>CM077503.1:37506022-37553522 GCA_039654745.1 Houttuynia cordata
GAAGGAAAACCAGTATGGTTTAAATGATTTGAATCTTTCAAATGCTCTCGTCAAATAAAGTTGGCGGATGGCTTTTGGATCAAGTGGCATGTTAAGATCGAAAACAAACATGACATGCAATATTTAAAGTTGTTCCTTGGTATGATATTGATATGCATGGAATGTGATATATGTATGCAATCTAAATTCATCATATAGCATTTTCATGAAATTGAAGCAAATTATCATTGCTTGCCATGTGATATGTAGCAATGTTTTAAATTGCATGTAATCTCACTATGGATGGTAGAAATATTATGTTATATTTATTGATGATTGCACTCGTTATTATTATGTATACTTGCTGAGAAGTAAAGATGAGGCAATACACATGTTTATACTATATAAAACAGAGGTTGAGAATCAACTTAGCAAGAAAATAAAAGTTCTAAGAAGTGATAAAGGTGGGGAATATGAATCACCTTTTGGTGAATTCTGTTCACAATATGGTATTATACACCAAACCACGGCACCTTATTCACCTCAGCAAAATGGAGTTGCTGAACGGAAAAATAGAACTTTAAAAGAAATGATGAATGCCATGTTAAAAGTTCTGGGTTATCTCAGAACATGTGGGAAACACAAAAAGAGAGTTCTATTAAAAGAACTGTGGATGTCGAAAAAGACACTAGTGAAGACCAAGAGGGAGAAGATGTTGAACCTAGACGTAGTAAACGTGCTAGAACATCAAAATCCTTTGGTTCAGATTTTCTAACTTATTTGTTAGAAAATGAGCCTCAAAGCTTCAAGGAAGCTATGTCCTCTCCTGAAGCACAATATTGGAAGGAGGTTGTATATAGTGAAATTGAATCCATTATGCAAAATCACACTTGGGAGTTGGTAGATCTACCACCAGGGAGTAAACCTCTCGGATACAAGTGGATCTTCAAGAGGAAAATGAAGGCTGATGGATCAATTGACAAATATAAAACAAGACTTGTTATCAAAGGATACAAGCAAAAGGAAGGTCAAGATTATTTTGATAAAAGCTTTAAGGAAGCTATGTCCTCTCCTGAAGCACAATATTGGAAGGAGGCTGTATATAGTGAAATTGAATCCATTATGTAAAATCACACTTGGGAGTTGGTAGATCTACACACCAGGGAGTAAACCTCTCGGATACAAGTGGATCTTCAAGAGGAAGATGAAGGCTGATGGATCAATTGACAAATATAAAACAAGACTTGTTATCAAAGGATACAAGCAAAAGGAAGGTCAAGATTATTTTGATACATACTCACCAGTCACAAGAATAACTTCCATTAGGATGTTAATTGCTATGGCTGCTTTGTATAATCTTGAAATACATCAAATGGATGTAAAAACAGCATTCTTGAATGGTGACTTGAATGAGGAAATATATATGGAACAACCTGAAGGGTTTGTTGTACCGGTTCAAGAAAACAAAGTGTGCAGACTTGTTAAATCTCTTTATGGGCTTAAACAAGCACCTAAGCAATGACATGAAAAATTTGACAAAATGATGATGTCAAATGGATTCAAACTCAATGAATGTGACAAATGTGTTTATGTCAAAGCTAGACCTGAAGGCTATGTTATAGTATGCCTATATGTGGATGATATGCTCATCATTGGTAGCAATGATAACATCATTAAAGCTACTAAGAGGATGTTAAACAAACAGTTTGACATGAAGGATATGGGTGTTGCAGATGTTATACTAGGGATGAAAATCACTAGAACATCTGATGGATATGTATTATCTCAATCTCATTACATTACAAAAATTCTAGACAAATTTAATGAGAATGATAATCGTGCAGCGAGAACACCTGTGGATGTGACATTGCATTTAAGCAAAAACACGGGTGAGAGCATATCACAACTCCAATATTCACAAATTATTGGAAGTCTCATGTACCTCATGAATTGTACGAGACCGGACATAGCATACTCAGTAAGTAAACTGAGTAGATATAATAGCAATTCAGGGGAAAACCACTGGAAGGCTCTAGTCAGGGTTCTTAAATATCTAAGATATACCTTGGACTATGGACTGCACTATACAAGGTATCCAGCAGTACTAGAGGGGTACTGTGATGCAAATTGGATATCTGATACAAGAGACTCCAAATCCACAAGTGGATATGTTTTTACTATTGGAGGTGCAGCAGTGTCTTGGAAATCTTCTAAACAAACGTGCATTGCAAGATCCACAATGGAATCAGAATTCATTGCACTTAATAAAGCAGGCGAAGAAGCTGAGTGGCTTCGTCATTTTTTAGAAGATATTCCAATGTGGGGGAAACCTGTGCCACCTATATGTATCTATTGTGATAGTCAATCTGCTATAGGAAGAGCACAAAGTAACTTGTATAATGGTAAGTCTCGACATATACGTCGGAGGCATAATACCATAAAACAATTGCTCTCTAGTGGAATAATTTCCATTGAGTATGTTCGGTCAAAAGAAAATATTGCGGATCCGCTTACAAAGGGTTTGACCAAAGAACAAGTGAGCAATTCATCGAGGGGAATGGGCTTGAAGCCTATACATTAAGAATCACTATAATGGCAACCCAACCTAGTTGACTGGAGATCCCAAGATCTAGGTTCAAAAGGGACAACCGAATTGTGGGGGATTCAAGGGGAATCACTATGGAGATAAAATCTCGTTCCCATTCCTATGATGAGATAGTGATGCCTGCTGAATGAATCAGGATAAGCTTTGCTTTTAATGGTTCTCATAGCTTGACTTAGTTCAAGTGGGGTATTGCAGGATGCTCCTAATGAGAATCACCTATATGAGTGGGAATGGGCCACTTCTATGAGGATTTTAAGGCTAAATCTTCTAGAGCACTCATGAAAACCAGGTTTGTTCGGGGCCAAAATGAACAAAGTCATGAGAACCACAATGTGTTTGAGAAGTGATTGTGTGACTTCTATTGTCTTGGTTTACACAAACGACTGAACAGTTCAAGACATCACGTTCACTGATTAGCCAGTAAACCTGATAGTCTTCACAAGGGAAGGTTCAAAGCCGAAAGCTACCTCTCCCCCATGCATGATCTTCTCAATATTTGCTTTCACAAGTTTTTTGCATAGTTTTTGCATAAGTTATCCAGCCAATTCTCATTCATGTGGGGGATTGTTAGAAGTGGGTGTTAGTTATAACCCATAATTGGGTATTAAAGAGAGAGAACTAACCCATGTTTAAAACCCACTTACTATGAGATGAATGAGTGAATTGGGTGAAGGATGAATAGTCCCACATCCACACCAAGGATGGGTTGTGGATGGTATATAAGGTCCAAGGTTGGCCTTATAAGTTAGGCCCAAGGGCCACCCCACTTTTGTGGGGGAGAGAGATGTTGGACCCATGCACCTAGGTGGGCTAACCCACACGCGCGCGCGCGCCGCCGCCGCCGCCGTCCGTCGGCCGGCCGGGTCGGGTCGGGTCGGGTCGGGTTGGGTCAACAAGAAAATATTATTTTGGGACAAATTTAATGGTTTGGTTTTCTAATTTATTTTGGTTCAACCAAAACGGGTCCGTTTTATTATGACCGTTAACGGACGGACGCGTCCGTTTAACGGGAAAGGGTTTCAACGGGCTTTAACGAGAAACGGTGTGTTTTCAACGGGGTTTAACGGAATTTCTATAAATCTTGTAAAAACGAATTTTTCTGTACGGATTTTCCCCTGCATCTTCTTCTTCGCATTACACATTTGTGGTTCGCTGCGCGTACTGTTTGGAGTGCTCCTACAGTACGTGGTTGATCATCTTATCCTGGGAGGCAGACGCCCACGAGTCCTAAGCACCGTAGGGAGGGTGCATCTGTCTTAAGGACAAAGTGTTTCGCTTGATTCGATCATCAAATTCTTCTGATTATTTATTATCATCTTTGTAAATGTACACAGTAGCAGTTAAGTAATTTTGATAACAGTTTCAGCTTGTCTATGTTGGGTTCTAAGTTCTTCCCGAGCGAGAAAAGCCATTTCTTTTTCTTCTGAAGGTATTACATCTGGATTCTCTGTTAAAAGAGTGATGGTAAAACTCCTTCCTTGAAAACGACATATATGAGCTGGTTCTTGTGAAGTTACAGTCATTAAAAGCTGCAGAAGCCTTCGATTTAGTACTCATGTTTGCACAAAGTGGATTGATTTGCAGTTCCTGACGCTTCCGTTGCCATGCATTGCCGACATTATTCATTGAAGAAAAATTTTTGCTCCTGGAAGGTAATTAAAGACTGGAATTTTCAAATTTAGGATTTCAGATTAAATATCAAAATTTCAGATCAATGACTTTTTAGAATTTTAGAAGGCTGTTGAGATCAGGTTCCGATCAAACAAAAAGACCCGACGTCTAAATTAAAATTTTTGCGGGTTCAACTTCCAGCATTAACTCATGCCCATGTCCTATGTTCTTAAGTAGGACGCGCGACACACCAGGCATCGTCGAGGTTGAAAGCTCACTGCCGACTGCCCAACCAGATGAAGTAAATGGCCAATTCCGACAACCCGAATCTGCATGCGGCCTTTATTTGCGTGTTCCATCAACATAAAAGCTCAATTCAAAACTAGATCAATTTGGCAGAATAAGTTTTCAAAACGGTATATGGCCATGAACCATGTATATGCAAGAGATTTTATCCTCGAACGTAAAAGAACCACTTGAATAGTAAACAAGAAAAGAATGACTCTCCAATTAGAGGGTCTTTCAAGAAAATATATATGTACTAATGTACAACTTGTCACGAACCTCCTTAATCTCCTCGCTCTTTAGATTGGGAATGGGATGCTCAAGAACCAAAACGAAAAAATACTGCCTTGGTCCAAAAAACCTGGCTGCATTTGAAAAATAAGGGATCCAGCACTAGGTGACTGGATTTGCCCTACAGGGTAATAGAATCCTCATGAACATGCAGCCAGGAAAAGCTAAAAATTTATCAGGATGGAGGGAGTAAATCATTTTCTTCCTTTCAATGTGAATTGCGAAAGCGGATATAATTGGGGGGACACCATTAAAATTTCCATTGTGATCCCATTTCGATTGGATCTGTTTTTTGGACAAGGATTTGTTTGATTTAGATGTACTGGATATGAATATCATTTTAAGAATAAGCTATAAAAGAATTATCCACTCAAATAGATCCTTTTTATATACTGAGTTCTTGATACCAAAAAAAAAAACCTAAAATTTTAGAAATGCTCCCAACTCTTTCTGTTGAATCATGAAAAATGCTTCACCTACTTTAACTTCCCCACAATTTCATCCATGGGCTGATGTGGCAAGCTTAAAAAGACAATGCTAAGTCACTCACTTTCATTTGGAAATGCCAGCCTGTGGGTGACCTAACATATGGGTAGCATTACTCGTTGAATCATAGCTCGATAACAGAAAATCTTGAGCCAACTCGTTTCTATCTACAACATCACACACTCAATTTCTCATCAATGAATTGCCTGGTTTACAAAAATGAACATATCCAAGACAGGATACATGCTATCGTTATATTTAGATCTCCACACTTGGGGACTTTGCATGTACTAGCCCCATCCATCAAAACTTAGCATGTAAATATAACTAAGGGGAAAAACGTTTCCTGTAATATAAATGGCAAAAAATGCACCACAGAACTCAAATCGAGATAATGGGCATTGTTATCATGTGAAATGACTGATGTTTCCTAGTAGCTTAAGATGTTAGAAAATGGGTTAGTAATATATTATTCGGCAACATTCTTTGTGCATGTTTCTTTGCAGATGGCATAATTTATTTTCTCGAATTTATTTTAGGTAAATGCAGTTGTGCAAAGTTAAATAAATTCAATGGGCAAGAAAATTGGAGGGAATACAAGCCAAGGGGTCGAAAGAGGGGCAAAAAGATAAGAGCTCAAGAGATGCAACATCCGTATAGTTAGCTTCAAAATGCTGTGAAAAATATTTCATTGTCATGAGAAGTTATTGATCAAGCAAAAAAAATCTTGACTCACTTTTACATTCCTTCACGAAAAATGTTTGCTGGCCAGCATTATGTGACTAGCAAGAAGGACCCAATGCCTTGTGGAGGTGGGACCCTAAAAATTTAGATAAAGTTATAATTTTTTCCTCCATTCAACTCTTTCTTCCTCTCCCCTGATGACTTGAGAAACTCTCCTTGGTAGCCATGTGATGTTGGTAATGCAAATTGGTCTGGGCTAAACGAAGTGTTTCCTTCACATTTGGTATGTCTCTTTAGCTAATTGTTCTGTAAGGAAAAACGCAACACAACAGACCCGGGGCAAAATAAGGTTTATCGATTGTGGATGTTCAAATCTCATGACCAGTGGAAACCTTTATTATCCCGTGTCCACATGGCTCTCCGTAGGCCATCATCTAATTAGGAACTAGGATTAGCACGAGTAGAAGATTAGCATTCAGGTCAGGTGACCCGTCTAATCACCCCACCAAGCAGTAACCACACACCTACATCCCCACACTTTTTTGTTTTTTGAAACTATCCCACACTTCGTCCAAGAGAAGCTGCAGGAAATTGAATCCCAGGCTCCCAGCCAAGTCACCTTCTTGGTCTTCTTCAGTTGCTTGTCACAGAAAAAGGAGGGGTGACATCACTGACATGTGTGTGGGGGTCTCTCCTCTTTGAAGAGGGATTCCAGAAGCCTGACACACGGCCTTCCCAATCCCAGTCATTCCCACATTGGGCAGGATTTTTTGCTAGACAAGGCCACCTCAGTCAGTTGCATCCGTGAGAAGGATCGAAAGAAGCCGGCCCTCATTAATGGGGAAAGGCTTCTCGGAAAGTGCCACCTTGCTCCCTGAGCTCAGCTGTCTACCAATTATGGATCATTTACTCTTAGCCCAATTGTAGATCGTTTATTCTTGGACAAAATAAGGATATTCGTTAACTAAGACAACTTGAGTGACTCATATTATTCTGGATTCCATGTATAACAACGAATCAGAATCTACAACATCTCCCACAAACGGTAAGGAACCCAAAGAGGCAAACGTGCATGCCAATTTTGACAATACTAAGCTGCTGCCCTACTGTCATATTGCTGTGCAGGATATCTCTCCCAATATCAGACATCGCCAATTAATTAAAAAAATATTCCCCTGTTTTAAAATATTGTTTATATTTCGCCAAATCACGTGGACTTCCTCTTTCTAAGATTTGAGGAGACTTAGAAGGATTGACTTGAATTTGTTCGTGAATAAGCATACTAGTTGGACGGGATATCAAGTAGAAGAAGTCACGTGACTTCCTTGTAGGCTTCATGGTACAATAAAAATGAGAATTTTCTCGAATGTACAGAGTATTTTGGAACGGGCAGAGTAGCTAGCTAATGGCGGGTGTCTTCATTTAAAAAACAAAAGAATGAATGAAAGAAAAGTAAAATGGATGGTGCAAACTAAATAGGATTGACAAGAAAATGGGCGGCCAAAATACAAGTCTAAGGGAAGCCGAATGCCAAAAATCATCCCGAATTGAAGATGGAACAATGTCGATCAACACGAATTTAAGAGAAAAGCTATTAACTTGCATAAAAAAAGAATTAAGAGAAAAGCTGTTCAGTATATCAACTAAAAAAATGTTCAATTTCTATTGTCTTTCTAACAGTTATTTTTTTGTACCACTCTAACAACAAAATGACATGTAAAGAGCCGGCCGAATGAAAAAAATCCTAAGAGCATGATCTTCTGAAAATCTTTTTCTGTATTGGGAAGATATGTATGCGAGCCCCATCTAACTGTAAATCCTATGTCACCTGTCTTGACCATATTTTTTTGAAGTCCAATTCAATCTAGCTGTGAACTGGCCTAATTGTTGGTATCGGTATCTGAAACATGGACGCCACCGAGCAACCCCCCGCCATCCCCGCCGCTGCCGGGCCTCCGTTCATGCTTGAAGCATTCCCCCCAATACTGCATGAATCTGCTTCACTTTCGCTCTCACAGTTCTCCTCCTCACCGTCTGTAGCCGTTGGACCCGGCGAATCCGTCTCCGCATTCGAAACACCGGCCATTGATGACGACGATGAAGATGCCGGCATTGAATCTTGTCTTGCATTCGTCGTCTGGGGATCTTGTGCAGCACTTTCTTGTTCTTGGTGATCATTGTTTGGTGATGGTGAGTCGTGATCGTAGGAGCCATCCGACCGGCGGGGCGATTCTTCGAAGTGAGCATGCACTGGATGGAGGCGAAGGCGACCGTTGGAGCGGTACGCGCGGAAGAAGCCGTGGTGCTTGACCTTCACCTCCTGGATGACGAGGCGCCAGCCCTCGTTCTCGTACGACCGTCGCAACAGCCATGGCATGCGCGAAGGAAGATTCCCAAGAGACAGCGTCGGAATGGGCGGCGGAAACTGCTTCACCTCCCGGAACGACGCCCTCCTCTGGTACCTCCTGATGTTCACCCCATGAAACATCCCCCCTCCTTCCTCTTCTTCCGCCATGTCCTCCTCCTCTCCGCCCTCTTCCTCCTCCATTGCCGACGGTGACGACTTCATCTCTTCGTCGTCGTCGTCAGGGTGATCTTCTTGCCCGGAAGCCATGAGAGTGACCTGAGATGATGAATCCGGGGAAAAGGTTAGAGCCTGAGAACAACAAGATGGGAAGAAGGGAGAGTTTTATTGGGGCTGCATGCAGAGGACACTCTGGCAGGACGAGGGCCAGGCAAAGCCACAAGTCTTATATATATGGACGCGAGAGAAACAGAAGGCTGGCTCTTGTTTGGCTTGGGCTGGGGGCTCTCTCTGGGCCCAAGGGATGAGATTCTTGTATCGAAAAAGGGAAAGAGATGGCAGAGTGCCAGCTAAGGCCCCCTTCAATGTTACGCTTGCCAAACCTGGAACTCGAGGGCGGCGGCCGACGCCACCAGATGGGGCAAACTGCCGAGCCTGGGCTCAGCCCATCTAGTTAAGGCATTGTCGCTAAAGCTATTTTTAGGTAAATTTTCCTGAAAGCTTACTTTGGCAAGAAATCCAACTTTTATATTACGTATTACCATAAAAAAATTAAGTTCTTTCTTGGGTAAGGATAGAAATTGGAATATCTTACTTATGTGATCCGTGGACTTAATCCGAAAGGAGGTTTGACCGAGGTCAAAACGTGGTTAAGGAAGAATCCATTGGGTTCCAGCAAGCCGACGACGCTACACCGTCCAGTGTCCAACAGGAAAAAGGCTGGCTTAGGGGTAAAGTTGGGCCACATTATTTGGATATATTTCGAATGGTAACAAAAACAGCATATTTTATTAACGCATTTTACTCTTGTTAATCTTTCCAAGTTTTTATTTAAATTCCATTGGATCGAACTTAATCTTATCTGGACTTTTATTTACCGAAATCACTTTTTTTCCACAGCCACTAACCCATATCTCCCCATCCACTAATCGTTAGGAGAGAGGTAACACAAAACTAGACAGCTACTATGGAACGAGTTTTGTCGAAATCCAGATAATTAATATGGGACGGAGGGTGTAGGAACCATGTAAGCCTTTAAACTAAGCTATTGTTTTATGGGTTTTTTCCAACAATTTTATGGTATATTTTTGGTTCACGTTAGGAGTATGTTTTTTTACTTTTTTTTAATACGATCAACTTTGCATGTGACCGGTAATAATTCGAAGCATGTACATAACAATTTTATAATTATTATTGAGTAATATAATAAAGTTGTTATATAAATATTTGTTTCGTAACTGTAATAAATTAATTGGAATAATTATTCTTCCAATCATGAGAGGCGACTCGACGAGTGTAACCAAATCATTACTTTAATCATTGTCAAATAAAACAAGATTATTTCAATCATTTAATGTTATCTTATCGAATAGTTTAGAGCTGAAAAACTGCCGCTATGTAATTTTGAACAGTTGCAGTACATCAGTTGCAGTTTTTTCTTCATAAGACTCTGTGCATAGATTTTTGCTTGCGTATTAATATTTCACCAATAGTACCGGAAACAATATAAAAATGCAAATTGGAAAACCTTTTTAAGTTACTTTTTTGTTTTGCAAATTTTTTTTTGTAATTGAAATTGTTGTGCAAATTTTGAAGTTACTTGAGATCAGTATCATTTTGGCTTACATCAGAAAGTAATATTAGATGATTAAAATCAGATAGAACATTAGCGCGGCAATTCTCATTAGAAAATTTAAGTATAAAAGAATCTCATTAGAAAATCCTCATAAAGACAAAGAATAAGTAGCGAAAGAGAATCTATCATGAAAAAAAGATAAATGGGCTGGCTATTGACATAAGGGTGAAAATCTTACCTTTGAGACTGGATTTCTCGTCCTTTGCATTTTAGGGGCCGTTTGGGGCGTGATAAAAATCAAATATCCACTGTGGATAATCCACTTTCAGGTGGATTTTTTGAAATTATCCACTATCCAAGAGGTGTTTCAGCTAGATAGTGGATAATTTTAAAAAATCCACCTGAAAGTGGATTATCCACAGTGAATATTTGGTTTTTATCACGCTCCAAACGGCCCCTTAGTCGAGAGAAAGTCCAGTATCTATGTCTTATATATGGGAAAAAACTCACATATTTTCATGTCAATCCTGAACGTGGAAGCTAAAAAAGAGGCTTATTACAGCAGGCAATTCCCTCCTCTGCCGTTGCTCTCTTTCCATGTTTAAAAACGTGCGTTGCCGAACACATCTGAACGAAGCAGAATTTTGAGGATAAACGGGGATCAGATTAAGATAAAAGATGATTAGAGTGATTAAGATAAGATTAATTTAAACCTTAAAAAAAGATTAAATTAATTCAATACAACGAGACATCTTATTTTCTACTACTGGACTGATGGCTAAGGGCTATAAGTGTGGGCTGATGGCTATGTAAGGTCTAAGTACCGCTTATTTGATCTCTTCATTGAACTTTTTTTATGACAACATATTAGTGAACAATATATGGTCCATATTTTTCCCTTGATTGCGTATTTACTTCTTGTCCAGAAATGGCCGTCTCTATTTGTAGCTAGTCTGTATTGGTGGTACGCCTCTAAGGGCTAACTTGTATCCACCATACTCCTTTTTAAAATACTTTTTTTAAAAAAACATGAAGAGTCCACCCTAATACTTTAAATCATGCTATGGGATGAGCATATGAGAACATCCAAAACCGTAGATCAGCGGGGCAAACCATTTTAAAAAACGGTGGTGACCGCTTTACCCGTAGGCTATCAGTGACAGATCATACCGTAAGAAAGGAACTTTCCTACTTTATTCCCAAGTTTTGATCGAGAGATTGTACATTTTTGTACTAAAACCCCAGTCATACTCTCGATGAAAAATTTTGTATACAATGTAGGGGAAAGCATGGGGGTGAGAAGCTGAGGGTGGGTCCCATCAGTCAGGGAAGTCTTTTGGCAACTGAGCACTGGAGCCAACCCCATTCTGTCGATCTGCCTGTCCTCCCATCCGCTGTATAAATATACTATTGGTTGATTAAATATACTTGTTTGATTATGGGTCAATTCTGTTGTAACAGCAGCCATCATCCTGAAAATTCATTCCAGTATGTGATAAAGAAGAACTTGAAAATGAGTTGCATCTGTGTGAGTTGAGGCGCCTTGAGCTGTCGGATCAGGGGCAGGTGGGTTTGAATAACCAACTTGCCCCTAGCATTGTCCGATCAATATCCTGATGCTGCGTTGGTCATGTCTTGTATAAACTCTGCTCCCTTTGTCCTATTTTAGATGCTCCATTTGAGAAAGAGGAGTGTCTTTTTTCAGATGCTACGTATGGCTAATTTCATAGCATTTTCAGAGCATACCAGCCTCTAACGACGCTCTCCTTGCAAAGCAGGGGTGGCGTGTAACAACCCTAAATAAACTAAGATTTTAAATTAAATCACCTGGAAGTGAAAATCTAAAATATGGCTAGAGTTAGAAATGACCGACAAAAAGGCACCGAAAATTTATGTCTATAAGAGGAGTGTCGGTCATATTACAGAGTTTAAATGATCGACAAAATTAGACTGACATAAAATTATATCGATGGGCAATTTGTCAATGCAAAATTGTGCTAAGTCAAAAAAATTCCTTTTAGGCTCAAACCCTTCATATAAGTAGCCTTTTTGCATTTAATGATGACTTATTTAGACTTCAAAGAAATCCGAGGGCATGAAGAGCCCATTGGAGGCCAAAGTAGAGTAGATCTTCTACGACAAGAGGAAGAAAAGGTTTTTCGGCTAAGGAGAAAATGTAGGACTTCTGATCTCAATGTTAAGAAGTAATTTTGATGCATTAAGAATATTGATTGCAGTTGATCTATGGATATGAACGTGGATTTGATGTTAAATAGAATGAATGATTCTCTTTGTATGATTATAAATAGAACTCTCTTATTAAAAAAGTAAAGCTATGATTTTTATACATTTTGTTTGCATGGCTTGATTGTTATGTTTGAATGATGAAGTGATAACTAAGTCTTGATTCACATCTTAGGAAAGAAAGGCTACAAGAATTAAAACTGTTAGGTCATTAACAAAGTACCATCAACTCAATATCGTATCAGTGAAGGTTCGTTGATGGACCAACAAACAGAGAAATCACATATGTTCAGAGTGAAGAGTTAAAGTGCAATTGGTTGATGCGGGTCATGAATGTAGATACAAGAGATATGCTATGAATGTTATTATGAGAATTGTATTGATTATGCATGAATATCCATGCTTGAAGTATATGAATTTTTATGAGATATAATCATAAGTGTTATATGATTGAAATGTAATGGCTGAATTCAAATAGATTATAGCCTTAATTGCAAAAGAAATGCGCTAGTATGTGTAGTAGAATTCTAGACTAGGTATGGTTCAAAACGAGAATAGATGATGTGTAAGAAGTATAATCATCAAGCATAACATTTAGTAACTAATAGGTTACTATAGACAAACAAAGTAACGTAAAGTGTTAGACCATAAGAGTCAATACCCACAATTCAAGACAAGAACTAAGAAGTGAAGATAGAAAGAATACCATGAGCTACAAGAGTAAAGTAATCAGCCTAGACTATAATCGGTCATCCTCAGTGACTAAAATTCACAAGAGATTTAATGTGCATGCATGAGTTATGACAAAGTACATACTGCCTATTACAACTCGGAGGGATCTACGAAGTCCTTTCGAGGCTACTAGTTGTCATGGTGAAATGTAGTCAAATGAAATAGAGGAAATTATGGTATCTATTGAGAGTAAACCTCTAGTTGAATATAAAGATAAAAAATAGAGGCAGAGAACAAATCTCAAGAACCTCAAAGACTCTTAGAGCAACACAAAAATCCTATAACAAATTTTAGGTAGTAAAGTGCGCATATGATGCTTATATTGTTCTAATGGATGTTTGTAATGCATACTTAATTTTTTATTGTATAATATGTTATCACAAGAATAAACTATCATATTATTATTACTATCTTACTGGGTATTATAAATACTCGGATGTTTTTTTTTACAGTTTTACAGGTACGTAGGTGTACATGTAGATAAAGCAACGGAAAATAAGTATTAGTTGTATTTGTTTTCATTAATTAAAGTAAAGCTCGTAAGTGCGATAATATATTATTTTCGCACACTTGGACAGAATATGAACAGGTATTTATATATATAAACAGGTTTAAAAATGTTGCACACTTGGACAGGATCCGGGGCTTTTAATTTGGTATTTGTCGATAATATATTATTTATTAATGAATGAATTGAAAAATAAATTTCAAAAACCCAAGCAATGTCTCGATGCATCTTAACGTGTAGTATTAAATGGATACGTTGCTTCTCCGATTTTTTGCATAATAAAAAATTGTATTTTTTAAAATTCGGAGCATTAAACAATGGAGATTCTCTCTAGCCAAGGTCCTTCGTGCTAAATACTTTGCTGGCTCTACATTCCTTGATGCACAACTGAAGAGAGGGGCTTCTTTGCATGGCAGGGCCTGTTGACAGGAAGATCTACCTTGCTCAAAGGCTTGCGGTGGCGCGTCGGTTATGGGAGGAGTATCCGGATTTGGGGGGACAAATGGTTGCCCTCTACTGCCTGTCATCAGGTCCAATCCCCTCCCCCCATCCTGGACCCATATGAAGACTGGCGAGTGGATCGACTGAGTGATCAGTACACAGGCGGATGGAACAATGAACTGCTTTCCAGGTACTTCCTCCCTAATGAGTAAAAAGAAATTAAGCCAATTCAGCTATCCTCTACAAATCCCCCTGATAGGTTGGTTTGGGCCCCTACTAATAATGGCCATTTTACGGTGAAAACTCCCTATTGGGTGGCGAAGGCTACAGAGAAGGAAGAGGTTAACAAGTACAGGGAAGGCAGCTCCAGCAACAAGGCTAGAAAATACTGGGACAACCTCTGGGATCTGAAACTTCCAGGAAAAATTAAATTCTTCCTATGGCGGGATAGTACAGATACTCTTCCAACTAGATCAAACCTCAACAAACGAGGCATTTGCCCCTCTATGGTAAAACACAAGAAACAGTCCACCATGTGCTATGGAAGTGCAAGTATACAAACGCAATTTGGAAGCTCCCTCCCTAGCCACCCTGCTTCTCTGTTCAGCAAGATTTTGCAGTAATGGACGGCATAGAATGATTATTCAATATGACGGCAGAGGAAGATCTAAGGAAAGGGGCCATTCTTTTGGAGTTGTAGCAAGAAAGAAAGGTCTTTTGGACATCCTTATGTATTAATAGACTCGCAAGATTGAGATATACTGCCCTATATTTTCATCTAATTTAATTCTCCAAGTTCTATTTCCCCAAAGTATGTATACTCTCTCCGGTCTTTTATAATAGATGCAATTGATTTTAGTTCATTTTGAAAATCAATTGCCTTGAAAATCAATTGCATCTATTAAAAAAGACCGGAGGGAGTATAATGCCAATCTGAAATCAACGAGAAGAATAGAGCTATATTGATAGATTAGTTGATTGAGATTGGTTTGGTATGCAGCAGCGCTTAACAAAACCAGCTAGCATGGTTTTCGTATGTCTTCATCACATGCCCACTTTTGTTACAGATAATATCTAGAGAGGGGTGATAAAATTTGAATAATTTCAAGCATTTAAAAGCTCAAGAAATTATTATGCAAATGAAGAACATTGCTATGAGCATTAGTGTACATTAAACATCGCTGATAGCCACATATTTAACAAGCTGATTCTTTTTAACACGTAAATGAATGCAATCTGAATTTAATTTGCTCCATTTGTATTTTCATTCACATTAACATGTTCATTAGTGTCTTATCTTTTGTAGCTGCGGTCTAAGTTCAAGGTGGGAGAAAAGGGATAAAAATTTTAGGCTTTGACATTCAAAGAAATGGCAACTGCCCCTTAAGTGAATATCACACATTCTGATGCAGCATGCATCAAAGTCAGCTCAGGATGGACTTCTCTTATTTATCACAGTCTGCACTCTTCAGCATTCATGATGAACAACATGAAGTGAAGGATGCCTAGAGGTGCTTTTCTATTTTCCTTTTTGTAGGAGTCAGGGGAAAGTTGCTGTTAAAATTACTTGGATCTTGAATGAATAACATAATTAGTATGTTGTCTCTACGTAAGATCAATACCACATATGAAAAAGGTTGAACATTTGAAGGCAGATATTTTTCAAAATGAAATTGACGAAGAATAACAATGTAATATCTATTACCCACTTAGGCTTTTGAAAACTCACATTGATTATGCAATTTCCTCATTTGTTATCATAATCATAATTATAATCAAGTAGCGCCTTTTCCCAATTTCCTTATTTTTTATATTCTTTTGAATTCAAGGCCTTATTGCTGTAGACTTGATCAGTACGATCGCAAGTAACATGCAAAATGGATAATATACATAATGGTAAAAATTGTTACGAACTTAGAGAAAGACATAGACCTGAGGTGGATATAGATTAACATTCATAGTCGCCGGTGCGAACAAATACTTCCCTAATGGCTTGCATTTTCCTTAAAACTTCAGCCATGTTTGGGCGCGCTTTTGGAGATTGTGAGGAACAAACAACTCCGATCTCAAGCACTGAAGCCAAGGTTGCTGTTATTTTACCACTGCTAAAAGGTTCATCAGTCAAGAGCAGTTGCGGGTCCAGAACCTCTGCAACTCGGTCCGGGAGAGCCATCTCAGCATATTGATGAAGGCTTAATCCATTTTTGAACATGGCATCAGTTGGTCTCTTTCTAATAAATGTTTCCAGCAAAAGAATTCCGTAACTATGCACATCTCCATGCATGGAAACCTCACATCCTGAACCATATTCTGCAGCCAAAAGAAGCCCTGTTACTCTAAATTTCTAACTGGCAACTCACACATGGATAAACCAGTTTACATTTTTAAATAGATTAAAGAATATAGATGATTACCTGGAGGCACATAACCGATAGTTCCCCTTAATGCAACAGTGCTACTTTGAGTCCTTGAAGGCTCATTGTAGAGAAACTTAGCTAAACCAAAATCAGCTACATGAGCAGTCATTTCGTCATCAAGAAGAATATTACTGGGCTTTAAATCACAATGGATTATTGGAGTTTGGCATTGGTTATGGAGGTAATCCACCGCGAGAGCCACATCTATTGCCACATTTAACCTTTGAATCAAGGTCAAACTATCTTGTTGATTACCATCATTTGTTGGGTGCAGCCATTTATCTAAACTTCCATTGGACATAAACTCGAATACTAGTGCTTTGAAATCGTTACCTTTGGAGTCCAGGCTTGAGCATGAGGTCAGGATTTGCACCAAATTCCGATGCCGAATGCTGCTCATGGCTTTGCATTCGGTCATGAAGCTCTTCGAGGATCCTTGAAATTGCAGATTGAGGACCTTCACTGCAATAGGTGTACTTATTTCTGTCAGCGTTCCAACATAAACAGAACCATAGCTTCCACTGCCAATTAAGTTTTCAGCAGAGAACCCGTTCGTCGCTTCAAATAGATTTTTGTAAGAAACTCTCTTGAACTTTTCTAGTGATGAAGACACGGCAGAAATTATTTCATTTCTTGATTTTCTCTTCCAATAAAAGCCTACCACCAGACACAATATCAATGATATTAGTCCAACTGAACTAACTACAGGGATTATTATTATCTTATCTGAATATCCGAATTTCCGAGTGCCGTTGACTGGGCAGGCAGACAAGTGCAAGTATAGAGGACCCCCACAAAGCTTAGTGTTTCCTGTAATTGAAATGGCACTCTCATTCTTAAAGACCCCGTCTATTGGAACTTCCCCTTCCATGTTATTGAATGAAAGATTGAGAAACAGTAAGAATCTGAATTCTCCCAGGAATTTTGGAATTTGCCCAGACAAGTTATTGCTCGAAAGATCAGCCTCTTGAAGATTCTTTATATTTCTTAACGATGGTGGAATGGCTCCTTGGAAGAAATTGTTTCCCAAGTCCAGTGTCTCCAAACTCTCGCAAGATCCCAAAGCGCTAGGAATCTCTCCAGTTAACTTGTTGTTTGAAAGAAACAATAGCCAAAGGTTTTTCAAGTTCCCTATCTCTGATGGTAGAGGGCCACTGAGAAAATTATATGAAAGGCTTAACAGAACAGATAGAGAGGGCAGAAGAAGGACCTCTCTTGGTATGGTGCCATTAAGCTTATTATCCAACAGAACCAGCTCCAACAAATTTTGACAATTGCCCATGGTAGAAGGTATATTCCCCTCAAAATTGTTTCTTCCTAAATATGCATAAAGCAATAGACTGTTGTTACATAGAGTAGATGGTATCTGACCGGACAATCTGTTCCTAGATAAGCCAAGACGTTGAAGCCTTGGAAGCTTCCCAATGCTAAGAGGTATTGAACCAGTCAATAAATTTTCCTGGGCATCAAAACTATCTAATCCCACGAGGTTCCCCATCCCTGAAGGAATACTTCCAAATATTTGATTCGATCCCATTGTGATCACACTCAGCTGAGAGGAGAGATTGGATAGAGACTCGGGTAATCTGCCTCCAAACAGATTTCTTTCTAAACCCAGGGCTTCTAAACGTGTGCAATTCACCAAAGAGGTGATGAAATTCAATTCATCACCTTCACCAAGCCGATTCCTGGAGAAACTGAGGAAGGTAAGCCCTTTTAGCATCCCCAAACCTGTGGGCACCTTTCCACTGAAGTTATTTCCTCCGAAGTCAGCAGTCTTAAGTCTTGATGCATTGGACAAAGTTACAGGGATTGATCCTATGAATTCATTCATTCCTACTAGAAGCACCCGGAGAGTTGGGAATATTAGTCCTAGCTGTGGATGAAGGGTTCCATTGAGTTGGTTCCCGGTCAGGCCAAGAACAGACAATTTAGTGAGGTTGTACAAAGAAGATGAAATAGTCCCATGGAGGAAATTCAGAGACAATTGTAGAAAATCTAACTCTCTCAATTGACCAAGTTCAGAGGGAATGCTTCCCTCTAGACTGTTCCTTGCAAAAGAAAGATACCTGAGAGAGGTGAGGTTCCCAAGTGACGGTGACATGGCTCCAGTAAGGTTGTTTAAGGTGAGGTTCAGCACGAGTAGGTTGGGGAAATTGGTGAGCTGCACAGGGAAGGCACCAACCAGGTCATTGGCGTCCAAGTTGATGACCCGGAGATTTGAACAGCGAGACAAGTTGGCGGGAATTTCACCATTAATGGAGTTGCGGCTAAGGTTGAGATACATTAGCCGAGGCAGGCGGCCCAGCTGGGGAGGGAGCTGGCCATGGAAGAAGTTATCCCGCAGGTCGATCCCCCGCAAGAAGCTGAGGTTGGCTATTCTGGCAGAGATGGTTCCCCTCAGCTTCAAGCCTGGGAGGCTCAGCACCGTTACCCGGTGGTGGCGGCGGCTGCAAGTGATCCCTTGCCACTGGCAGAAAGAGAGGGAGTCGTTCCACGAGCTCAGGACCTGATAGGGGTCGGAAATAATGGCAGACTTGAAGGCCACCAATGCCATTCGATCGGTCTCATTGATGCTCGTCAACGCAGAGTATGCAGGTGCGCACAAGCAGCATAGAAGCATGGCCAGAAGCAGGACTTTTGGCTGGACTGCTATTGAAGCCATACTTGATTTCAATCACTGCCATGCAGGTGGACCTTATTTAAATGGCATGCAGTTAGGACAAAGAAGCTTAAGTCCGTGTGGATATTTTGGAGGAAAGTAGAAAGAAAGCTCCATGATCAACCTGTCATGTGTATCTAAATTACGGAGTTGAGAAATGTACGTCTCACTATAGTTACATGACAATTTTTCTAGTACCTTGACTAGTAGAATATTACAAGTCTTCATGGCGTTGATTTCTTGCGTGACCGGCAATCAAGTATGAACTCCCTCCGTTCCAAAATATTATGTATATTTGAGAAAATTCTCATTTTTATTGGACCATGAAGCCTATAAGGAATTCACATGACTTTTTCTCCCTTGCATCCCGTCCAACTCGCATGATCGTTCATGAACAAAATTCTAGTCAATCCTTCCAAGTCTCCTCCAATTTTAGAAGAGAAAATCACATAATTTGGCAAAATGTGTATAATATTTAAGAAAAATGATATTTTTAAATATACATAGTATTTTGGAACGGAAGGAGTATATTACTCTCTCCCGGGCCCTAGTACTACATTTTCTTCAAATATACTAAAAAGTTAGTTCGTTTTAAAAAAATTATATCTATCTAGTCAAGAGGTCCAGTTTCTTTATGCCACCAAACAATGTGTCCTGACACCTAGAATTTGCTAAAACGTGTGACACACTCTGGACCTATGCACCACTGGCCCCTGCATTGGCTCCACAGGAACTAATGTCTTCGGAAAATGTCAATGAACTTGTATCAGAGAATGTGTTCAAAGCGCTGACCCACTCACCACATGACGCTCTCCGAGTAACTTCGCTTAGTAAAATATTTAAGTTCGGAGGGAGAGGGAGTATGATCCTATCCCCCTCCGTCCCACATTATCCTCTGGATTGGAAATCTAGAACCAACTAATTTTTGTTCATTTACGGTTTCCAATCCAGACAATTAATTTAGAACTAAGGGAGTACTATACCTCTGTTTTTCATTAGCTTTACCATCAGCAAGTGAGGCCCACGATCTCCAATTGACCTCGTTATAAGAGCAAATTGTTTTCAGGGAATGCCTGTCGTTTCTTAAAGCTCCATCAATAAAAATGAGGGCAGAGGCAAATCGGCCCACCAACTTGCCCATTTGATCTCTCAACTCGTCCACCAGAGTGGCAAATGGCAATAATGTAGGTGAGGGAGCAAATAGATGTGGCCCACGACTGGCCCATTCCCAAAGTTTTGTAAGTCGTTATACGGAAAGGCCCATGCTTTTTCCTCTCGGGAGATCTCCATACGCGCGTGGGAGATCTCATTCCGCAATTTCTGGTTTCACAGAGAGAGAGAGAGAGAGCGAGAGAGAGCGGCAGAGGCAGTGCGAGGAAGAGTAAGCGATGGATCCAGAAGCTTTTCGTTGGAAACTATCCGGCCTTGCTTTCGGCAATGTCATGGCCGCGGCTGCTCGTGATTATCAGAAGGTTTCCATCATCCTTTCTCTCCCTTTCTACTTCTGTCATTTTGTTTGAATTTGAATTACCATTTCCATTTCATCTTCTGATCTTTCCCATACCATGTTTGTTTGATTCTTTTTAATTATTTTTGTTCTTTTGACTCCGAGGAATATCGAGTCTCGCACTATTGATCGATCTAAATTCTAAATGAAGGCTTACGGTTAGTTGGTGATTGTTCTCGTAGAGTCGTATACCATATAGTGAAAATTTATGGCAAGTAGATTGAAGGTTATCTTATTCAGTTATGTGAAGTAGATACTCCTATTAAAGAATTATGTACAATAAAGTAGAGAGCCTAACCTTATAAGGTAAGTAGATTGGGGATCTTAAATTAACTGAAGTCTCTTGTATGTAAATAGGACACGTTGGCTAAAGTGACTCAGAATTGTGTCTTATGATTTAAGCCATATAGCTCAACTTCATAGGGTGAAGAAGAGAATTCTCCCTCCAACACTTTCACAATTGAGTTCTGTTACATATCGGCGAGTTTTAATGGTAGAGCCCTTAGATCAGGGCCAATTAGGTTGGTTAGGACTTGTGGGCCTCACCTAAACCCGGTCTCCGCCTATGTTGTGGGCCGACTTGCACATTTTTTCTTCAAAATTTCAACCACTTCTTCAGTAGGCCAACAAGAGTCTTTCTGCTCTTGTGATCCGGAGTGCAGGTCTCGTTCTTGCAGTATGTGATGCCACAGTCATTGCAGATGCCAGAAATGCTACTTTGCAATACACACCTTGCGATCCAGCAACACATTGGAGATCATCGTCGAAATTGTTCTCCTGATACTAGGTTTTAGATTGCCCATGGTTGCTTTCATACTAGTGTGGAGATGTGACTGGCACAAAGATGCGGAAGCAGGCTACCAAGAGCCTGATCACCGAATCATCTTGAAAGTGTTCTTAAAATACCCTGCTAAACTTAGTAGTTTACTAGTTAAGGTAGAGAGTATTGTTTTCTCATTTATATGATGTGATATGTATGTTTGTAATACATGTCAAAATAAGTGCTCAAGCTTAAGTATTGGTAAACTAAGTGCATTATTTGCTCTTATTTTGTCTAGAGAAAAGGCATTATACCCTCCTATTTTTTGCTAGCAAAAAAAGAGAAGAGGGAAATTCACAATAGCATTTAACATAAGTAAAACATAACACTATATTCTCTTATTAACCTTGCAAAAAGTTATGGAATAATCACAACAACACTAGGGGTGTCTAGATCACACCAGCAGGTTGACTCTCGTTGGTCTGTTGTGGAATTTATACTTATTGTGGAAGTGGGGGAATATTAAATTAACTAAAGTTGCTTGTATTCAAATTAACATGGCATTTTGCTTGCCATGTGTTATGCTTATGGCAGCAATTCTGGCACCTCCAATCACTCTCTACTTACTGTAAGGGTGAGACTGGTAGTCTAGATCACACCAGCAGGTTGACTCTCGTCGGTCTGTTGTGGAATTTATGCTTATTGTGGAAGTGGGGGAATATTAAATTAACTAAAGTTGCTTGTATTTAAATTGGACACAATGGCTAAATGATATAGAGCCATGTATTTGGTCGCTCTGAAGTAAACCTTATAGTTTAATCATTAAATTAACTAAAATATCTTGTATACAAATTGGATGCAATGGCTAAATGATATAGAATCATGTATTTGGTCGATCTGAAGTAAGCCTTATAGTACAACTTTGTGGATAGAAAAAAAAAAAGAATGGAACCATGATGAGAGAAAGGATGAAGACAATACAAGCAGTCGCAGACATGACTTTGCAGAAAGCATGGCATTACAATGTAGAACGAAACAAGTCTGAACCTTTTGCTTCCCTTCTCTGCCTTAATCTGTTTTGTGCCTCTCTTTGGGACTTGGTTGGGTCACTCAAACAATTATATCAGATAAAGTGAAGATTTTTGGAACACATTATTCTGCATGTGGATACATGGAGAGCTCTAACATGCCAAGGAAAAAACGAATGTTCTTTTGGAACATCAGCCTACAAAACTGCGGGTTTTTTTACCCTCAGACATTTGGCTGCACAAATTGGAATGGGCAAGTGGTATACAATTGTTGGTGATGGCTGCTCTATGCATTATACCTTTTCATTTTATTTCTAGTAGCATGTATAATTTTTAGGCACTTGAAAGGTTATTTTTGACACATTAAGCTTTACAAATGTCATTCGTCTTACTGCACCGTTATGCTTCAAGTTCTCTTTGTGTACAATGTTTTGCTCATAAGTATGCACGTTGGCCTCTTGGAAAAGCACATTATAATTTAGCATGAATCATGAAGGGATACATAAGCAGATCTGATAACATTCTAATTGTTAGAGCTTGTGAATTTATGGGGAAGAAATATGATTACAGTTGTGGCAGTCCTAATTTTGTGTAAATACATATAAATGCTGTTTTATAATTTTCTGGTCTATAAATGTTGTCTGGAAAGGGAGAGAATGGGGAAAAAAATGTAGTATGAAATTTTAGATTACGAAGGTCAAAATATTTTTTATATAGAGAATGAGAAAAAAATAACATATTTTTGGACCATAGTTAATGGGAATAAGGTGTTGGTAGGAATGATCATTATGGAAGAACAATAGATACAATTTCAGTACTAGCATCCAATATGATGCGAATCTGAGTACCTTGAGAACCTTATCTAATATGAATTTGATGGGTTGATGCAATAGTAGTGACAAGTTTTCTGCTAGCCGTTCTTCTTGTTTGTTGTCTTTTTCATTTTTTTGCATGCTTCGTAGTTGTCAAGATTGCTACTTCATAGAGACTGTCAAGGAATAGAAGTGTGAGTCTGTCTGCACGAGTTTTTTTAAAATTCTCCCTTTTTATTCTTACCAAGCAGCAAGTACGATAGCATTAATTGAGTACCATATACTAGTTTGATATTGTACAATTTCATGCTTGAACCCATGGTCAGTTGTTGATGCAAATGAGTACTTAGAGATATTGGGCTAGTTGTTCATAGTTGACTCCATGGATTCCACCTAGCCTCGCCCATATGTCTAGCTTGCCAAGCTGGAATACTCGGCTTTAAATGTTGTAGACCTGTTTAGTTGAGTTGTAAGTAGGCTTGTTTGATATTCTTATTAGAACATCAATGATTAGGCAGTACCTATTTAAAATGTCATAATGCATATTGGTAATTTACCTTTGTCAGGCTATGGCATGAATTAATTAGAATCTAAACTTACACCCTTCTTGAGAACATAAGTTACCATTACTTCTGAGAACATAATTAAAGAATTGAAAAGCTGTTATAACTGCCACTGAACAAACTAACTGTCTGAAGCTGACTTGGCAAAGCTGACGTGTATAACTAACATAGCTGCTCTAACTAGCAGAACTGGTGTGCTGAGTTGGAGTTCTTTTACACTTAGCACGTCACTGATTTCTCTTAGTATGCGTACTAGGAAGCACCGATACGGATACGGCGATACGGGTACGGCTACGGCTACGGCGATACGGCAATTTCAAAAAGTCCCAATACGATAAGTCGGGGATACGTTTGTTATAAAAAATATTTTATATATTTTAAAAACACATTTTAAGATTGGTTCTAGTGTCAAAACAAACAATAAACATAATAAAGAAAATTCTAGCTAACACCTGTAGCAATCATAATATCCACAACTAACAAGCATCAATCCTAGATAGCAACAACTAACAAGTATCGATCCTAAATAGCATAATAAAGAAAATTTTAGCAAATACCTGTAGCAATCCTAATATCCACAACTAACAAGCGTCGATCCTATATAGCAATAACTAACAAACATTCGATCCTAGATAGCAACAACTAATAAGCATTGATCCTAGAAAGCAACAACTAGCACCCTAATAGCCACACCTAGTACAATCATGCAATCACATAAAATCAAATTAAGAGTGTCAAGTAGCTCAAGATTAAATTATAAAATCACTACAAACACATTAATACCAAGTTTTAGAGTCTAAAATTCTTCAACAAAAAAAAAGAAGCACGTAAATAACACCATCAAAGAACATCAATATTAGCTTCCATATCAGTGTCTTCATCCTCAAATGTAACCACCTCTAAGACCGGCTCATTTAGTGAAATATTTGCTATCTCAAGCACCCCGGCACCTCCAAACGGCAACATTATAAACACAAATTCATAGATTCTAACTTTTATAAACCATGAAATTAACCTTATAACAGTTCATGTGTAATTCACCCGGGAAGGAAGCAACCAAATCCATAGTCGTTTAAAATTTTTAATGCTCTAGGGTTAACTCAGAGTATCACCCAGAAGCAACACACAGAAGTTAAAATTTCCAATGCTCAATTTCTCTCTCGGTAGTACTGCAAAGTGCAAAGAATACAAAGTTTAAAAAAAACTAAAAAGGAAAAGAAATTACCAGGTCGTAGTCGGGAAGCGATATGGCGGCGGCGAGCTCGGAGTCGCACTGGAAGGTGAGGGGGCGGTTAGCGACGGCGCTGGCCGGGGTGGAGTGTGAGGGCGGCGCCGCCGGCCAGCGCCGGAGATTTGACGGGGAGATGGCCGGCGAGCTCGGAGTCGCGCTCCGATGAGAAATACAACAGGGGGAGGTGGAGGAGGCCGGGGAAGAGGAGAGGGAGAGGAAGAGGAAGAGGAGGGGAGGGGCTGGCCGGGAATTGAGAGATTCCAGCCCGACGGAAGGGGGCTGAGTGCCCTGGGTCGGAAAAGACACCACCTTGAGCCCGGCGGTGTGGCCAATATGTAGAGATGGGCCGACAGAAGGGAGAGGAGGAGGAGGAATCGACGGAAGGGGTGAGGGCGGCGGCGTCGCACTGGACAAAGTGGAACGTGAAGGCGCCGACGATTTGGCGGGGGAGCTGGCGGCGGCGAGCTCGGAAGCGGTGAGCTAGCGGAGGTTGTGTGGGGCGGGCGGCGACGTGCTGGCTAGGTGAGGGCGCCGGCGATTTGGCGGTGAGCTAGCGGCGTGGGCCGGGGTGGAGGGTGGGGGTTCTACTCTCGGCCTCCTCTGCTCAAAGGCTAGAGGTTAGGGGTTTTTTACCCAATCCGTATCGGAAACGTATCCGGTATGTATCGGTTTTTTTAAAAAAAAAATGGATACGCCATCGATACGCAGGCTGCCGTATCGATGGCGTATCCGTATCTACGGCGGCAAAAATGCCATATCGGTGCTTCCTAGTATGCGTTTTTGTGATTTGAAAATTAATAGCATGATGAGGTGACCTCATCTAGTTGGCGATGCAAGTTTTTGTCAATGCTTACAATTAGCTGAGTCACCTGATCTCCAGTGCTAGCAAAATTATGATTGTGTCCTGCTAGTCCAACATTGTTCTCTATGCCATTACTCTTTTTGGAATCAGATCAAGCTCTATAGTTTATTTGTTCATTTTACAGGAATGGCTAACACAAGAGAAAGCCCAAGGATCTAGTGCAAGCAATGAAGAAGTCGATCTTAATGAATTAATGGATGTGAGTCTAATATATCTTTTTCAAATGTACTTTTTGAATTATATGATGGAGGCATTTGCAATCAATGACTGGTAAACTTTTAGGATCCAGAGTTGGAGAAGCTACACGCAGACAGGATAGCAGCTCTCAAGGTCCCGTTTGCATATTGTTGCTTCTTGCGAATTTTATGAATTTAAACTTATACTTTCATTAGATAATGATCGGATATTTAATTAACTCGTCTTTATAGCGGGATGCTGAGAAACGTGAAGTTTTTAAGAGGCAAGGCCATGGTGAATACCGGGAGATAATTGAAGGGGAATTTTTGGGTGAAGTAACTAAAACCAGGTTTTAATAACTGGACCGGTCATCGAACCGGAATTCTTGTGGAGTTGGTCCAACCGGGTTAAGGGGGGTCAACACGGGTTGATCCAGCTGCTGATATCATCAATATAAAAAAATGGAACCCCCCCTTCCCAAAACTTTATATGATATAAAAATTTTGCATAGTCTAATATTCCTCTTGTAATAATTTAATGAACAAAACAATCACATTACAAAAAGTGAAACTCTTAAATGAAAAAAATTAATATTTTTTTGAGACAAAAAAGAAAAAAGAATATGTGGTAGGAGATTCTAACGATGTCAAAAGAAAATGAAAGATGTTGCAAGGAAAAATAAATGGAAGAAATTGTGTTGAAAAACTTAAACCCAACTTAATATATGTTTGGGTCATAGTTTTAAAAATTGGACTGGACCGGCTAGTTCAACCAGGTTCAACCGGGCGGGTTAAATGGGGTCGACTAGGTCAATTAACCCAGCCGACCCCCCTCGAAAACCCGACCAGCTCCGGTTGAACTGGATCGAACCGGCCGGTCCGGTCCAGTTTTTAAAACCATGACTAAAACTGAGAAAGTGATTTGCTACTTCTGCCACCGAGAATTCTACCAGTGCAAGTAAATGACATTTCTGATCTGTTGACTTTTTAGGATGCTAATCCTAGTCACTACTTAAATTATATGCTTTGTTTTAGTCAATCTTATTTTCTGCTCTCTCTCTCTCTCTCTCTATTATAATAGAATTATGGACAAGCATTTGAAAGACCTTGTTCCAAGGCATTTTAACACCAAGTTCCTAAGATTGATGCTGAGGTTAGTTTGTGCCCTTTTGATTGTTTACACTTTGAAATGCTTATGACTTTCCCTTTTGCAACACTTTAAGTACTAATAATATGTGATGTATTTGACACAGAATGCCCCCTTCTTTGTGAACAAGCTTGCCATCAAGACTTTACCCTGTGTAGTTTTCTTCAGGTACCTGCTTGTATCCTTTTTTTTTCGGTGGAAAGTTTCAAGCATTACGTTGAGAAGTCATACTTCTGCATAAAAATTTATACAATAGGTTGATAGATACCATGATTGCCTTATGTAGAAATGGGATCGCTACGGATAGGTTGGATGGTTTCCAAGACCTCGGTGGCAAAGATGACTTTCCCACGAAGACCCTGGAAACTTTACTTACAAAGAAAGGTACTACCGCACATTCTCTTAAGAAAGGGCAGATCGTTAAATACCATGCTATTTTATATTCATGCCCCTCAATAAGTTGTCTTTTTCTCAGGTTTCATTAGTGCAACAAAAAATGAAGACGATGAAGATAATGACAAAAATAGGCGCAGGATAGTCAGATCATCTGACTGCAACCCACTATTCTGATTCGGATTAAAAACTTGATTAAAATTTTGTCGTAGAATATTGAAAGCAATAACATCTCAAACAGTAAGATATAAGGCAAAATTTGTAACAAATGTTTCATTATATTTATCTTTATATCCTAATGCCATTAAAAATCGGTAAGAAAATATTCCAGAAACAATAATTAACAGATTAGTTAAGGGCTATAAAATAAAATCATTGTGGCTGATTTGGGTAGCCAAAAAATTGCATGCTGGGTGGTTGAAGCGGCCGATAACTAGGTGCAACAGGTTGGTGTGGAGTTAGCAACATTTGCTGTTGTGCTAATGACATAGGCTGATGCGGAGTTAATGCAGGCGCGGGTATATTAAACTGTGGTGGAGGTGGTGATTGGAATTGTGGTGGTGGTGGTGGTAGATTGGCGTATCCATATGGCATTCCAATCATAGATGGTTGCATATACTGTTGTGAGGGAGGTACTGTGTGTAGTTGGTACTGAGTTTGAGGAGTGGACATATGGGATTGTTGTTGAGGCATCAATACCATTTGCGGTTGCTGAGAAATTGTCTGGGCAGTCAATGCCTGTGCGGCAGTGGCGCTTGAGACCATCTGGTGGTTTTCTTGGCTCTGGAAGGAATTGGATTGGTTCGTAGATGTCATCAGACCAGCGTTCTTGGCTTCTGATGCTGCAAAGGTGGAAAGCACGGAAGTCATCATCTGCAGGGACGAGGTTGAAGCTGCAAGCTTGTCAGCGATGGCTGCTGCCGTCTTTTTATGCATATCTCTCTGAGGCGAAGTTGAGTTGGTTACTTGCACTTTAGACCTCGGTACTACAGGTTCATTGTTGAGGCGCCTCCTCATGTTACTGGATTCCTCTAGCTGGGCTTCAGCAAGCTGCCATCAATTCAGACACAGTATTAATCCATCATGAACAAACAGATGCTAATGTCATTGAAGGCCATAAAATTAAACAGGCTCTGCACATCAATTTGTGCCACCGACTTTTTCCAGTTCAAGAGTAAAAATCATTTTATAATAAAAAAAAGGAGCAAAAATCCTTATGGGGCTTGAGGGATGCTGCCAATTTCAAATGTTTTAAATTTATCGGATCAAGGGAAAGTGCTGAGAATCTGAGACCTGGTCGTTGATTTAGGCCTAATATACCTAGAACTTTTTATCTGATTCACATTCATGTCAGAATGATCCTATCTACTATTATGGGCGTTTATTTAGAAAGAAAAAAACATCAACTGCAAATGATAAACAAACCTGCAACTGAGTTCGAACATTTTCCAGCTGTGATTCCTGTTCTTTTTATTGCTTCTCTCAAACGAGACACCAAGGCAAGCCTTGTTTCTTCAATTGACTTAAGTTTATCCATGGATTGCTTCAAGAGGGTCTCCTCCTCTTTCAGTTCGTTGGTTTAAAGTCACTCGACGGGGGTCTCCCTCTGGATATAAAGTAATTACACTCAGTTACCAACTCTCGTTAACGAGGGAAGAGGAAAACTGGTGTGATTGATCACAAAAATATACGAAATAAAAAAAATCAAAATCTAAATACAACGAGCTTTTGGCATTAATTATAAAATGTATTAAAAAAAAGACCGCAAAAGAGCCTACCCAGACTGCAAGCAGCATTAACTCCTTCCTCCATCTTCTCCACACGGCGAATAGCAGCTTTACATTTGCTAATCTCTGAGTTCTCAACAGAATGTTCACTTATCACAGAATGAAATGCTGAAACTATTTTCTCCATGGTGCCTCCAACAACCACCTTCTGAATTATAGAAATGCATGGTTATGAGAATCATATAGAAATAAAAATAAAATTGAGGTGCAGCATGTGAAGAACTTACTATTTTAATGTATCGTGAATCTCTTTTTACAATTCTGATAGAACTGTGAACGCTTTTTGTTTTTATTCAACTCCAAAGGAGGTAGAGGCTCTTTCCCAAGAAATAAATCTTTAAGGCCTCCCTTTTGAGATCCAAAGACTCTCCTTTCTTCCCAGATGTTAACCTGCAAAAGTTCATACAGTCATGGTTTTTACCTACCTTCTAGTTAAAACACAAACAAATTATGCAATGAACACAAAGTCTGCAATTCGAGGATACAATTATGCACGAATTTGATAATCTTGCACTGTTCTACAACTTTAGGTTCAGACATGAAGTTGGCCTTCTTTGTTGTTTTAATTTAAGGAAAAGCTGGCCTTACCACTTTGGATCATACAGATAAGCAACTAGTATCTAAGATGAATGAAAAAAGACCAATAAAGTATGAGCTGATCATATACCAATCTTGAGACGGCATTCTTGCCCTGTTCAGTACCATTCTCGACAACAGCCTTCAAAGCCGCAGGGAGTACCTTCCAAAACTCAGTGACAAACTCAGTGCCTTTTCTCTTGCTATTCTGTAAGATGTCATTTGCAAGATATAGAAAAGGGATCTTTTGCTCCTGCTCTGAACCATTGAATTGCTTATTCCATGTTTCAACAACCAGCTCTGCCTCTTTCCGATGAAAGATACACCAGTGTGATAAAGCTAAAAGAAAATTAAGGAAGAACATAGAATTTATGATCAAGATCAACATGCAAGAAGTATTTCCACAAAACATTTCCCCCCACGGTTGGTACCATGTATCATGCTGGACCCTCAAAGATACTGAAGCCAATATCTATTGCGTATCATTGTGTTCATTAACAGGGTTAAAAATAAAAGAAAAATTAGTATTAAAAAATAGGGAGATTTTGTAATCAGACAGAGAAAGTGTCAATCATAGCGAGGATTGAAAACAATATTTAACATTTGGGTAGAATAGTGTCATAATTTTACAATATCATACAATCAAGTTTACATTATGATTCAAAAATCATAAAATAAAAGTTTATAATTAGGTAGCTATTTGATTACTAATTATATGTCTGCACCCTTCCTGATCCCGAATTTGCTCTAAAGAATAACTAGTTGATATTTTTTAGCAAGTAAATATCGGTTTACTATTGCTCTGAAACCCAATTTGCAAAAACTAAACATTGATTGTACCTAAAAAAGTGTTCTCATTAGACACAACGTTTTTAGAGATCCAATCCCTGCAACAACATTGATTGTACCTAAATAAGTGTTCTCATCAGATGTGACGTTTCCAAAAAATTCACTTTCTTGCTTATATCGGAAACTTTGTTTTTTTTCAAGTGTCCCGAGTCCTTCGGATCCAACTAGAAGGGACAGGGAAACCAGCCTCTTAAAGCACCGTAACCTATGCCAATTCCCTCGGGCACATACAATGCCCATCCATCATACGCACTGGGTAAATTGGGATACAAATCCCTTGTTGCGAACCAAACTCATGACCTCTATAGAAATTTCCCTGTTTCTATACCCTAATTATACACATCACTTAATGCTAATGAGTCAAATAACCTATATCTTATGTCTCTACATCCAGATCAGATGAAATATAGATCAATAACGATACTAAGAAAAGAAATAAATGATGCAATACATATAGAAATTCAAGCGTCATTACGCACATCATCGATCCAGCACAATTCATCATAAATGAAAAAAAGGATACTTTCAATGCATTGTTGCGTGTTGTTGAGCTTCGAAAGCTTATCCGTTAAAATCTGTTGATTAAACACACTACTCATCCCAACTCAACTGATCTCTCCCCTCACCCAAGCACCCCTTCGCAAATCACTTCGTCAGCTGCGTACCAGTCACCTAACTCAAGTTCAATCCACCACCTGCAATCACCAGTCACACATACAAATCCCAAAAACATCTCAAACAAGGCCAATCATCAACACAAAACCAGTCCACAGACCCTAATTGAACCACATTTCTTCTGCGAATCTTTTCTTTCTAGGACCATAAAAAATGGCTCTACAAATCAAATGGCGCACACGAACTCAGCACATAGAGAGACTAGAGACAACAGATTAAGAGCAACGCAGAAAACTACAAATTTATGAAAATGTAAAGAACTATCAGAAAGCAAAACAAATGTTTTGGGTACAGAAACATGGCGGAAGAACAGACCTGAACTTGAGATTTGCCAAAGAGATTTGAGCGGTCTCAATTCCCAGGGTTTAAGGGAGGGGGGATCCAACAAGTGCGAAGGCGAGCGAATCTTCCAAAAATCTCTCTTATTTACGCCCCGCCGAGTGCGCATGCCGCCATGGCGCCTCTACTCGAGTTGGCCCTTTTCTCACCGTCCGATCAAATTTCCTAAAAACGAACGCCTGAGATTAAAAACATCAGAGTTAGCGTACATTGGGTCCGGATGCACGGCAACCGGGCCCCCACCTGCTCGATGATATGCCTCTGGGACGGTGGCCGAGCAGGCCATGGGTTGCCGGCGGTGGCGGAGATGGTGGTGGAGCATTTGGGTTCTTGGCTTCACCTCTGCTCCAAGACTGGAGCTCTCAGGCTGGGGCTGTCGCTTCACTCGGTCGTCCTCAAGTGTGGCCAGCAGTCTGATGTTGTTGTCTGTAACCATGTAGTCAACATGTACGCGAAATGTCATGACGTTGGGTCTGCTCGGAAGCTGTTCGACGAAATGACGAACAGGAACATTGTGTCGTGGTCGGCTATGATCTCTGGCTATGACCAGGCCGGTATGCCTGCTATGGCATTGGAGATGTTTGCACGTATGGAGCTTTGTCCGAATGAGTATGTCTATGCTAGTGTCATTAATTCATGTTCTAGTCTTTTGGCAGTTGCTGCTGGCAAACAGATTCATGGCCATTCGATCAAGACTGGATATGAACATGTTTCTTTTGTATCGAACTCGCTCATTTCCTTGTATATGGATTGTGGGCTACCGGATGATGGTTTGTCCATCTTTAGCAGAATGGATGAAACTAATCTTGTAGCTTATAATACAGCGATTGCGGGTTTGGCTGAAAACTTGCAATTTGAAAGAGGCTTGGAGCACTTCAAAGTAATGCAAAGACGTGAAGTTGGTCCGGACCGGTTCACTTTTGCTGGTCTGTTTGAGAGCTGCAGTGGTATGGAAGATTTAAGGACTGGTTCTGAACTTCATTGCCTGGCCGTCAAGCTTGGCTTTTCCGACACTGCTTTTGTTGGGAATTTGATTCTGACCATGTATTATAAGTGTGATTTAAGTGAAGCAGCAGAAAGGGTGTTCAGTTCAATCGAAGACAAAGACATTGTGTCTTGGAATGCTTACATTGCAGCATGTTCTCACTGTGGAGATCATACCAAAGCTTTGAGAGTTTTTGGTGAAGTTCAAAATGATAATATAGTCAAACCAGATGACTTCACATATAGCATTGCTCTTGCTGCCTGTGGAAATATCGCTTCACTCCACTATGGTGGCCAAGTTCATGCTCATCTAGTCAGAACAAGAGTAGAATTGGATGTTGGAGTGAGTAATGCACTCTTACATATGTATGCCAAATGCGGTTTCATCGCAAAAGCGAAATTGATATTTGATCACGTGGTGCATAGGAATCTAGTCTCATGGAACACAATCATCGCCGGATATAGCAACAATGGATATGGAAGGGAATGTCTGCAGATATTTGAGCAGATGAAGGCAAGAGGAATCAAACCTGATTCTCTGACTTTCCTAGGTCTTCTGTCAGGTTGTAGACATGCAGGTCTTCTTGAAGAAGGTTGGAACTATTTTAACTCTATGAAAGAAATCCATGGAATTAACCCTGGTATTGAACAATTTTCTTGCCTAATAGATCTTTTGGGCAAGGCGGGGAGATTGCAGGAAGCTGAAGAGTATTTGAAGAACTCTTCCTTCAGAAATGATTTGGTTGCATTAGGATGCCTGCTGTCTGCCTGTACGTTGCATGGTAATATTGGTGTTGGGGAAAGAGTGGGTAAGCGAATATTGCAGCTACAGCCAGGAACGAGCTCACCTTATGTTCTATTGTCAAATTTGTATTCCTCTGGTAAGAGATGGGAAGATGTTGCAGCGTCAAGGAAGATGTTAAAAGGTAGTCCCGTGAAGAAGACAGCTGGGTACAGTTTGATCGAAATCAGAGGATTGGTGGAGAAGTTCACAGTCGGAGATTTATCACACTCAAGGGCTTTGGAGGTTCAAGAAGTGCTCAAGCTACTCCGGAGTCCTTGTAACTTACATGCATAGCTTTTTTCCTGGAAGGCACGGCAATTATCTCTCTCTTTGTGCTATTTCAACACATCCAGTATTCTCTTGCCATGCTTGGTTCCTCCATTTGAGGCATTTATCTGTAGCAAAAATATGATACCGTTCTTGGATAGAATTCAATACTGGGTGTTCAGCAAGAACCCTTCAGCATCGATATTCCAGTCATAGAGCGGCCGATTGTTGTAGTTTTGTCGAGTAGGAGGTAATCTGTGATGAGCTTCACCAGCAGTTGTCGAGGTGCACCTATTAGCGCACAGTTCATGTAGCACCAGCCAAACACCTACTCCTCAGTCCGTCCTCTCCAACCATTACACCACTGCCAGATCGATGAGAATTTTACTTTGCCTCCATGCTGGTTTTGGCCATGTAGTTTAACCTTTTTTTTTGCTAAAGAAATTCAATTAGATCTAAAAGATTATATACCAAAATAATTTTCCTTCAGTACATTTGGAAGGAAGGAAGGAAGGAAGACGATTCACCGGGCAGCAACTACCACTACTATAAACGAACTAGCTAACAAGTCAGCAGCTTTGTTACCTCCCCTATGTACATGACTTTCTGTGAAAAAGAACTTATAAGTTTTGTATTCATAGCCATAGTTACAGATATAAGCAGGTGGTGTCGCATTGGCAGTTCGATTATCAACTAGGAATCACCTTCAGGATACTTAACTACTTTCTCTGTTCAAGTGGTTAGAAAATTAAGAAAGCTTCTTATGTCAAAAAGCAGTCGGCTCACACAAGCGTTCTTTTATTCGTGTTCTAGTGTTTTGATTTTCAGTTTGATTTTGTAAGTCCTCTTTTATCTCTTTATATTTGCATTGTTTCACACGCGAAACATAACATTGCAGCTCGTTAGAAGCTTCAGACTTGGAGGCCTACTTGCTGCAAAAAAGAGTAAGTCTGTGTTGACCAGTTCCGAAGGCCAAAGGTGAGTTCATGTTGATGAGATCTTCCTCCTTAATTTGTTCCAAGAGTAAAAAACCTCAATATAACCCATCCCATCATCCCATTTTGATAGCTACGTTTTTTAAAAAACATCTGTCCTATAATTAAAAGAACTATTCTATTATTTGAATTGAAACTGGGGATGAGCATGAAAACTACTTCTTTATGCACCCAGTACATCGAAACCTTCTGCTCTTTTTTTTTACTAGGGTTTTTTGGATACCAAATGGGCATAAAGTGGACACAATTTTTCGGGAAATTTATTCAATTGAATGTGCACTTGGATGCAGAATGGAAAGATAGCCAACCGGCCAAAAAAGGACCTGAATAACACATTCAACCGAGTGTTACATTCATTGACCATTCGCTATCCAAACAACCAACAACCGAATGGGGACCGGATGGCAGCGAAGTGACAGCAAATAAGGTCCGGCCCCCTTCGGTATCCAGACGTCCTACTCCCTCAGAACCATGTTAAGTTATCGTACACAGCAATATCCCCCTCAAAAGTTGGCATTAATCGTTGCATTTCCCCTTACATGGTTACCCACACATCTTAATACTCCCTCCTTCCAAAATGACCTGTCCGCATCAGAAAACCAAAATGAAGTAAAATCAGTTCATCTTAGTTTTCAAATGAGGACAGGTAATTTGGACGGAGGGAGTTTTTCACATCACCTCAACTCCCATATTGTCGGAAAGAACTCAAGTTACCATCAAATGCCGAACACAAACTATAGCTCAGTCGATCATAGTCACTGATGTATCTATTTCCCAAGACAACTCTTAGTCGTTCACCAAGCAAAATTTCGGAGCAAAAAAAAAAAGAATGAGTCTTATTTAATAACAAAAGCATCAAGTCTAGAGCAGTGTATTGATGATTGAAGTAGATCATTCTCAATTCCCTTGTAACTCAGAAGAAAAGAATTGGCCACACCTACTCATTGATCACCCGGCAAGGCCTTGATTATATCAGAATCACCTGCAATAGTCAAAAGCCAAGTTAACATTTCATACATTAATCAAGATAAGCAAAACCTACTGGCAGTAAAGTCAGATGCGAGCAAATGAATTTTTTTAAACTTTCTCTTTGACATACAAAAATTGATACAAACATCTGCATCTGAACTCAAAAGCATGTCGCTCAAGATAAAAAAACAACAACAAATATAAACGTTTTAATCATTTTAGCCTGTTTTCAACTCGGGACTAATAGAGGATACACACTATAATGAAGAGGCATGCCAACAGTACGTGATGCATGGAAAAGCACTCCAGATCGAAGGCATAAATATTTATCCATTACCTATACTCACTCCTATGGACAGATGCATGCTTGATTTCTTTAATAATAAATGTGTAATAAAGCAACTAACAGTCACATTAATACAAATTTTGGACAAACCACACTTGAATGTAAATTGCAAATACGCTTGAAGAAGCTAAAAAATAATTAAAATGATAAATCCAATTAACTAATATTATGTACCAACAGTAGGAATCCAATCCATAAGATCACATCAGATCTTCTGGTGCACCATATCACCAATCACAAAAACATATATATAAGCCACAAGGGGCATCAAACATACATACCTGGATCAATAATGCTCAAGCATGATACACGATATAATTTCCCACATGCTGTACCAAGCTCGACATTGCCTGAGAAAAAAAAAAGAGACTTAAGCCACATGAATTCAGCAATAATATATCTGCAAGTAAATGGTCCCATGGCATAAACACATTAAATAAGGGTTCGCCACAAATTAGGGAACATTAGAGAGATCTATAAACATGCCAAACATGCATCAAAATGTGTACACGAGATACATGCTATTGCATGCAAGATAGACAACAATATGCAGTTAACGCTGATTGAAGCTTAGTAAAAACGATATAATAAATCCTAAATTTTAGAAACAAAAAAGTCTACGAATGAGCCGCAGGGTAATTTTTGTATTCGTTTGGTGCAGCTAAAACATGATATTCCACTTTGTAATACCCAAACCACCATTTTACCAAACCTACCATTTTTTTAATAAGCCAAAAACTGCCAGAGATATACAGTACAGAAAACATGTACTTCCTCCATCCCACACTAATACCCTATTTGGTTTTTCGAAAAGAACTGATTTAGATATTCATCTCAAGTTAGCAGAATCATCTAAGGCCAAGAGAACAGACATATTATAAGTGCTAAAAAAGTTATAGACTTAAACTGTATTCGGAAAGTATAAATAAATATAAATAGAACAGCACCAAAGATAGAAAGTTACAAGGATCGTCTCCATATTTATACGGATTGTGCAAAAGCAGAAACTTCTATAAAAAACAGATTAACATAGGTATTAGAGACCAATAATGAAGCAGATATTAATTAGCAAAGCATTGCCGAACAATAACACTCAGATGAACCTTCAAAGTGACATTCACCAATACGAGAAATCACAACTACCAACTATGAGTAAAATTCGCAAAACCAAGCAGAATTCACTAACTCCCATTGAAATGGTGAACCCCAACTTTCGCAAGCATTGCATAGTACTCGATCTCCGATCTTCGAAGAGGCGGGCAGTTGCTGCACAGAATCACGAGCTTTCCTGCATTGAATTTGCCAAATAAAAGAGCAACAAAAAATCAAACCAAATGTTTTAGAAGTCTAGGTATTCAATAGATAAAATAAACAAAAAGTAAAACCAAATTTGGGAAGAGAATATACCCTTTGAACTTCTCAAAGTCTTCAAAACGGTTTTGTAGCCAAGCGTGTACTTGCCGCTCTTCATAACAAGCGCAAGCTTGCTGTTGATGTTCTCCTGGCTCTTCTTCTGCAACACAAAGACAAAAAAAAACAAATAAAATCAATAAAAATCACCAAAACCCTGCTCTGCAGTTAAAAAGGGGGCCATCCGTACCGTCTTCTTTGCCGCCGCCATTTCTACTGCTTAAAGAACGAACTGCATCGAAAAATAAAAAGGAAAACAGAGAAAAGAGTCACATCTAATGTCTGAAATTCATCTACGATTCGTTCCATAAAAAAGATAAAATGGAACCAAAACAGTAAGGGCAAAGCAATGGAATCGGATAAAGAAGATATATGTACCCGGGATTGGATCGAAGAGGGAAGCGGCTGGCGGCCGCAGACGGGCTTTAGCGCCCGAGAGTGTTTGATCCGGACAGAGGAAGCGTAAGAGAGCTAGGGATCGTAGATGAATTTCAGACATTAGATAATAGGGATCGTGCGCACGCTGGTTAATTTTACCAAAAATAATGAAATGTGTTACTTTTTAGGGGGTGATTTAGGGTTTAAAAAAGGTCAGAAATTCAACTTTTTTGAAACTTAAGCCAGACCCAAATTTAAAAAAATGGCTACATTAATTTTTTTTCTTTAAATAATGTCTAAAGTGAATTATTTTTTAAATAAAAAACTTTAATTATTTTCGTGATAAAAAAGGAGAGAGGGTCTAAATCATAACAATCAGATAAACGATAAAAAAAATTAGTATTCCGGTATAGTGTCATGTTTCTATATTAGTATACAATTAATTCTACATTATAATAAAAATATTATAAAATATAAATTTACCAATCACGTAGCTACTTGACTCCTGAGTTATGTATGAAGATTGAAGATTGAAGCCTACCTTATTCTGAATTCACTAAACAATGTGAATTACTTTTAAAATATACTATAATAATTACTCCCTTTAATCACTTTTAATAAATACACTTTTTTCAAATACACTAAAATTCTGGCTTATTTAAAAAATTATATCTACTAAAAGTGAACGAAGGGAGTACGAGATAATATTTATCCATTTGATTAGAGAATATTATAGAAAAATCTATAATATGGGCCCACAAATCCAAGAGGGAAGCCCACTGGTGGCCGGCAGTAACAGATTGGCTTGAGAGCCCAAGAGTGTTAATCATGAGAGAGGAGGGGAAGAGAGCTAGGGTTTATGATTTAATAAGTACGCATGTTGGTTACATGCATTCGTTGATGATTTTACCCTTCCACCAAATGATGGAAAAAAAATGATTGAAGGTAATTTTTAGGGGGTGATTTAGTGTTTAAAAAAGGAGTTAGAAATTCAACTTTTTTGAAATTTAAGACAAACCCAAATTTTAAAAAAAATGGCTACATGAAATTTTTTCTTCTAATAATGTCTAAAGTGGATTATTTTTTAATTAAAAAAATTGAGATTATTTTCGTGATAAAAAAGGAGAGAGGGACTAAATCATAGCAATAAGGTAAATAATAAAAAATTAGTATTTAGGTAGTATGGCATCATGATTCTATATTATATAAAAATATAAATTTACCAATGAGGTAGCTACTTGACTTCTGAGTTTATGTTTAAAGCCTAGTTGATTATGATTCACTAAAAAAAGATGAATTATTTTAAAAATATACGATAATAATTACTCCATCCGATCACTTTTAATAAATATATTTTTTTTCAAATACACTAAAAATTTAGATAATTTTAAAAACCTGTATCTACTAAAAAACTGGAGGGAGTAGGAGATAATATTTATCCCTTTGGGTGAAAAATATTATACTTTAATCTATCATGCAGACCCCGCTGATTAAAGAGGGAAGCCTAGTGGTGGTTGGCGAAAGAGTGGCTTAAGCGCTTGAGAGTGTTTGATCTGGAGAGAGGAAGGGAAGAGAGTTATGCTTTATGATTGATATAGGTGCACATGCTGATTATGTGACATACGTTTTGTTGACGATTTTACGTACACTTTATAACAAAAGAGGTAAAAAATGATGGAATCTAACCTTTAAGGGGGTGATTTGGGTTTTAGAAAAGAGAGTGAGAAATTAAATTTTTTTGAAATTTAAGACAAAACCAAATTTAAAAAACATCTAAATGATTTTTTTCTTCTTCTAGTATTGTTTAAAGTGAATTATTTTCAAGATAAAAAAACTGAGATTATTTTCGTGATGAAAAGGAGAGAGAGAATCTGAATCATAGCAATGAGGTAAACGATAAAAGAAAAATTAGCATTTAGGTAGTATAGTGTCATGATTATACATCAGTATACAATCAACTCTACATTATAATAAAATTTTCATAAAATAAAAATTTATCAATCAGGTAGCTACTTGACTCTTGAATATGTGTCTGAAGCCTACCTGATTCTGAATTCATTAAAAAAAGGTAAATTATTTTTAAAATATACCATGATAATTGCTCCCTCCTATCACTTTTAATAGATACAAATTTTTTCAAATACACTAAAAATTTAGTTCATTTAAAAAAATTGTATCTACTAAAAGTGGCAAGAGGGAGTAGGAGATAATATTTGTCCATTTGGGTGGAAAATATCATAAAAAATATATATCTATGTAACGGTTGTTTGCCCAACAGCGCAGGCTAGCCCAACTCAAATACTATAGGCTTCACCTTTCCTGTGGGGAAAATTATTGAATACAACCGATAAAACATCTCACCTTTATTTTCCCTTTATTCGAAGGAGCAACAAGAGCAAGAAACTAGTTGTTGTTGCCATTTGCCTACCTTGTTCGTGATCGCTACTGCAATTGGCGGGTCTTAGCTCACACTCAAGGTGGTAGAAGGTTAGGGTGTAAAATTTCAAAAAAAGGTGACAAGTGTAGGGCAATGTTTTGAAAATGCCACTAAGGAAAAGGGCATTCTTGTGAACCAGCATTAGTGGACAATTATGTCACAAAGGCACTATAAAAAAGTGAACTCGTATTGGCAACGGTACTTTCATATTCCTCCCCTCAATGGGCCAAAGCAATGTAGACCAGTAAAGCTTGAATGAGAATAGCTAAAGTTTTTACAATACCGTAAGATTGTTTTTATGGTTTAATTGAATTTGTTTTCATAGTTAAATTTAAAAATTATTTATTTTTTAATTTACTCCCTCTACGGCTCTACCTCATACTAAATTACTAATAGCTCCATTTGGGGAAAATAGTTTTTTTTTTTTATATTAACAGCTCCATACCACCTCCTTCTCCCTCAAGGCCTCCTCTTAATTTGCTTCGAGAACCAAAATTTACCTAGCAATTATTTTTCATTAAGAGCATATTTGGTTGTATGGAGCATTTGAGTTTCTTATAATTTGGCAAGATCAAAGAATTATTTTGTATAATGTAAATTACTTGTAAGTTTATGGAGAAGATCCCCCCCAAAAGAAATTGCATCCCACTGTCCACATTTTCCAGCAAACTTTTTGCTTTGGCATGCATGTTTTAGTAGATCCATCCGACTACTTTTCCTTACATTTCCACCCCTATCAATCAATACTAGTAATAATTTTATTTTCTTGCTAAAGATCAATTTTTACTAATAGGAAAAGCCAGATAATTAATATGAGCCTTGGTGCGTGCGCATGTTGGAAGTCGAATCGACATAGGATCAAAATGTGGCGATGGATGTGATTTTGGGGTGTGGGTGGGATAATTATACCTGTATGCCCACTCGACCTTGATTTGAAAGGCCCGTGCAATGGCGAAATATTTATCCAGTAGATCGGTTCTACCACTTGGCCTATAGGGAGATTCATTCAATTTTTGACACATACACTAGTGGTAAAGTGATTGGTACTCAGTAACTCAGATCTTGACAAATAGCCCGCATAAAAGCATGTTAAACATCCAACGGACCACGCCATTCTACCGTTCCACTGGATTATGTCTCCAGGCAAAGGGTGTACGCTGTTTGATGTGCATCAGGCGCATATTAACGCTCCTCTATCAAAAGAAGGGGGCTTACCGGAGAGGACAATAGCAAGTGTCTCCTGAAAATACCGTTTGTGTAAAAAAATTTACGTTGACAAGGAGTATTATATTATATCTGAAAAAAGGAGTATTAATTTATGAAATATTCAAAATGAAAAATGGTAAATAATTAAAGGTACTATCATGGTTGATTGCAGTAAAATCTTAAAGGCCCTACAAATAAGACATGCAATTTCACTAGATATAACAATACACATCGCATACATATGCGACAATAATTGTACATAGCCACAATTCCTCTTTTTATGTTAACAAGAGAAACTTCTACAAAACAAAAGAACAAGATGAAATATAATATCTTAAAAGGAACAATTACCAATCACTTTAAATAATTGTAATTTAGAAGCCTAATTTGGAGAGCAAATAGGGCTCATTTCCATTAATACAGATAAAATGCTCCTTTCAACGGCGATTGAAGGAAGCATAATGGACATAGAAAGCCTCATGAAGGAGAACAGCCAGGCCTCTAGATAGCACTTCGATTTACATGCTCTGGTGACTGCTCAACCACCTGCACTGAATGCTTGGGAGGTACAGAAAGGAAAGCTCGGATCATGGGCTTGAGCTTCTCAGTGAGCTTGATAATGGAAAGGAACATGAATCTGTACAAAACCACCATTCCAAACAAGATTGCAAGATCAACCCACTTGGAGTAACCCATCTCCACCTGCCATGTGTTCTGCAAGATTTCATGTCCGGTAATGGTCGCTGGGCCACCAAGTTGATCATTGGGAAAGGTAAGCCCCAAGAACTCATTCTTGTAGAATCCCTGGTTGGCATACTTGTGGAAAGCAATGTAGTACATGGGGTATCTCCAGACCGGCTTGGGGAGATCGTTAGGCAGCCTGAAGAAGCCTCCATTGAGCATCATAACGCCCTGGATGCCAGCTCCAGTGATGATGCCCATAAGGAAGTCGGGCACGATGCTGGCCACGATCATCATTAAGCTCTCGACCAGCATCATACAGACGAATAGGACTAGAGAGAAGTAGACGAAGTGCTCGATCCCTTTCTGGAGGCCCACCAAGTAGTATGCTATTGCACCAGGGATCACTGAGATGAGGAGCAGGTATGGGATGGAAGACACGGTGTTGCCGACCACATAAGCACCGACTCCATAATGCCCGTTCAATCTTTCTCTTCCAAAGATCTATAACAAATATACAGAGTTTTGTGAGTGATAATTATGCTCTAAATAAGAAGAAAAGAAGTTGATGGTTGACATAGAAAAGAACTTGTTTTAATAATCCCTCACCTTCATATCCTCAACGAATGAAGGGAATCCACCGATTGCCATGAAAGTGAGGAATGCAGCAACAAACATAAGCATCGAGCCTCTTGCCTGAAGATTGTGGATATAAAGTACTGTTAATATCTTCAGGATTATTAGTAACTAAAGATAAAATTCGTACTAGGTATTGACATATGTTTAACTATAATACAATAGGTATGAAATGTATGGTGGCAAAGTGCGACATACCTGAATGGAGCCAAAAGAGTGGCCAATGTCATTGTAGATGGTCCCCACACAAAGGCAGAGTGCAATATAAATTGCAAGACGCAGCCAGTAGTAGCCCAAATCCCTGTACATATTAACGAAGGATCTTTTGGTGAGGACGATGGATTGAGTGAGAAAACTGGCTTGACTACCCTTCTTATCCACGGCTGCTCCACCCTACAAGACAACAGAGGAACTCTAAGGTTGGCTTTACCCAAAATAGTTGGATTCTTATAAGCAACCAATTTAAAAAGCTTAGATGTAAACTCATTATGATATTTATCTGGTAATGTTGCAGCGGCCAGAAAAGCGTCATGGCTTACCCTTTTGCAAATTTCCGCTACGCGTCTTGATACTTGTTGGCAAGTGGAGGATGATTTGTATGACTTGACCAAAACATCGATGGCTTCAACAGTTGACATGCCGCCACCACCTTGTTCGATGTCCTATATATTATTAGAAGTCAAAAAAAGCAATCTTAGACGTTACGAACTTTCTTAAAGAATGCTTAAGGCATGCATCCAGGAAAGGCTATTCCTTTCTTGTTTTTGCTAAACAATCCAAGAAAGGCTACTTACGAGATCAAAGTCTTTGTTAATGGTCCTTAGGTAATGATCAGAAGGGTTCCTCAAAGCTGGGCATGGGAAACCACCGGATGCAAAGAACTGCACCAAACAATCACTGAATTAAATCAACTGAACATTGGCATATATAAACCGGAAAATAATTATAGAAATAGTCATGTATAGTCCATTACCTCACTGGCTGTAGAAGTTGGGCCAAAGTAAACTGTTCTGCCCGCGGATAGAAGGCACAGGTTGTGGAACAAGTCAAAGACTTCACTGCTCGGTTGATGGATGGATGCAACCACAGTTCTTCCACCTTGTCTTGCAAGGCCAACGATCCGGCTCATGACATGGTATGAGGCTGCACTGTCGAGACCACTAGTGGGCTCGTCCAAGAAGAGAAGCTTAGGGCGAGTTAACATCTCTATGCAGATGCTGACCCTCCTCTTCTGCCCCCCACTCAGCCCTTTTACTGCCCACCCACCAATTCTTGTGTTCATTGCATCCTGCAGCCCCATCTCCCTTATCGTCGTCTCCGCTCTTTCCTTCTTCTCGGATTTCGACATGAAGTCTGGAAGCTGGAGCTGGGCTGAGTAGTAGACGGCTTCTTTGACCGTTAAGGTCGTCATTAGCGTATCATCTTGGGTGACATAAGCCTATATATCGCACATGAAGAAACAAATAACCAAAATAGTATAGCAAAATATGAAGAGAGCAAGAAATTATCATGTCAAGAAGAAGCATTTTTAAGTACGTACAGAGGCCCCAAACGCCAATGCCTGTTTGCGTCCATTGATAAGGATGTCACCAGATTGCTTGGTGTTTGAGCCTAACCTCCCTGCAAATGGCATATCACATGTATTGAAATTTGAAGGTGACAAATTTGTTCACCTGACAGAGTTCATTAAATTCAAGCCATTGTTAATCACCTGCGAGTGCATCAAGCAAGGTAGACTTGCCACAACCAGAGGGGCCCATGATGGCCAGCACTTCACCAGGCTCGGCGTAACCCGTAATCCCCTGGAGAATAGCCTTGTACCCATTCTTCCCATCAGGAGCCGTGACCCACATATTCTCCCACGTCAAGAAGACGCTCTGCTCCTGAGTTTCCCACTGGTTAACCAGCTTCTTCTCCTCCAGCTCCATCTCAGCCGCCGGCGCCGTCTTGATCTCTGATTTATCAGAAATAATCAGTGAGCGCAAAGATGGTGAACCGAACTGTGGTGCAGGTTGGGCGTGATGGGAGGGGGCAGAGGACTGTGGGTGGGAGCGAGCAGGGGGAGGAGGACTGGGTTCGCCAGCTGCTGGTGGTGGGCTAGCATGACGGTGAGGAGGAAGGCTAGAGTGAAGAGGAGGATTGCTGAAGGGGAAGAAACCCTCGGAGCTAAAGGACACGTTCTCATCTGTGTCCAGCTCATGCTCGTCCTTTGGCGTGGGTTCACGGCCTGGAGACCTTGTTGGGCTGGGTGACCATCTCGGAATGTTGCTTGGAGAAGCCATAGAGATATGTCAGAGAGAGGAGACAGGAGAGAGATGAAAGAAATGAGACGATGGGTGGGAGACTGGGAGGAGGCTGGCAGGTGGAGGGCTGTTTTCGTTATCTTATATTCGTAAATGTAATGGAAGAATATCGTGACCTTCTCGGTCGTATGTCATGTAGCACCAATGTTCCTTTGTCTAACGAAAATTGGCTGTCCGTGACTGAATTGAGCGTCAAGCAAAGAACAGATCATTATGCCTATGGTATTGACTATTGACTGCTCTTTTTGCTATTTGTTTATGGGAAAAGTTTAAATGAGATCGCTCTCATATTGCTTATATGAGGCCACTTTGAATCGTAGCCATTGGATCTTGATCTGACGGCTACAAATATCCATTATCATCTCACCCACTCCTTGATGTGACACACTCACCTACCCATTGATTTGATATCCACCCTCCGATCGGAATCTAACGGCAATAAAGATTGGCCTCATGCTCCTTATATGAGAACGATCTCATGTAAACTTATCTCTTTGTTTATTTGTTCATTCGTATTCAACGATTAAGAATCTTCCTGAGTTCCCCTTATTCACATTGTACGACATAAGAGTGTCTCTTATTCACAAATACAAACATAAACTCATTGATTATAGCTGTAAACAAGTACTCTATTTTGCAACAGAAAGTCGCGCGTTCAATTTAGTAACAGGAGGTGACGGATTGTTCATTGAGGAACCTTGGACTCGAGTATGTTATCTAAAGAATAAAAACTCGTAGAAGTGGGTGTTAGTTATAACCCATAATTGGGTATTAAAGAGAGAGAACTAACCCATGTTTAAAACCCACTTACTATGAGATGAATGAGTGAATTGGGTGAAGGATGAATAGTCCCACATCCACATCAAGGTTGGGTTGTGGATGGTATATAAGGTCCAAGGTTGGCCTTATAAGTTAGGCTCAAGGGCCCCCCCACTTTTGTGGGGGAGAGAGATGTTGGACCCATGCACCTAGGTGGGCTAACCCACACACGCGCGCGCGCCGCCGCCGTCGTCCGTCCGGCCGGTTGGGTCGGGTTGGGTCAACAAGATAATATTATTTTGGGACAAATTCAATTTGGTTTTCTAATTTTTGGTTCAACCAAAACGGGTCCGTTTTATTATGACCGTTAACGGATGGACGCGTCCGTTTAACGGGAAAGGGTTTCAACGGGCTTTAACGGGAAACAGTGTGTTTTCAACGGGATTTCTATAAAGCTCGTAAAAAATGGGTTTTTTCAGTACGGATTTTTCCTGCATCTTCTTCTTCCTCCTCTTCTCATTCTGTGAAAGCATTACACATCTGTGGTTCGCTGCGCGTGCTGTTTGGAGTGCTCCTAGAGTACGTGGTTGATCGTCTTATCCTGGGAGGCAGACGTCCAAGAGTCCTAAGCACCGTAGGGAGGGCAAATTCTGTCTTAAGGACAAAGTGTTTCGCTTGATTCGATCATAAACTCTTCTACAGTTTTATCATCTTTGCAAAGGTACACAGATATCTTCCTTAAGACAGTAACAGTAAGGAAATTTTAATAACAATCTTAAGACAGAATTTTTACTGTTATTTGTGATTACTGTGTATTTTACTGAGATAATCTTCTGTGATTTGCAAAGTTACAGAAATGGCTACTGAGGGTACCATACTTATTCCCACTCCGGTGAATGCTCCTGTTCAAGTTAAAGGGGAGAAACCAGAAAAGTTCAGTGGTGTGGATTTCAAGAGATGGCAACAGAAAATGTTGTTCTATCTTACCACGCTGAATTTGGCCCGATTCCTTAAAGAGGAAGTACCCGTTCTCACTGAGGAGAAACAGGAAGACAAAACGGCTGTTGCGGCAGTAGATGCATGGAAACATGCAGATTTCTTATGCCGAAATTATATCCTTAACGGATTGGACAACACATTATATAATGTGTACAGTTCAATGACAAGTGCTAAGGCACAAAACTGAAGATGCTGGAACGAAGAAATTCGTGGTTGGCAAATTTTTGGACTTCAAAATGGTGGATTCTAAGACTGTGATCAATCAAGTTCAAGATCTACAAGTTATCCTTCATGAAATTCATGCAGAAGATATGACTTTAAGTGAGTCTTTCCAAGTGGCAGCAATAATTGAAAAATTGCCACCTTCCTGGAAGGATTTCAAGAACTACTTAAAGCATAAGCGGAAGGAGATGAACTTGGAAGATCTGATTGTGAGGTTAAGGATTGAAGAGGATAACCGTTTTCTGAAAAGAAAACCGGGGGTCATGGCATGGAGGCCAAAGTCAATGTTGTGGAACAAGGGCATAAAAGCAATGGCTTTACCAACAAAAAGAGGAAGCATCCTGGGGGTCAGTCAAACAATGACTCCAACAACA
>CM077503.1:39356022-39643464 GCA_039654745.1 Houttuynia cordata
AAGTTCCACATATGGACATGCACATGGTATCTTGTTTGTATGTCATTGCGTCTTCTCCAACCATTTTACTTTCCTCAATTCCTGGAGTCTCCCGGTTCTGAGAAAACGACAAAACTACCGGAGCCGCGGGTTCAGAGAGTTAAGCTGCTGGCTGACTCATTCTCTTTTTTGTCGTCTAGCAGGTGCCCATTATTAACTCGGAGCAAATCAACCCAGTGAGCCAGAGCCGCTCGGCCGAGTTGGCAGCCGACAAATACCAATACGACATCCGCCAGCTCGTCCGCATCCGGACCGTGGACGTGGCCCTGGCCAGCGACTGCCCCCGGTTCGATTTAATCTTACTTGTGCTCGGACCGGATGGGCGGGTTTCGTCTCTCTATCCGAACCACCCGGTTCTCTATGAAGTGGGCCAAGAGGCTCAGTGGGTCTACCCGGTCTCCCCCACGCCTCAGGCACCGGCTGACGCGGTGACCTTCTCCCTGCCGGTCATCAACTCCGCCGCCAACGTGGCCATCATCGCGACCGGGGAGGCGGTGGCTTCGAGTTTCGCGTCTGCCTTTGGCCGGGGAGCTCCCTCTGCGGCTTGTCCGGCGAAGCTGATCTCGCTTTCACGAGGAGAGCTGGTGTGGTTCGTCGACGAGGCGGCGGCGGCGGCGTCCAAGGCTGCTTCGGCGTCGGGTTCTTCGTCGTCGTCGGCGAATATGGTGGATTGAAGTCTGGAAGAGAAGGGTTTTGCGGAGCTGGGTCCCGAGATTGGTGGTGGGCCTTGTTCTGGTTGGTGGGTTTTCATTTTGGTTTTTGTTTTTTTTCCCTGGATGGGGTTGTGGGCTGGTTTTGACAAGTCTGAGTAGGTTTGACTTTGCTCTCTAGCATTTACCTCCGATAGAATTGTTTGGTAGTCTGGGGTTGTGGGCCGATTTTGATAGTCCGGGTGGGTTTGACTTTGTTATCCTACGAAGGGCCCAATCGTTTACCTCTTAAAGTAGAAGAACGTCTGTAGTCTGAATTCTGAAATTTGTACTGAATAATCAGCTTTATAGTAGACAGCATTATACGGGTTTAAAAACTTCATATCCTTTACTTGTGAGTTTTCATGGTCAAATCGACTGTTTATGTCATTTGACTCATATGGGGACCATAGTCTCTAATTGTGGGACCACTGCCATCTTGACTATTAAGCTTCCTTAATCAAAATAAAATCATTTGGTAACTCAATAGAACATTACTCCACGATTGACTGACTTCTTATATAAAAGCCCAAGATTGGGAATATACACGTGGAGGGTGATTCTTGTACATAAAAAATGTGGACCATGTGGGTTCACTTTGACTGTCCAATAAAAACACTGGCGTATGTGAGTATGTCTATACCAATGCACAGTTATCAGCTTCGGTGGAGTTTGGACCTTCCCATAGGAAAGAACTTTAACGTGCATGGCTTTCATTTTCATAATGATTTGTATGGCTTTCATGAGAGAACACGTATGTCGCTTGCTTAGTGTGACTTTGTAGATTTTAGTATTTGTTTTTCTTTCTGCATGAATAATAATTATGCCAGCATTAAACAAGAAGACAAATAAATCGCACACATGCCCAAGCTTGATCATGAAAAATCGTTTCATAGATCATAAGCATAGAGCACTTGGCCAACTCTTGGCGGATTGGCTGGGAAGAAAAAGATCTTTTGGTTATTACCCACGGTTAAATGAGACATTAACGCTTCTTTAACATAGTAAATTTTCATGAGACTCACATACACACACACACACACAATGAATCTTGTCCTGTTACGAAATTTTTACCATTACTCTGTAAGTAAAACTTATTTTGCAATGATGCATGGTACATCTTTTATTTTAGAGCTTTGCAAAAGAAAAAAAAAGGCCTTTTAGTTTTAACTGCATCACAGAATAAGTTGATAAACTAGAGGTATCTACATTTGCAACAACAGAAAGCCTACTTTTGCATAATCAAATTGGAGTTGCCTTCTTGCAATGAAATCGTGACGCATAAGACAATATTGGGGGAAGTGACTGAGTAGATGGAGAAAGAAAATAAGGTGGGGTAGAAAGAGGAGGTAAACAGCAGCGACAAGAAGTGGCCAGGATAGGATAGGCCGTCCTTGTTTCCATTCATTTGATAAAATAACTTTCATTTTCTGCATAGTTCTAGTAGGCTTCTGATGGTGCTTAACAAAAGCATTATATTATCCTTATATGCTTGCTGAAAAAATATACTTCCATAAAATAATAATGAGACCGTTTTTTCTGCCTATATTTTCGATTTGAAATTATTTTTTATCAATGAATTCACATATACAGAGACCAAAATGCAGCCAAAGGCACCCATGCCACCGGCAACAAACAACTTTTAGCCATCAGCTGATATTAATAAATATGCAGTTAATTTCCAGTTGCCGTGTGCAATTTAATCAGCTTCTCAATCTATTTGCTGGTAACAGTCTTTTTCAAGGGAATGACAAAGGATTCACAACTTTAGCTGCTTGTTAAGGTGGATGGTGCTGCGCTTCATCTTTTCTTTCCTTCACCTCTACGAGAATTTGTCATTTAAGATGTAATTTGATCAAATCACCTCCTTCTCTAGTCTCAATACAGCCATGAAAGCTTCCTGGGGAACGTCAACTTTGCCAATAGACTTCATCCTTTTCTTTCCCTCAGCCTAATCATTAAGCAAGTAATACGTGAGCAGAAATTGCAGGTTGGTGTCATGATGGACCCAATATTGCAAACAAAATATTAGCATTAACAAACAATAATCAAGGTCAACACAGTTGTAATCGAATAAAAAGGAAATCATGCTTGAACATAGTCCCAAATATCAGTGGCAATATTATTAAAAAAAGCAATCAAATACTTCCTGTCCCAATTTAATAGGCCCATTTGGTCTTAAAAAATGAACAAATTCATTTTGGAGAACCAATGGGACTGTTGAAATGGGATGGTAAAATGAAAATAAGTAATTCTTCTAACAGCCCTGTGAGGCTTTCTTATCAAAGCTCCCCAAATATGCGGGCCCTTGGGAAGGTCTAGCATCCATGATGGCCATTTGAACGAAAAGATTATACATAGAACAAACAAAACTGGACTCAACCTGGTACTTCTTTACCTCTCATTTTAATGATCAAAGTTCTTATGGGGTCCATCAGGTTGTTAAAAAATTATACTCCCTCCATCCAAAAATATGTGTCCTCATAAGAAAACCAAAAAGAATTGATTTTAGATCATTTTGGTTTTCTCACGAGGACACATTTTGGGCCGGAGTATTTGGCTAACATTTCAGGTTCATACTAAATAATTGTCTTTGGGGCCACAAAATAGAGGATGCTTGCACATCTGTCACGCAAGCCTTCCAAGATAATCATTACGAAATAATCACATACTTGGCATGTTTTATGTCCTGACTTTCTAAGTTCCTTCAAGGAAAAGCCTTTACTGTCTCCAATTGGGTTCCCAGTTATAACTCTGACTTTAGGCAACTTTGACATGACTGAACCCAGGATAAGAATCACTTAGCATATTTTAGTCTTGCTTTGGCCTTTTTTTTTTGGTCATAGGTGGTCCATTCAGAGGTCCAAAGGTCCCTAAAAGATGGTCTCATTTAAGATAACTATTAGGGGACAGGACACTAAAATCGAACACAGTACAATCACAAAAGTGAATGACGCAATTGTGTCTGCTAAAAACGTTTTTCCAAATAAATCAAAGATTTCTAACTCTATAGTGGCTTACTTGTTTCCTCAGCAATTTCTTTTTCCGTGTAATATCACCACCTGCAAAAGATACAATGCAAAGTTTAGCTGCAGATTGTTATTTCAAAAATAAAGAAAAAAATGACATTATTGCCTTCATTAGGACGATTGTACATAGACTTGCACAGAATGACACTTTCAACTTGAATTGCACTGCATGCATCCTTATTGATAAGAAATTATTCTGTCTTAGTGATCATTGGTAAGTGAAACAGAATGAAGCAACTTTTCTGCTTACCATAGCATTTGGCCAGGACGTCCTTTCTAATTGCTGATAGAGATTCACTCGCAATCACCTTAGCTCCTATACATGCCTGTCATGCATACATGTGGAGCAACTTAGTAAACTGAGAATGACAGTAAGCAAGTAATTTCGAGTTTCATATAGGTGATTCTATGTACTTTGTGCACATGTCAACCTATGAAAAGAAGAGGCATAGTTGACATGATGTCAGTCTGAAAAGGAAGCTTTGAATCATGCATTAAGGAGAAATCATATCAGAGAGGAAGAAGTTGAGAAAATCAGAAAAATGAAGCTTTGAATAAAAAACTACCCATGAGGTTAATGTCCACATTGGGAAGAAATACTTACTAAACACTTGAAATCAAGTATTGACCTTCAAAGGCATATTAATTTTATAAGAAATAAATTAAAGCACAGGGTAGAAGAAAAAAAGACAACAGAAAAAGCAAGAGTTTTAAAGAAAAGACGAATTCAGATGAAAGAATAATTAAGAAACTTAACAAGAGAACCAATAACTCATTAAAATCTATATCTCCAATATTCTGAACTATATATTGGACACCCATCACGTATCTATAACCCCTCCAACAGAACCCTCCTAAAATTAATAATGCAACTCAAAATATTGGGGAACAATACGATAATGAGTCAGGCTAGACTGCGCTGCAGCACTAGTACGCTGTAGGGCAGGCAACCGGGCCCTTGATCTGACAGCTACCTGCCCAACAATGTACTAATGCTGCAGCGCAGGTAAGCTTTTTCGTACCATAATATTAACTGTTGAAGGACTTAATTTTTCAACTGAACACCTTAAATCACTCCTGAGCACTTAATGACAGGAATACACTATTCATACTAACTCCTGAAATCTATAAACTAGTAGCTGGTTCTAGACTTCTAGTTGGAAAACTGCAAAACATTCCTTCCAATCACGGCATATACTTTTGCCTTGAATTTTACAAGTTCAGTGACTCAATTTTCATTATAGGGGAAATTGAGTAAAGATTAGACCTTTGATTCTTGCAAAAAGAGAGGATGTTACGAAATCTACAGCTAAAACAGTGAGGGATTCTATCCCACATCATTCCATGACAAAAAGCATACAAGATGAAAGAGCTTGAGGAACAAAAAATCATTCCAAAGCAGCACCCATCAATAGTATTTATAATTTGTAGTCTCCAAACAGGAAACAACCTAAGTAATATCTTCAACAAAAATCCTACATATCTAGTGATGCAGAACAGAGTTCTACAAGAGGAAAAATAAGGAATTTGGAGGGAAAATAGGGATAAAGGAAGGGGATAAACTTCTCAAATCACCACCAGAAGGCACTCCGGAATCACCATCAGATAGTAAACCACCGAATTCACCACCGGGGCTTGTTAGCTTCAGCACGAACGGAGATCTCCATCAACATGGAAAGAATATCACTTTTTTTAATGAAATCATAGGTTGTTTATTCCATTAAAATGTGGCCTTTTAAATAGGCTTACAATAAGTCTTTAATAGGAAATAAAACACTGATTTAGGATTCCTCCTAAACATAGAAAATCAAATCAGATCTACCATAAATCAAATTAGATATTCTCCAAATCAAATCTATCTTAAATCAAATAAAACACTAATTTAGGATTCATCTTAAACATAGAAAATCAAATAAGATCTATCATAAATCAAATTAGATATTCTCCAAATCAAATCTATCTTAAATCAAATAAAACACTAATTTAGGATTCATCCTAAACATAGAAATCAAATCGGATCTATCCTAATTCAAATAAAATATAATACAAATCAAATCTAGCCTAATCAAATAAGATATTCTTGACGAAGGATACCTTAATAATCTTTATCAAATAAATATAGAAAATATTTCTAATGGAGTTCACTATCGCTCCGCATCATTCTCCCTGGGTAGGAGAAACTCGACTCCGGCAAATATAGCTAAAGAGAGGTTTTGGGGTGGCAACGTTCTGCCTTGTGAAGACGCCAAGGTTCAAGCTACACTTGGCTGCTGAGTAGGGCAAAAATAACGGCCGGCAGGATGGAGCAGAACGGCAGCCTGCAACATAAGGAGTCCACTGGGATCATGCGGAAAAACGTGCGCAAGTAAATGCTTCAGTAGCCAATAGCTCCTCCAACAAGGTGACTGTCAGATGGCCACGAGTGGGTGCAAAAGTAATTCCATTGGGATGCTTGCTGAAATCCACGAATAAAAGCTCACTTTTTAAATGGTCAGCTCTGTCATTGGGAGTTTGCAGGGTGTGACTGTAGCTCAAGCCATGATTCATAGGTGATGGCAAGGATGGGAGTTCAATCGAAGTACCCTTACGCGCTGGTGGCGCATCAGGCAAAGACGGCCATGCAAGAATTTTGGGTTCTGCTACAAGCTGTGACAAATGATGGTGCAGTGTCAACGTGTGCGACACATGTTCAATTGCATCTTCTTCAAGGTAATCCATTTGTTGGGCTTTTGCTTCATATGATTGGGGCTGCATGTGATAGGATGGCTCTTTGTGGGTGCGGGCTTGTGAAAACCGTTCAACCGATTGCTGTACTTTGATCACTTGAAGCGTGGCCCATCTAATAGTGGATTAGTGACAGCCGATGGTATGCGAGAGCATAGGTACGCGAGGCTAGCATTGATCTCAGCATGCTGGTGGACAACCATATCAAATTTGGCATTTGGATCAATTAAGTGTTGGACTCTGACTTCCATGGCGGGAGGGGAATGAACTGGGTGCTCATGTTGTTTGCATGGGCCACCAAGTTGATGCAGAACAGAGTTCTACAAGAGGAAAAATAAAGAATTTGGAGGGAAAATAGGGATAAAGGAAGAGAATAAACTTCTGAAGTCACCATCATAAGGGACTGCCGAAATCACCACTAGACAACAACCACCGGAATCACCACTAGGGTTTGTTAGGTTCAACACCAATGGAGATCTCCATCAACAAAGAAACAATATTTTTTTTTCCTGAAATCATCGGTTGTTTATTCCATTAAACTGAGGCCTTTTATATAGGCTTACAATAAACCTTTAATTGGAAATAAAACACTTATTTAGGATTCCTCCTAATCATAGAAAATCAAATCAGATCTATCATAACTGAAATAAAATATTCTCCAAATCAAATATATCCTAACTGAAATAAAATATTCTCCAAATCAAATCTATCATAACTGAAATAAAATATTCTCCGAATCAAATCTATCCTAACTGAAATAAAATATTCTCTAAATCAAATTTGATTATCTTTACTAAATAAAATCACTAAAAATAAATACGAAAAATACCACTAATGGGGCCCACTATGGCTCCGCATCATTCTTCCCAGGTGGGAGATACTCGACTCCGACGAGTATAACTCAAGTGGCAATGGAAATAGCCAGGGCTGTCCAGAACGGAAATAAATCTGCCGGGATCGATTAGAAAAGCACATGGTTGGGAGTTGTCAAACAAAAACATGTTGTCAAAAATTGACAAGCATAAACGCACGCATGCAGGAACCCATGATGCCTTTGTTCGTCGGGTAGAACTCCACATTAGTGTTCTTTTGATGGACTTTGAAAGTTGATGACTTTAAAACTGGTTGCAGAATCTACGACTTGAAAGGAAAAGTGTGCAACTTGAAAGAAGTGGGCTGGTCTTTGCCTGTCGGAAGTTGCAGTGCTGAATCTGGCTTAAAACTCGGCTCCTCGTGCTTGATAATGGTCTTTAATGACAATATGGACCAGTGGGGTGGGAAGAAGTAGAACTACGTCTTCTGGTTTTGTGTCCTCCTCGTCTCTACTGGTCAACAAAAATTCTCCCTTTCCTGGCAGATTTTCCTTTCCAGTGGCTTGTTCATCATGGAGTTGTGGCAGTAGGGGTGGTGATGGAACCGGTGAAACTACCATGGTTTGTGCTGCTTCTTTTGAGGCTTGAAACACATGAGCCCATAGGCATTGGAGGCGAGTGTTAATTTGGCACGCTCCTAAATTACCAAATCAAATTTGGCATTGAGGTCCTCTAATTGATGAAGTATAGCTTCAATGAGGGGATGGAGATGAACTAGTTGGTGCAGGTTATTTGATGGGCCACCAAGTTGATGCACAAGACAATTCTACAAGAGGAAAAATAAGGAATTTGGAGGGAAAATAAGGATAAAGGAAGGAAATAAACTTCTGAAATCACTACCAGAAGGCACTGTCGAAATCATGGGGAAAAGTGTGCACAAGAAAATCCTTCAGTGAAGGGTTGCAATGAACGGCCAGTAGCTCCTCTAGCAAGGTGACTGTCAGGGGATGGTCACGAGCGGGTGCAAAAGTAATTCCATTGGGATGCTTGCTGAAAGCCATGAATAAAAGCCCAATTTTTGAGAACAAGAAATGGTCAGCTCTGTCATCGGGAGTTTACAGGGTGTGACTATAGCTCAAGCCATGATTCATGGGCGATGGCAAGGATGGGAGTTCAATCGAAGTACCCTTACACGCTGGTGGCGCTTCAGGCAAAGACGGCCATGCAAGAATTTTGGGTTATGCTGCAAGATGTGATGAATGATGATGCAGTGTCAATGTGTGCGGCACATGTCCAGATTCATCTTGTTCAAGGTCATCCATTTGTTGGGCTTTTGCTTCAGATAATTGGGGGCTGCATGTAATAGGATGGCTCTTTGTGGGTGCTGGCCTGCAAAAACCATTCAGCCAGTTAATGTACTTTGATCACTTGAAGCGTTGGCCTGTCTAATGGTGGATTGGTGATAGCTGATGGTATGCGAGAACATAGGCGCACGAGGCGAGCATTGATCTCAGCATGCTGGTAGACAATCACATCAAATTTGGCATTAAGATCAATTAAGTGTCGGAGTATGACTTCCATGGCGGGAGGGGAATGAACTGGGTGCAGGTTGTTTGCATGGGCCACCAAGTTGATGCAAAACAGAGTTCTATAACAGGAAAAATAAAGAATTTGGAAAGAAAATAAAGATAAAAGAAGGGGATAAACTTCTGGATTCTAGAATCACCACCAGAAGGCACTACTAGAATCAGCACCAGACAGCAACCACTGGAATCCGGAATCACCACTGGGGTTTGTTAGGTTCAACACCAATGAAGATCTCCATTAACAAAGAAACAACATTTTTTTTTTCTGAAATCATTGGTTGTTTATTCCATTAAACTGAGGCTTTTAAATAGGCTTACAATAATTCTTTAATAGGAAATAAAACACTGATTTAGGATTCCTCCTAAACATTGAAAATCAAATAAGATCTATTATAAATCAAATCAGATATTCTCCAAATTAAATCTAGAAAATAAATCAGATCTATCATAAATCAAATGAGATATTCTCCAAATCAAATCTATCTTAAATAAAATAAAACACTAATTTAGGATTCTAAATCAAATTTATCCTCAATCAAATTTAGCCTAATCAAATAAGATATTCTTGATTAAGGACACCTTAATAATCTTTATTAAATAAATACGAAAAATATTTCTAATGGGGGCCACTGTCGCTTCGCATCATCTAGCTTCCAAAGCCAGAGTCCAAAGAGAAATATATTTTATAGAAGGATATTGAGGAACCAGTAACTATTAGAGAAAACTGTCAGCTATCATCATGATAAAAAAACAAGTATCTCTATGGGCATATATACAAGGATTCCATAGTCTTAGATGATTAGAATTATTCTTTCTTATAATATCATGACCTGAAAAAAAAAAGAACATCTAATATTCGGAAGAAGTGTCAATATGAAAGAAAATTAGGAGTAAATGTAGACACTTTCGGAAAAGATTTTACCTGAATTGGTATTTTAAACATTTGACGTGGTATGAGCTCCTTCAATTTTTGAGTCAAAGCCCGTCCTACGCTATAAGCCTAATAACAAAAAACCAGCCATAATTTCATGGAGATAAACATTTACAAGATGATCTAAGAGCAATTAGGTCATCACAATGAATTGTTTCACATGCAGGTTTTTGGAAAAGTTGTCAAGTGTGGGTTTTCCGTTACTTTTGCTTAATGGTAGTGGGGCCTCTTAAAAACCATGTCCAAAGCCAAGAAGATCTTTCAATTACCTAAGGTCAGTAGAACTAGAAAGTGTGCAAAAGATCTTCGAGGTAGCAATAATCCATACTCCATCTGTCCGGAATTAGTAGTAACATTGATTGTCCAAAATGAACTGAGTTTATGTTAATGGATGGCAGCCACATGGTTACATCACATGTTTTGTAAACACTCCCCACGACCCCAGCCCTCTTTATTTCAAGTCAAGGTTGCAGTACCAGGTGCATTTAGTTGACTAACCCTTTTATACTTGTGAACTTGTAGAAGTTCTGATTGCAAAAGTGCACAAAGTCAACCGAAGGAAGAGCTGAAATCATATGTATCACCTTATTATTGTGGACAATAGTTGATAATGGTTCTATAGTATCACCATTAATCTGAATGTCGAGTTTCACCAGTTGACTTTCCCTGTACCTGGTACCAATGATTGTATATCTTGAATATAAAAGTAGTTTGGAAAAACATAAAACCTCAGTTACTCCATTTTGTAGAGAATCATTATTAATCTTTGAAACAAAAATAAATAGTTTCGTTGTTGATTGTGTCTCGTGGGTTGTCTGTCTATGTACAAAATATCTGTGTGCAAATATCATTTTTAAAAATTACTCCCTCCGTCTGGAATTAGTAGTAACATTCTGAAATCAATTTATTTTAAAAAGCAAATGTTACTACTAATTCCGGAGAGGGAGTATTAGAAATACAGTTTTTTTTTGTGCTAAAGACTGTGCTAGGTGAAGGCAGTGGCGTTGAAGCGCATGCTGACTTTGGGGACTCTGGTAGTCAGATCTAAAATCTGGCAGCTATGAAGGGTGAGCCCAGAACATGACTAGGCCTTCTCTTAGAAATATCTTTTGCTATAGCTGACAACCATTTGTCAAAAACACATCCCCTAGCACATAAGTGAATGCGTGCACCCAAAATGTCAGGCAGTAGAAATCCTACATACAAATTTTCCTCTAGCATACTTTCTTTAGTGACAAATCCATCTATTTCATTAAGATCTTGTCTAATTACAGCCAATGAATGTTCTCATCTATCTGGCAAATTTCTCCCAAACGAATGAGCACATTATTACAAACACTTCCTTCTTACACCCATTATTTGGGAAACAGATTCTTTCTGGAGGCAGCCATAGCATTATGTGTAGCATTATCCTGTTCGGGAAAATGGGCTAGTAGCCAATCTGCTCAATATTGATGGGTGTTCAATTTCGGTTGCATAAAATTCAATAAATGGGAAACGGAAAAACAGAAAGAACAAAACAACACTATGAAGTTCAATAGCGAAGTTTTAAACAGCAAATATAAAGAAAAAGATATATACGGTCTACACTCCACCACTAAGTATTCCGTGGCAGCTGAGATATTTTCCTACAATAACATATTATGGCCCTTTTTTGAAAAAAAAAATTGAAAACCCAAAAGCACGGTAGGAAAGTATAATGTGTAGCATTTACCCCACAAGAGAGTACTCCATGCTAGCATAACCCTTGCTTCTAGATTTTAGCTGATCAAAAAAATCACCAACCATCTGCACTATAAATCAGGATAATCACAAACCTGTGCATAAAGTTCCACATAGAAACAGATAATTGACTTCTTTCCTAGATGTCGATATTAAAGACCAAAGCCAAAGAAAGAAAGATCACCTCAGCTAAAGGTAGTTCATAGAGAATTGATGCTCTGTTCTCAGTAATAAATTTCATTTCCTTAAACTCTCCTCTGCGATCCTGAGCAAGTTCCATTAGTGGCCCAATGTAGTCTTTTGGAGTAAGCATCTCAATCTACAGAAATCACTTAAAAAATCAGATCAATTGTTTCCCAAGAGACAGTAATAGCAAGATATATCTTTTAGAAGTTTTACAACCTTGACATATGGTTCCTCAATAGACTTCCTTTTACCAGGCTCTGGAAGCACAGATGGATTTGAGCACTCTACCTGGATTTCAGAAAAAAAGCTTCAATATAACATTAAGCCTCTATATCATCCTAATTTTGTTCATGTAACCAATGAAATATTGTTTAGATATATAGAAGTGAAGAAAGAACAAAAGACTAAGAAAAACAATCAACATTATAGACTATCAGAAAATGGAAAACATATTAGCACATATTTTTCTGAACCAACATTTTTTTTATACATGGTGATGTTGATCGAGATTTGAGTTTTTTTTACAGCATATTTTAACCTATACATAGAAGTTTTAAATTCTTAACAAAGATAGACTGCATGGTTCCAAGTTCTTTAAGATATGAATAATATGAAGACAATGGGAACAAGGATCAAGTAGAAATTACAGTATCACCATTTACGCAATTGACACGATATACAACACTTGGAGCAGTAGTTATGAGAGACAGGTTGTATTCCCGCTCAAGTCTTTCCTGAAACGTGAGCAATCATGAGTGCAAAATTCGGAACTTTTGTCAAAATGTAGGAAAATGACAGAATGACTTCACAAACCTGTACAATTTCCATGTGAAGGAGGCCTAGAAATCCACATCGGAAACCAAAACCCATGGCACTTGATGTTTCAGGCTCAAACTGCAGTGTGAACTATATCAGCAGATGAAAAAGCTATTGATAATCACAACAATGCAAAGTATTCAGGATCTGTAGCTTGTATGCATGCTTAGCCAGAAACACTAAAAAAGATAGAACGTTAGTTAGTAGAGTATCTGCTCTTTAATTGTTTAAGTCTTAATCTGCAATTTAATCGTAGAGAGATTAGAGACTAGTTTAATCTTTTCTAATATTCAATTCTGATTGGTCAGCCCATCACTTGAGTGAGGGCATATTGGTCGTTTGTGTCGATCAGCTGATCCTTAGCCTATTACAGACTGTCCGATCTCTTACGTATGCAAATTTATTTTTTCCTGATTAAGGCAGAACTTCAATCCTAAGCTTACTACAGACTGTTTGATCTCTCATGTATGCAAATTTATTTTTTCCTGATTAATGCAGAACTTCTTCCCCAAAGCCCTAATCTTTCTATCAAGTAGCTGAGCCAAGATCTGAAGACAAGGAAACTTTTAAACTCAAGTGAAGGCATAGTCTTTCGAATTTCATTATATATAGGGTATTTAGTCTTCCTAATGTAATCTGCAGTTCTGATTGGTCAGCTCATCAATTAAGAGAGGGCATAGTCTTTTGACTTGATTATCCGATTCTAAGCCTATTAGAGACTGACTGATCAATTCTTTTTTTTCTTGATTAATGAAATATGTCCGCCCCAAAGCCCTGAACTTTCCATCAAACATAACTATGTTCTTGTGCAAACCTTAAATGTTCAGGTTGAATGATATCTACATGCTGGGACTGGAAGTCAGAAATGATCTTGATGCCTAACCATGCACTCGTAAAGTGCACAGCAATAAAGAGTCCTAAACAGAAAACTTTAGACACCATGTATGACAAGTAAACCTCCATGTGTTTTTGGGCATACATTTAGAGCTGCATCATTTAGTTGGAGCTTCTCCAATGCATCACGTAAATCAGGATATCTGGCAGATGTTCATGGTTATAAAAAACTAACAATTAGATAATAGCACATCAAAGATAATAGAACAACGAAAATTATACATACTGATCCGCATCAACAGGAAACAAGCCACAGAACACCATAGGTGTCGCTTCCTCATATCCAGGCAGGGATCTATCTGCCCGTCTTGCAAAGTGGGTAATTGTATCACCAACCCTAGCATCTTCAACTGCACGTATAGAAGCTGCAAGGTAGCCCACCTGGAAAAGGTGGGATGGCAAAAAATGAACATGGCAAACACGCAAACCTTTGGATCCTTAGAAAACAAAAGACATGTCACATAAATTGATTCTTTTTAAACCTCATAGTCTGTATAAGAATGAATTTTCTCTATAGTAAACAAGTGTACCAAGATAATTACTTGGCCAAGGTTCAGCTACAAATATCTGTCCCACTTTTTAATACTATTCCAAGATAACAACCATCATTCTCTGAGAAACACACTGCCAATCACCATTTAACATACGATACACGAAGATTGAAGAATAAATATTTGACAGATAGAGTCAAATTAACCTCCTAGAGAGAAGTTTGATACTTGAATATACATGCAGAATTCTGGTCTAACGGAGTTGGATCCCATGGCGGATACTATACGGTTGGAACCCACTCAAACAACAAATTAATTGCTTTCAGAAACCAAAAAAGAACATGTGAAGAACACATTGCATGAAATCATTTACCTCACCGGCATATAGTTTATCCACTTGCATCTGATTGGGTGATAAGACACCAATTTCATCAGCATAGTATTCCTACATTGTGTGTGGCAGCAAAGTATCAGTAACCTATCAGCTACTTGCATAAAGCCACAACTACTTGGAGCAATTCAGCTTGGACAAATGAAAATACTGGGACCACCAAATAGCAAATCCACTCCGTCTAAGTAAGCAGTTCTAATACAGACACATTGTTTTGCAACTTGCAAAGTCAATGCAGTAACACTATTTTACAAATCCACTCAGTCTGAGTAAGCAGTTCTAATACAGACACATTGTTTTACAACTCATGAAGGCAATGCTATGAAATTCAAGTTTTCACATTCGTTTTCAAGCACTCCAAAACATCTGCTATGAACATGGTGTTTCAATCCAAAAGAATTGATACAGAACCTTCATTAGTCAGCAGATGTGCTTTACCTTCTCACTGGCCATAAAGTAGATTCGGTCTCCTTTCTTAACTGTCCCATCTATTACTCGAAAATATACAATCACTCCTCTATATGAATCATAGTAGCTGAAAAAAGAGAGAGAGATTCAATCATATAAGCAGACAATGTTATCAGCCAAAAAGATTAGAGAACACACCTATCAAATATAAGAGCCCTTAAGGGCTTTTCAGCACTGTCCTTTGGAGGTGGTATTCTTTTGACAATAGCATTAAGAATTTCCGTAATGCCAATTCCCTCCTAGCAAAATGAAGAAATCAAGAAAACATTCAGAAATTCGCAGAAAATCATGTTATGATATAATGTATTCGCTATGCTTTCATACTGCTCTGTGAAAGTTTATTAAAATGCAGTTCCATTTGTACAACACAATAACTAACCTTTGCCGAGCAGTGAATTGCATTACTACAGTCCAAACCGATGATCTAATGAGAAAGGAAAAGCTATTGTTAGAAAAAATAAGCAGTATACAGCCATTATACTAGTTATATCAACTGTAGTTACGCCTGGAAAATATACTACATATCCAGTGGGAAAGCGTTGATGAACCACAAGAGCACCAAAGCCATAGTGCTCAAGTACTGTGCTGCAGCTAATTAGTGCACACACTGATATCAATATGAAGGTGAATAAAGTGATATGAACCACACAACCATTTGACAGTAAAGGAAATGTACAGTTAACAACCTCCTCAATCTCTTGTGCAATACGATCTGGTTCAGCACCAGGAAGGTCTATTTTGTTCAAAACCTGTGGATGATAATAAAGACTGAGTACAATTAGCATTAAGCACATAAGACATGAATGAAAGATCAGATGAGAAGCAAATTTTAATTTAAAAGGAATAAACATACAGGGATAATTTCAAGGTTGTTTTCCAAAGCCAGATAAACATTAGCCAATGTCTGAGCTTCAACTCCCTGGATAATCACATTCATATAAAAGCTAATTAATTAATAAAACCATGAGAGAAAAGTAAATTGATTGGCTTACTTCCATAAAAAAAAGAAAGAGAGGTAAATCGGCCCTTCAGCTTTTGTCAGCTGAACACAATATTTTCCAACATGTCAAGAACACCTTCATTCCTCAGAATCATAATTTAGCATTTTTTTAAAAAGTTATGCTAGTCAAGTGATCACTTAGCCTGAGTCGGTGATACTGTCCTCTCTGACAGATTATTTGTGGCCTTGTAGTTAGCAAGTGTCCTTAGTTATAAGAGATTTGGTATATAAGCTTGATTGCAATATGTGCATATATGACTAGATATAGATACCATAAAGTAGTTGATTAATAGACTTATTAGTTTGATTATGTGTTCTCATATTTATCTCAATGTTGTGGCTCATATATATCTTAATGTTGTGGTTGCCAGCATTAGATCAACCAAACCTTCTCGTTATTCCTCTTCCTTTTTTATTCTCCTCTCCTTTTAGAATACGCATGGATATAGCTTAGAGTTCTGTCATACCCCCGCATGCTCGTGATTAGCTTGAGCAAAATATCAGCAAGCCAACCCTTTTTTCAGGTGAGAAAGCACAAATCAAGATCCTAGCAAACTCGACCAAACTTCAATACAACCTAACTTGATTAGATGATGCTGAATGTGAATTCTAACTGTAAAAGAAGTGTGCTGGTCCTGGTAGGTACTTGTACGCAAAATCATCTCAAATAATGAGATAACAGCATGCCCATCAAATTCACAGTCAACTAAATAATTGTAGTGTTAAGGAAAAAAATGCAACACTAAACCAAATCTGAAAGAAGCTTTTTAAAAGACAAAAATTTGACAGCTACTATGCATGCCTTTTTAAACTAGTAAGGAAGGTAAACCAAAAAGTCCTAAAAGCAATCACAACAACAATAACAATTATTGACAACATAAGATACATGTGCTAGAAGTATTCTCCACCTGAGAAGCATCTACCACAAGAAGAGCACCCTCACAAGCAGCAAGTGAACGTGAGACCTGACAATGACTACAAAATGAATCAACACATAAAATAAGGGCCATTACAGTAAGACTTCAGAACCAGATTCTCCATTAAAGTTTCCTTTAACAAACTAAACCATAGTTCAGCCAAATATAGTTCAACAAATTCAGCTAAAGCCAAGCAGCTTCAACTTAAGATACTTTTACACAGATTATAGAGCTCATTTCAGTTACAAAATTATATAGAAAAACATCCAACAGCACCGAAAAGCATTCCTTTGGTCCACAATCGCCAACATCTCTATTATTAGTATCATCAACCCACTGCCAGCTACATAGTGTCTCCTGTAAACATTCTATTCGTGATTTGACTTGGCAAAATAAAAATGAGATTCATGAAAGCGGTAGCAACTTTTTGTGTATCTTTGGGCTAGATACCCTTTCCGTTGCAAACCTTTCATCGTTATTAATAGTTATCAAGGGCTAACTTCCCCACTTAAAACTTATTTACTTAATTGTACTATGATCACTAGCAAAGCTAATGAGAAAGCAACAGGAAGTGAACTAAATTTTAACACAATAGCATGTAAGAAGATAAGCTCAGAAAAATACAAGATCAAAGGCATAGGACAGCTTAACTTCCTTGAAAGTCCTCTGCTATATTCAATAAAACCAATGTGGTCAGGCATTTTAGAACCACAATTGGCATCGTTAAGTCAAAAGGTAGAAAGCATACATGCATATGATGAGTGTTGACACATTTTTAATAGTTAATCCAAGCACAAAGTTTTACCTCATATGAGAAGTCAACGTGTCCAGGAGTATCAATTAAGTTGAGGCAATACGGTTCCTTTTCAAACTCATAACGCATTCGTGCTGCCTGAAGAGTGAACATAGTCGTGAAAAGAAACAGTATATAGTACTGACACAAAGCAAAACAAGGATATCCATGCATGCAGAATATTCCTGCAAAAACATAAATTGATTGGTCATCAAAGTATTTTTGTTTTTTAGGCTTAGTTCCATGGCACCGTTTGTAAAACGGAATAAAACTAGTAGTGGACCCTAATGCAAACATAAAACCATGCATAGGTACCGAGTTGTTAGTACTTACTGATGAGTCAGCCATGTGACTAAGTTTGGGTCAGCAAAAATTTGTTTATTCCTGCATTTATGCCATCTTAAGACACTAAAACGACCACAATATAAAAAAGAAAGAAAAGAGAACTGTGTGAGTGAGTTGTAGAACAGTCTCTTAAAAGCAATGGGGTCATTTTGTTTTCTTTATTTCGTTCATCAGTTTACCTTACACTTCGAAAATAAGTTTTCTTTTCACAAATAGCAACAGTAACAACCAAAACAACAACAACAACAAACAGAAGAAGGGATTATAGAGTATTACTTGCGTTAGCGTGCCACATGTGAAAAGGTAATGCTTTCCTTAAAAGGCTTAAATTTTAGGGGAAGATATTAACTTGATCACACCTCACAAGACAACAGTTATTATACGTCTGCACCCCTGTGCAATGCTTGGTGATGCTTGCGCATGAAGAGAAGTGTTAGTGTTAGTGTGAGTGTCAGTGTGAGTATAGTTAACATAAACACGTTGGGGTTTTTTTAAGGGCCACCCATGTATAAGTATCAGCCAAAATTGCCCATCTTTTTGTCCCCATACAGTTCTAACATATCTGTAGTAATGATGACAGACATTGCTACCCATTGTAAGAACGGAAAAACAAAAGAGAGGTTCTTGAATAGAAGGATAAATGTGATGACTGAAATAAACTAACTTTGAATACGTACTCCTCCTTAAAATAGCACAGATCCTATATTACATGGTAATACACATTCTTAATCATTACATGCAAGATAAAAAAACAGTCAGTTCCTTTAGTTTTTGCCTATGTTCTTCATCAATTATTTAGGCACGAAAGATTTAACTAGAGAACTAGTAAATACCTGTAGTTTAATAGTAATGCCTCTTTCCCGCTCTAAATCCATGTTATCTAGAAATTGCTCTTTCATTTCCCTCGTTTGAACTGTTCCAGTAAACTGCAGTAATTTGTCTGCTAAGGTTGACTTTCCATGGTCAATATGAGCTATAATGGAGAAGTTCCTGATATTAGAGATTGGGACCTGCTCTTGCACAAGAAGATGATTATGCAAAATAAGGATCTAGAATTACAATGTGCTGACCAAAAGCAGAAGAAAAATGAACAAAAAAAAGAGAAAAAACAGCATTTCAGTAAAGAAACCCTGAATCAATTTTAGCTCTATAACCTGCAGCCGGTAAGCAAAGAACTTAAAAATTATGAGGTGAATGAAGAAATTTTTTTTCTCGGTGAAGTAAATACTCCATCCGTCCAGAATTATTACTGACATGAGGCTTTTCCAAATGAACTTATTTTAGTCCGTTCTGAAAAATCTTACGTTAATAATAATTCCGGACGGAGCGAGTATATATTTTTGTCTTCACTTCACAAATTGCTTAGAGTTCAGCAGAATTTATCCACCTTATCAAATCAGATAAAGAAGCCCCTACGGTATTTCACATGTCAGTTAAGACAAAGCCACCCCAAAAACTACAGAAGATGCAAAAGTCTGAGATTAAAAAAACCGCCTATGACCATGTCAAAAACTACATTTATGTTTATATCAATTAGTCTTCCCAGCACAGAGATACTCATTTACCAACAAAAAAACACACGCATTTGTCCTAATCCAAATTCATTCACAATATAAACCTTACATTAAGAAGACGACATTGCGCCTATAACCGGTCGTAATCGAAAAAACAGAAAATAATTCTAATCTGTCAAGAATTCTGCTTCTCTCCCATCATGAACTCTGGATGTACCTAAAACAGTGTCATATATGCAAATTTCAAAATTATCACAGAGAGAAAGACCTTGGAAAGCCGGTGCCGGCCGGCTTGTACGGCAAGTTCAGCGTCGGAACTGTCCTTAGAAAGGGTCCCAGTGCTCTGGCACCGGACGCCGAACCTCCGCCTCCTCCCTCCCCCACGCCAGTCCGAACACCCAACCGGAGCTGCTCTCAACAAAAACACCCGACTCTTCGACTCGCTTCCGAGTCCACCACAAACCGTATCCACGGCACGGCCCCGGCGCGGCGGAGTGGCCAGCGCGAGCGCCGCGAGCCGGCAAACTCCCCCACTGGCCATTATCCCGCGGCTTCCGCGACCAGCCTACAGATGGGCTAATGAGGGAGCTCCGCTCCTATCCACTCGCCACGTCTCTTCTGCGAACACGTGTACCATACGGTCCCACCAGACACCGGGCCCCATGGATAGCAGGTTGCGATTGGCCCACGTGGCTAATATGTAAATTACGGAGGGCATCCGCTATTTGTGAGACACGTTGGCGACGCGCGCGGTTAGCGCTACTCCAACGCCTCGAAGCTCGAGCTCCCGAGAAGTCCTCGGCGGAAATCTTAGGGCGGAGGGGATCGGAGGTGGGACGGGGGCTGGCCGGAGGAAGCTGATAAACCGGCTTCTTCTATGGCGGCGATGGGAGGCGCCGGCGAGGAGGAGCAGCGGCTGTCGGTGGCGGGCAAGGCGCTGAAAGAGGGGGAGCGAATACTTGGGCCGACGCTGAGGCCGGATGGCACGCTCCGGAAGCCCATCCGCATTCGGGCGGGATACGTGCCCCAGGATGAGGTCGCCATCTACCAGTCCAAAGGCGCCCTCGTGAGTGTACATTCAGTGCTTTGTATTTGTGGATTGGTGTATGTTGCTTGTTTGATTCAGTGAACTGATTTCTAGTGATTGGTTTGTTTGGGTAGTTGAAGAAAGGTGCAATTCAGGAAGTGCCGCCGGGATATGACCCGGTGCTTGACGCCAAGCCTAAGACGAAGGCGGCGAAGAGGAACGAGAGGAAGAAGGAGAAGCGGCACCAGGTCGGTTTTTTTCTTCTTTTACCATGTATATATGTATGTGATGCACTGGAAGGTTATTTTTTTGTTAGTATTGTTTGCCTTGTCGGTGGTGGTTCATTGTCAAATGAGTTGATTCTAAATTTTTCCCTGTGCCTTACTATATACAATTGGCATTGGTAGACTACTGAAATTTTTGTAGAAATGTTGGAAAATATTGGCATGAATTACAACTGTTTAGCTTTGATTTCACCTCCATAGGGTACTATCTTAATGTCATAATTGGCCCGAAATAATTTAGCCTTTGAGAAAGATGGGTTTTGGTGGATAACAGTAGAAGTGCAGAACAGAATTTAGTGGTCCACAATTGAGTATATAGTTCGGCATATCTGTTGACATTTTTTATTTCTAGTTATTGAAGTTCTCATACATGTTCAAACTGATACTCCCTCCATCAGATGAAGCCTGTCTGTATTTGAAAAAGCATGGGTCCGTCGTTAAATTGCTGGCTTTCCTCCCTCACGACCAAAAACACCGGGGGGAGGGCTTTTTTGTATGGGCCTTAGAGTTTAATAAGTTTAACTCATTTTCAAATGCAGAGTGGCTTCATTAGACAGGAGTATTAGTGAAGTTTTTTTTACCTTACATACAACAGGGTTCCTATTGTCAAGAATACAAATGTGTTGCCTATGCTATCCTTTGTGTGCAAAAACTTGCATATTAAGCCTAGAGAGATATGTATGATTGACATTTTGAGTGCACTTACTGGGTTCATGTGAAGGTGAATTTAAATGAATGTGGGTGAAATAATTTTTATGGATTATACGGTGTTTGTCTGGTGCTTTTTTGTTGCAGTTAGTCATCTCTTTGATGTCATTTGGAGCTTTGTTAGAGACATGAACAACTTTACTTTGCCACTTTCTATGTGTGATGCTTTTGTGATTTAATGCGTCTTGTGAACATTTCTTTTTCTCTTTCCGACATGAATGTAAAAAGTTATAATTGCAAATGAAATGGATGTATTGGTGATATCTACCTAATATCAGGAACTTTTTGTTGTATAAATTGTATAATTCTCAGAGTGCTGGGAAGACAGAACAGCTGATGTAAGATAGGAATCCAAAATTCAACTACCAATCCAGTTTGATGAGCTGTTGTAATCATGAATGACCCTTGTCTGCTTACATTAAATGCCTGTCTTATTATGGAGATTAGATGACAATGAAATGGTAATATTTGTAATGTAGATATCTAGCATGATTTGTACACTATGATACTTCAAAGCTCTAATTATATAATTAAGTAACAGAAAAATAATGTTGTTGGGGGGAGCACCTAGCTTTAGTTGAAGCAGCACCTGGTAGTCTGTCCTTGTAAACTTTAGCCTCTAGTGGAGAAGAAGAATAGATTGAGATGATTAAGAGACTAATAGTTGGAAGCTTCACTAATACCTTGACTTAGAAGAAAAACAATCGTGCAGAAAGAAAATCTAACTCAACCGCAGAAAAATAAAAAAAGCTGAGACTCTAGAAACAAACCGCCTTTCATGTGTCTTGTGGTTGATAATTCAGCCTAGAAAAATGTTCCTACTCTTTTGTAAATATTTCTCAGTATAAATTTTAATTTTGGCACCTTCTATATATATAAAGTCAACGAAGAGAATAAAATTTCTTGATTAATTAGCAATTTAAATGATTACTCTTAAAAGCTTTTTCCTCACGGCCAACTGTTAGGATCTGGTGCCAATGAATGAATGTTCCTATGTTGGGATTTACAAAGTACCTTCCAATTGCATTTGAATTTTGGTTTTCGTTTCTAAACCCCTTTCTCTTTCTTGCTCCATAGGCTTAGGTTTATGAAGCATTCTCTTTTATCTTAAATCAGTCGTAAATTGATTTTTGTCAGCGGACATGTAGAAGTATTATTTCCCTAATAGCTTGAGCTAACAGGAGAAGTGTTCAGTTCCCATGAGACAAGTTTTCCTGTGTAAAACTGACTAAAACAAGTTTCTGAGTTTAATTTTGGACGTAATGTTCCACATTCAATGTTGTCTCTGTGTGCATGCAAATGCTTAGTGGTGCTTGCACATGCAGGTTATTGTTAACTCGTTAATTTAAATGTATTCCTTCCCAAAGAGCCTGATGCTTTATGAGAACTGGTTAACTAACAATATGATTTAATGCTTTTTCAGTGCCTCTTTAGAGGAGGTCTTTGATTCTCGGTCTTTGATTCTCTTATCTTTCTTGTAGACAACTGTGAAAGTAAATATTCTTACAGACTACCTTTTTTTTCTTTTGAAATGAATTGATTTGGTTGATATACGTCTCATGTAAGTAGCTTTTTTTTTGCAGGCTGCTTTGGCATCTGAAAAAGGAAAGGATAAAGATGAAATGGAAAATGGAGAAGTTGAAGTGGCTCAAAATGCACGCACTGCTACAGAAGCTGTTGAGTCAGTTGAGCATCAGATGAATAATCTGACTGTATCTGAAACTCCTAATGTGGCAGATACTTGCCTAAATTCAGAAGGACTTTCTAATTCTGGAAACACTATTCCTGATATTGATAAGAAAATTAGAGCCTTGAAAAAGAAGGTAACTTTGGCCTGTTGCCGTCTTATTTAAAGTTTAGCATATCCTCACTTGCATCACCTTGTATGCCTTAAAAGAGAGGTCATGACTACTGGTTTGGAGAGTGATACTCTTAGCGTGCTGACTGCCAAATGCTGCACCCATCTATTTGTTGTAAATAAGATGAAGAAAACAGGCAGATTGCCAATAACTTGGGAAGGGACGTCTTTGGTCCCAAGTATGTTTTGCACTTGTGGATAGAGAAGATCCATTTTTAAAACTTAAAATTGTTGATACAGAATTGAGAGAGGTGCGTTTTAGCCTTGTGGAAGGTGCTATTTGACATATCTCCAGTATTTGTAATTTTGTATTAGGCTTCATTTTGCTTGGCGCTTGTTTTTCATGGTTATTCTTTTGTGAGGTAGATAAAAGGTAGGGAATTAAGTGGTTGTAAAACTTATGCTTGCATTTCTGAATGATTGAAGTCATAGGTTAATCATTCTCCTGAATTTTTGTGGGCATCAGCCTCTTGGGCATGTTACCCGCGAAGTGAGCTGCAATTTATATTGATTAAACCAATAAAATAACCCTTCAACTTGATTTATCAAGTTTCAAAACCCAATTGCATAATTATCTTGTGAAACATTTTTCAAAACTTCACGTTAAATTACCAGATTTTCTGATCTGCAAGCAAATCCTAACCCTTTGGTTGTTGCCTATAAATCTATAATAAACGTACTGTTTGATGTTGAAAAAATCCATTACGATTGTGTAATTGGTTTCTAATTTCTAAATTTGGAGAGTAAATGTTGTCCAGTTACCTACTATAATGCGGCAATACAGATTTTAGTTTGGTCTACTTACACTAGTTTCTTTTTTATTTACATATTTCTTCTGATGAAAGGCCATAATATCTAGTCTTCCTGCATGTTTCTGCATGCAAACTTGTATTGTTTGGTAAATACAAGTTTGCTTTTTTCTGTTCTGATCCTTCATAAAATGAATTTGTGGATGTCATGCAGGTACGTATTACTGAGGCATTGCAGAAAGAAGATCCAGACTGCTTGAAACCAGAACAGTTGGAAAAGCTATCAAAATTGGAGGCCTGGCGTGAAGAGCTAAAGCTTCTGGAGGATCAAAAGGCAACTCTAGTTTCATAAAATTGGATGCTTTGTTTCTTAAAATTCAGTGTCTAGTAATTGTAGATGTATCATATATTTCCCATCCAATTCTAGTTTGGGATGCTGACTGCCCTTTGAAAAAAATGGTCATGCGCGCCAGAACTTGGGGAACTAAATTTGCCTTTTCTGTATATTTGATCTTTGTGGTACTCGCTTCAATTTTTATTTTCTTTTGAAATCGTTTATCATTTTCTTTTTGCTTCTTTTTTCCTCTGGTGTAATTACAAGAAAATGAGTACATTATTTGCTTCCCCTTTTGTAAGTCCTAATGCTGAGTGGTGGTTACTTAATTAGCATAAAATGCTTTGCGTTAATTTGCATGAAATGTTACCTCGTTTTCCTCCGGAATGAATAGCTAGTGTCTAGTTTCGTTATGTTTATAGCTATCTATTTTCAATGGTGAACATATGCTGGGAGTTACTTTTCTTGACATGTAATTGCATGACCCGAGTAGTCACTTAATACACCCTATATCATCAAAATTCTGGTATTTGGGCAACTCTCCGTGGGCCTTGAGCAATCATCGCTGTTTATTTGTTGATAATTATGCATACTTTTGTGTTAGAGAAATCATGTGCTTCACATGTTTGTCTTAAAAGTTAATGTAAATCGGATTTTTCAATATTTTGGCATGTGGATATCTGTATACTGAATTGTCATCTACCAAGAATATGTTTGTTTAACCATGTATGGACCTCAGGCTAAACCTGGTACACCAAAAAACTCAAAAAAACCTCAGGCTAAACCTGGCCTGGGGCGCCACCTCGTGTTTTGAGGGGGTGAGAGGCCCTCTCTTTTTATTAGTCTTTCTTATGTTCAATAGTCTATACAATATGAGGGCTATAATAAACTAATGGCAGGTAATGTTAAAAAAAAAGGTATTCTAAATGATCATAGTAATGGCAAAAGTATACGCAAATCTTTAGATAATCAAACTTTTTATGTCAATGAGAAGGCAACCACGGCTACATGTTTGTTTACTTTATTAAGAGACTACGACAACATTATTTATTCACATAATTTAAACTGACAGGATAAAAAGGAGCCTTTTTGGTTTTGATACATGCAAAAGGAGGTTGAAAATATACTCCTTCCGTTCCAAAATACTATGTACATTTAGAAATATTCATTTTCTAAAATATTGTTTACATTTTGCCAAATTATGTGACTTCATCGTTTCAAAATTGGAGGAGACTTGCAAGGATTGACTTGAATTTAGTTCGTGAACGAACATATGAGTTGGACGGGATATGGGAGAGAAGAAGTAATGTGATTTCATTGCGGGCTTCATGGTTCAATAAAAATAATAATTTTTTCAAATGTACATAGTATTTTAGAACGGAGGGAGTAATTTTTAACGGTTGTGACTGCCTTCTGCATTTGCACCAAATTCAGGGCCGGGGCCAGGGCTGGGGTAAACTTTTGGATTACGGCGGGGATTTGACTGAGGGTCGTCGTAATCAGGATCGTGTTGGGTAGGTGGGACCTTTGCGTCATACCTCTGGTTAGGCTGCGGCTCGTCGTAATCTTCTGGCTCCGTTACAGGCTGACAGCCTGCTGTGTTGCCTTCTCCCCCAGCATTTGCATTGGCACGAGAACGTATGTCATCGACGATAAAATTCAACGAGTTATATCACATTCATTTTTTATTGATCTTTGTCCATTCTTTTTACGTTCTCTTTATTTTGTTCATATTTATCTTCTCATGGTGATAGTTTAGAGATCTTGAGACACCACCTAGTGGGGATGAATAATTTTTAAAAAAATAGAATAATAGCAGCTTCACCACATGTTCTCTCTTTCTGAATTCATCTTTTTTTATAAGAAGTTTTGTAATAAAATTTTATGTAGGCCGCCTGTCCTGCAACCCGCTTATTTTGCATGGGCCCCCAAACTCTCGGCTATCTTTAGTAATCATAAAAAAAATCAATATTTTTTCTTTTTCTAGGGGCACCCGTGTTCTCAAAGGGTGTTTTGCAGGGCCCCCCAATATATAATACTTTACTTCTGCAATTTTGGCGGGCACCCATAAATAAAAAAGGAAATGAACATAGGAAGACGATTTTTAGTTGGTTAATTAATAATTGAAACAAGGCTCCTAGATATAGAAAGTATAGAGTATAGAACAAGGCAAAAAAGATAATAAATATCTTACCCTTAATTGCCTTCACGTGATGCAAGTAGTCTTATTCTTCCTCGATACTCTAACAACCATAAATTAATCGTAGTGTTTTTTTAAGAGTCATCCTTTAATATAATTTTTTATTTTGACACACATTGATCATGATCACTTACAATAGCGTGCTACCTATGTTACCAATTGTAATTCGCAAGTGTACACCAACGTGAGGATATCAATTTCGAAGCAAGACCCACTAAACCTTTGTAAGATTAGTAGCATTCCTAATATGTGAGATCAAAACACTAGCTTTCTAACATTAAGACCATGTTTTTTTTAAAAAAAGGGGCAAGAGCATTTAATGGTATGTTAGTGAAATACTATAGTCATGCTAAACATGGTCCCAAGGAAGGCTCTATGCTTGCATCAGTTTTTACTACATTATAGAATGGACAAGTGATAAGGATGGGTGCCTAGAATTTAAAAATGGGGATGGAGATTTAATGCCTTGTTTTCTTCCTCCCAAATGGGCTCCCCCTGCAAATTGCTAATAAGATAAACGACGGCCCCATAATTTTGGGGGCCCATGCAAAATAGGCGGGTGGCAGGATAGGCGGCCTGTAAGCAGGAAAAGCTTCTGTAAGATGGACTTAGGGTGAGTAAGACATAAAGTATTTGAGTTTAGGGTTTCAGGAAGGCAAAATACAAAGATTAGGTTCCAAAATTAGGATATATAGCATGAGCCCCAAAAAGTCAGGTAATATAGCGTTCTGGCTCATTGGCCAGGAATCTGGAAAAAATCTATCCTTCCACTTTAAAATCTATCGACTAACGACCAACTACCAATCTGCTTAAAGCAGCAGCAAACATGGCTAAGTAGGCGGCAGCCCCCCTCTTGTCTTCTTCATCCAATTACACCAAGAACAAACAGCCTGTATGGCAAGCGGCAGCAGGACCGGCGGGTCGAACCAGAACAATGGGCCGAACTTCAACTGGGGTTCTGGATGGGCACCTGGTGGGAGCTGGGGCTTCGGATGGAGCTCCGGTTCGGCGCCTGGACCCACCGCTTTCGGTTTTGGGGCAGGACGAGATAGATCCGGTGAGCTTCACTTTGGATGGGGCTTCAACACATCCGACTCTGGGGAAGGTGGCAATCATCGAGGATGGGGGTTTGGCTTTGGCTTTGAACAGGGCAACAACGGAGGAGGAGGCTGGAGCTATGGATTTCCAGGGGTCAATGATCATGTTGGAGACGCGGCTGGCGGTGGCGGTGGACGTCAAACTGGCGAGAGAAGATCATCTGGACGGAGTGGAAGATGAATGGGGAAGCTACTTACCTCTAGTTTCTTGAATACTCTTCCGTTCGATATGATATGTTAGATTTGTTATCTGAATAAACCTCCTTTCATCATAATTATGTAGTCAGAAATGGTACTTCTATTAAGGTAGAAATGATATATAGTTTCTAACTTTTACAAAATTATTACAGAAACTCGGTTAAATAGCTAGACAGCCATAAGTGTTTGGATTGTCTAAATTGCTTTAACTCAGCAGTCAGCGGCACCCTTTGACACGACTAAAGTAATTGACACGTTTATGGATTAAGATTGTGCTGTCTCTAGACTATTTACTGGACAAGCTAATTGTCTTTCATAAAATCAGCCTGAAAACCAAGGGCCAAGCAAGATAGTTTTTTTCCCTTGAAACCAAAATAATTTTGCTCTTTGATGAACCGATAATAGCTGCTGCCCACATTAATTAGATCAGGTAGAAATACCTGACCAGTTCGGCAGTAACAGAGGTCGGGCTGTCTTTCAGTTTGGGTTGGCTTTGATTCTCTGCGTCCTTTCATTGACTCCTATTCCAACCTGATCGGAATGCTAAATTCTGCGATCACAAAGCTGACATGATCAGCCAACTGACCTTGTTTTCACATCTATCAGCTGGTAATTGCTATGTATGTTACATTCAGATACGTAGGAACAAGAAATTTATAGTCTCGAACAAAATATTTAATTACAACGCTAGTCTCAGCGGAAACCACTACATGCAGACTAACTGTTTAGAATTTTGACCACGATATACGATGAGCAGAGATGAGCTGCCGTCAGTTATGTAAGTCTAGCTTCATCAATATTTGTGATGAGATCCCGGAGTCGACAACACAGGCTAGAAACTTGTGGGTTACTCCCATAAACTTCTGCCATTTGCATAAGCAATTGACAATGGTCATTCCTCGAAGGCGTAGAGTGAGACAGGGCAGGGGGCATTAGAAATGGGTGCTGCAGAAGCTGAGGGATCCGCCACCTGTTGTCTCGGTCCCAGGCAAGGCATTTCTTCATAAGATCAATAAGCAATGGGTTGGAAACTGGTTCGTACTTGATCTGATGGTTCCGGTCAGTAATGGCCTTAAATTTGGCCCAGAAGTTCTTGTGCTCGGAAAATGGAGTCCGCCCATAAACCATCTGATAAAGAATACAGCCTAAGGACCAAATATCAGAGGGACGCCCACACTTGATTGTGTTACCACTGGTGTCTTCCTCATTCCACATGAACGCTTCTGGAGACATGTAATTAAGTGTACCTACCTGAAGTAGAGGGAGATAACATGAAGTGGTAAGCTTGGAAATCATGGTGTTGCGAATTTACTGCAAATCTAAAAATCTGCTGAAAACCTGAGCATCTCGCTGGATATTTGTTGTATCATTCAGTAGGGCTTTTGCAATTCCAAAATCTATCAGTTTCAATGAGCCTCTGACAAGAAGAAAATTTGCTGGTTTCAAGTCCGAATGCACAATACGCTCCTCATGGATTGTGTTGACAGCCAGAAGCATTTGCTGAAAAAATACGTCTACACATTGAGAATAATAGAAAACCTTTGTATTGCTAGGAAACGATATCATTTTGCATAAGCAAGAGAATGATGAACTAACGACTCAGCTTTAGCAAAATATAATACATGGAATCTGACAAGGACTGAGCAGTAAGTTTAGAACAATGTCATAAATATTTCCTCTTGAAAATTGGCAGCCTATCCTGCTAAATTCCGTGCCCAGATAATGGCGCAGCCAGGAGCATAAAGTTAACATGCTATTCTAGAATCATTCACAAAAGTTCACCATCACAATGACTTATGGGTTGGGTTCATGTTTTGCATGAATCTGACCAAAATTAGCCATGAAACAAGTAGACTCCCTAATAATTGACAAGAAAAATAAAAAGCTGACAAGATTTACTTCCCATGTGAAAATGAAAAAAAAACAGTATATAGTGCAAAACTTACAAAAAATTCTCGTTCTATCTACTCTTTTGAGAAAGGAGATGCAATGAATGAATCCAAGCATCTAGCATATTACATACTTTGAGACACAAGTATAATCTAGGCATCCAATGTAAAGTATGTGAGAGAGAGAGAGAGGCTAGGAGGGTGGAGGAGAGGAGAGAGGAGTGCTGGAGAAATTACTGAGGAGAACAAAAGATAAAAAGACCTGCCAGTAGAAGCGCAGCCAGTTCTCGTCTATCTTCTGGTTTGAGTTGTCCATCTCTTTCCATTGTTGAGAGAGCATATGTGCAAGATCAATTTCGCCAAATTCAAGGACCACGTAGATGTACCCCTCTTCCTTGATTTTTCCATCCCTCGCAGTCATCGAGCTATTGCTAACTTCTTCCAACAGTGTTCTGTCAGTTACCTGAAAGTTAGGTGAGTACTCAATATTCACACTCGAATCATGTCTTCAATTTAGTTTTAGAATATATACAAATTTGTCATTCCTGATTTAATGTTTATGCAGCAGCAAAACTACTCTCCGTAGTAGCTGATTTAATCTTCTGGATGTAAACAACATTCTACTGTGCAACAGATAATTTATTTTGCGAGTGTGAAAGGAGGGGTAGGGGGTGATTAAGTTCAAGTTCTTAATGAGAGGCCAAAGATGTAGAAAAGCAGGAGAAGAGACGATCAAGCAACAAATTGAGCTTATATATGACAAACATATATGGATCTGCAATAAATGCAGTTAATTAAATATTTTAGAATGATGTAGTAGATGTTTAAATGTTGTGTTAAAATAGTCAACACCACAAAGCATTGTCACTAAGATTCCCCTTATAGCTTCGATTTTCACTTGTTCTGCATCACGTTCTAGCCTATAATACCCCAGATCTCATTTCAAAAGCCTCTACTTTCAACATCTACAGAAAAGTGTATGAAACCAATGGGGTCAACAAACGCCTGGCTTCAGTATCTGCATCTGCAGATAAAATGGAGGTTTCAAGACGCTTAAATATCCTGATGCAGTCAAACAAGACTAGCCTGGAACTCATCACGTGTAACCTGGTTGTGTAGATGTGATCCAATCCAAAGTTTTGAGTTTTGATCACTTTGTAATTGAGAAGGTAATTACAAAGTTTTTATTGAAACGCCATTCATATAACTATGTTAATTGCAATAATTATAGCTAAAACATTATGCCAAAAACATATTTTTACACAAAGATATTAGCAACTTCCTAGATATATTCAAGAGGGGAGAAGAAAGGCAAGGAGAGTGACAATGGAGTCAGTAAGAAGAGACATGATGCTAATTACTTTGAGACTTTGAGTGCTAACATTATTTATATGGCTAGATTGTGGAACAAAATTCAGGAATTTACGTCACTAAACTTTATAATATTCCAATATAAACCAACAATTGGGAATCTAGATGTATAATCTGATGTATATAAACTAGGAAAGAAAGATGCCCTGAAGTTAAATGAGGAAAAAAATTAGGAAATGAGCCAAAATCAGTGACCATTTCAATTCCTGCTAACATGAGGGGAAGTCCTGCATGGAACAAACATGCAGATAGTAACTGCTTCATATGTCTACCAAAAAGCTTGATTTATGCCTTGGTTACACTCATCTTAAGTCGGTAAAATGGCTAGAATTCATTCAAACCATCCACTGGAAAATCCATTTTAAAGCAAAAAGCAACAAAGAGGAACAAACTAATCCTTAAGTCCTCTGTTTTCCAATGTTATAACCTATTATTGGCATATGTTCATGCAAAATTACTACACAGTGGTTGCTAATAGCAGTTTATCTGTCTCGCAAAATATATCAGTACGTCTAATAAAAAATATGCACGCATACTGAAGGCAGATCATGCATTCAACCAATGAGCAAACCTGAAATATATATGATCCAAAACAGCAATGTGAATATTGTACTAATGAAAAAACAGTTAAAATATATGTTACCGAGCATTACAAGCAATAGTCAGCGACTAAGCATAGCGCATATATACCTCGTAATCAACGAGTTGTATGATATTGTTCCTTCCTCTTAACTTATTTAAGTACTTGATCTCCTGACAGAATCCATAAGCTGTTGAATAATCACGGCCCTTGAGCTTAATCATCTTAAGAGCATAGATGGTACAATCTGATGAAATGACCTTGTAGACTTCACTACTGCCTCCGCTTCCTATCTTTCCAAGCTTCTGATAGAGCTTTTTATTGACTTTAAAAAACAAATCAGCATTGGAGTTCTTTTTTCGAGATGTAGAGTTACTACTTTTACCAGTAGCATTAGATGAACCTGTGGTTGTTTTAGGAGACCTAATTTTCGTTTGTAGGTCAGAAGTCAGTACGCTCTCACATTGCATAGCTGCATGTTCTCTTTCCTGGAACTCGTCGTTATAATGCACTGCTTTTAAACCATCATTACACTTCATTGTGAGGCCTTGTCCCTTTAATAGTCTTTGGTCTTCAGTTCCAACTGAGACTTGAGGAGCAGAGCTAGGCACTTGAGTTGATACAGCCGTTTGTCCAGCAAAACCAATAGAAACAGACTGTGAAGCAAGACCAGATGGCGCGAAGGAACTTCCTTGAGTTATAGACTGAAGATTCAGTTTGGACCCTTCAACAGTTTCTACTCCCATGTTAGACTGTGTACTGTAAGCCGTGGAATTTAGCAATGGTGCCGACACGGAATGCACAGAAGTAGTGGTTGCACATGATAATCCCGTGAGAGAAGAACGACTCACAGGATGAACCATGAAATGCTGAATGTTAGCTGACGACCCACTAACATTAAATGCTACAGACCGCTGAAAATTTTGTCGCTTGTTAAGATCTAAATTGTTCACATTTCCAGTGCCCGTTTGATCACTCAGCTTGCAATAATTCTCTGTGAATGAGAAATAAACAACCTTCAATGAGATAGAAAACATTGGTATAACTTGGTACAACCTTGGTAAAAGAAAAGTGTGCTCATGTCCAACTTCACATAGATGGCTTTGATGAATAGCAAGTCCAACAAGAAACAAAAATGAGAATTTGCAAGTTAGAGCTTCCACGGGTTACTTAAGACTTACTGTGATCAAGCATACTGGAGTATGCCGTGTGTACATTGTCAACAGAAGGAAGAATCGATTTCTTATGTTGGACGAGCGAGCTGTGCAGGGATGTTACTACAGATTTAGCTTCGTAATCCGTTTGTGCATCAGTTTCTGAAGCACTCCGATTACCAAAACCAACAGCGAGATTTTGATGGACAAGATTGTCCGTCACAGTCCCCATTGTGTCAAAAGGTGCTAGCGAAGTATCCTCCTGCCCGGACCGCACACTCTGATCAGAGTCATTAAGCGCTTCACCCGTAGTGTCACCCTTCCCGCTGGGAACCAGGGACAAAGAACCAACTTTGGGTAATTCCGTCTCCACACCAACTTGCCGTCTACCTCGGATACCTTGGGGAGGCAAAACACCTGGTCGTCGAACAGATTAATCGAAGCACAACAACAACGAAGTGATAAAAAAGAAAGATTAAACACAAGAATAGAAACGCAAAATCTAGGGTTTCCAATTGACAAATCCAGCTTATAGAAACAGACAGACAAATCAAAGGATAGAGCCGGGGGGGGGGGAGGGAACCATGGTGATGACAGAGAAGCAAGCAGCAGTACTAACTAGTAGGCCGTTGACGCTTGAGGATGCCAATCATGGCCTGAGCCTGGCGCATGCAATCCGGCGCAGCCCGCTGCGACGAGGAAGAGGCGGAGGGCTGCGGGACTTTGGCCTCCCTCTCCATGGATGATTTTCAGCAGCATCTCCGCAGGACAAGTTTCACCAAGACGAGCGATCCAGTTCGATCTTCAGCCGCCCGCCACCGCCATTTTGAAAAAGGAGTTGCAGACCGAAGGGAGCAGCGAGGAAGGAAAGGAAGGCAGATTTGAGGTTTTGAAATGGCCTTTTGGCGCCGGGCAGCCCCCCCAGTCCCCACCCCTCGCCGTGCGCCGTGGACTTCTAATCAAAGAAGCAGGGACATGGAGCACGTTGTTAAGAGGCCCACATAAATGATGAACCTCGGCCCATTAAAGTAAGCCCATTCCTCGGAGAAATTATTGGGTACAATGGACTGACCATGTGAGCCATTGAAATCCGAGATCGACGGCGCAAACGCAAGTATATAGATAATTAAGGTTTTTTGTTCTAAACTCTTGTCGGCTTTGGCCCATTGTAGTTTCAATAGTGTGAATCACAACGAAGAAAAATTCATTGTATCTTGATCGTAAATTCGAGGAGATCTTGGTTACACTAAATTCAGGAAGTGGTGGGGAAGAATATTACTTTCAGGAAAGCAGAACAAATTACATTTTTCCTCCATTCCAAATCCCTACATCTCACAAGTTATACTCATCCCCACCTACGCATATATCCCTACTCTTACCCTCCCCACAAATAAGTGGACTTTGGAAGACCAAATCTGACCACTTTCGTTCCCCAGCCCAAAAGAACTTGCAATTTAGTTGTAATTATTCCTTAATCAAGAGTTGCGCAGACTAGTTTGACAAACAAAATTTGTGCAAAACTATCATTAGGCGCAGTGGCAAACACCAAATAGCATAGATGTTTATCATGCATTTTGGTCAGAAAAGCCAGTTGGTTGAGGTCGGGGCTGCATATGGACCTCAAATACAACTTGCTGATCTCCACTTCAATTATTGGTTGGCTATTGCTAGCAAGCTCGAGGAAGATGTCAAAGATAGGTGAGTAACATTAAACAAAATTAGTACTGGAACTTGGAAACTATTGCTTGGCAAGAGTATGACATTTTTTTTATAAAAGGAGTATGACATTTGTAACATCGGGGAAGTACTGAATACTTGATATAAGCGCTCCTCTTCTTAAAATCACCAAGTTTCCGAAGAGCTGGAGCATTTGGGAAAGTTAGATGGTATCAAAGCAAGCCAATTTGGCTTAAATATTAAGGTAACTCTTTCCTAACAGCTAGAGCTTTTCGAAAACTTGGTTATCTTACACAGCCACTTAGGATAACAAGAAATAAGATATCAACTAAACCACAAACTTCAATATGAGGGCAAGCTAGGCGGAGGTACGCTAAACAAGGCCCTAATAAAACAACATACTCCGTACTAGAATAAGTAAACCATAATCTTTGGATAAATTCAACTTTATCAAGTCAAATAGAGGGCAACTACGGCTGCATTTATTTTTCTGTAATGAGATATTACGAAAACATTATTCATCACTGATTGATACAAACACGAGCAGAAGGAGGCTTAATGTTTTTTATACATGCAAAAGGAGGCTGAAGAAATAGTTTTCAACGGCCGTGTCTGTCTTCTGCAGTTGCACCAAATTCAGATCCAGGGAAAGGGCCAGTGGGGAAGTTCAGATTATGGCGGGGATTTGGTTGAGGGTCGTCGTAATCAGGCTCGAGTTGTGGGGGTGGGACCTTTGGAGGATCATGCCTCGGGTTTGGCTGCGGGTCGTCGTAATCTCCTGGCTCCATTATAGCTTGCGGCGTTGCCTTCTTCCCTAGCATCTGCATCATGAATCACGATCAACAACATCACATGTCAGACCTGAAAGCTGCAAAATCTTATCTTTCTTAGATCGTGATGAACATTTCTTTTTAAAAAAAATAATTCGAACCACAGACGTTGTCATTGGCATGAGAAAGAGCAGAAGAATCCAGCAGGACAAGTAGGAGAAATAAAAGAAGGAAACTGAGATTGTGCATGGCTTTTGGCGTCGCCATTATCTTCTTTCTGAGCAATGGTTCAAAGGAGACAATTGATGATCTGATATAGAAGCTAAGAACGTATGCATGGGAGGAAATTTAGCTTCCTGGGTGCTAATCCTGGCTTTACCTTTTTTTTATTATCAACTGAAACTTTGCCTTATCCACTTGGGCTTCTCTTATCCCTACGCAAGAATCATCACAATTTGTTTGGCAACCACTTCCGTCCTGACTCCTGCCCATAAGGCCACATGACGGAAAGTCCTCTATGGAACAGAGTCTTCCGCTGACAATTGGCCGTTTGGGGGTGATAAAGCTAAAACATCCCGTGTGGATTTTGGATGTCCACTGTAGTATCTATATTTTTTCCAACATCAGCTGAAATACGGCGACGTGTTTCAACTGGATACGAAAAAAAAATTGAATGCTACAGTATAGCAAAACATCACAATGGATGTTTTGATTTTAATCACGCCCTAAACGGCCGAATTTCAGAAAGAGTAGTGCTATTCTTCGCGCTTTTTATCATGGCTAACATTGAAAGGAAATGAAATGTGGAGCCTACAACATTTTCACGAGGGTCACGTGAGGTAACCGATGAAAATGAAGCGGTAAAAAAAGTATTTTTCTTTCAGAAATTCGGCCACAGCTTAGTCGAGACCACTGAAAACAACTGCAGGCCCATAAACGATGAAGCTGAGTCCATTAATCAAAAGCGTACGGAGGTCTCTAGCCATGCTGGTCTGGCGCAGAGCTCTGGCCCCATCGCTACCACGCCGGCCGCTCCTTTCCGGTCCCTCCACACCAATGCCCTTCGCGACGACGACGATAATGACGATGAAGCTGATGTCAAAGCTTCGATAGCCGCTCCGACCGCCGCCGCGCGGATCCCCCAGGCTCTTCGGAGGTAAGTTGTCTTCTCGTTCGGAGATGAAGAATGGGGTGCTCAAGGTGATGGTCCCGAAGCTAAAGGAGAGGAGCGGAGCGATGTTCTTCATGTTAAAATTGACTGATTGATAAGTAGGGATGAGAGGAATGCTCTGTAGAAAGAGGTGTTTCTGTCATTTCTGTAAATAAATACGGTTGCGGGGGAAGGGAACTGAAGCACAGCTGGGTGTTTTTGCGGAATTTTGCTGTATGAACTATCCTTCCTATATGCAGAAATATTAGTGTTTTTAGCTGAATTTTGCAGTTTTCGATGATTGATCGATCGATCTGCTTTGAATTTGGAAGATGATGATACTGAAGATAGGCAATTAATCGTTCACTTCTGTTTGTTTCTTCTCCACTGGCTGAGTTTTTTTCCATATTACCCGGCGCCACTACCCATTTTCCCATATTACCTAGATTTTCAACTAAAATGCCATATCACCTTAAAATAGAACCGGAACTTTTCAAAAATGTCCTTCTTCGGCCTTCAAACATTTTAATCGACAGAATTCCTCACTTTTATCTGGAGAGGGCATTTGAGTAGCATTCTATTTAGAGGAAGAAGCTTTCCGGCGAAGCTCCGAACGTCACGGCGATCCATACTAAAGTTGACGGCCGCCCATAGCCAAAAAAAAAGTCATGATAAAGAGATTTTGATATAACAGTAGCGGGGAAGGCCGCCCCTACTATAAAAAGTGAGATCTAGATGTAAAGAAACACATATAAAGGTCACCAATTGGTGCTCGACCACTTGTGGACATCAAATAAAAGGATAAAAATGAGCAAAAATATGAAATACTCGTCAGTGAGCGACAAGTAAAATTTATATATCTTTATGTGATCCTCATGAGGTAGAAGAGAAAGAAAAATAAGGAAGAACGAAAAAAATGGGCTAAAACGTTAGGTTGTGTGTACGAACAAACGCTTTTACGATAAACTTCAAATGTCATAACTCGCTCATTTTTTATCTGTTTTAGCCTATTTTTTTACATTCTTCATTATTTTCCCCCTCTTCCATTTTATTAGGACCACATAAAGATATATAAATTGTACTTGTCGCTCACCACAACGAATATTTTACATTTTTGCCTATTTTTATTGTCTTATTTGATGTCTACGAACACGCGAACACCAATGGGTGACCTTTATATTTGTTTCTTTACATGTAGATCTCACTTTTTGTAATAGAACGGCCTTCCCTGCTGCTCTTACATCAAAATCCCTTCATCATAGTTTTTTTCTCGGTCTTTCCCTCTAGTTTTGCTATTTTTAGCATGAAATCTTATTTTTTCCAGGTTGGAGGGCACCGGCGGTGATATGAACTGCAATGATGGACGGAGCTTCGCCGGAATGTCTTCTTCCCCAATTGGATGTCACTAAAATAAAGACTTAGGTTATAACTGGGGTTATTTTGGATAGTTTTCGGGTAATATGGAAGGAACAAAGGGATTCCGTGTAATATGAGAAACTGCTTAATGGCGCCAGGTAATATGGAAAAAGCTCTCAACTAGCAACCATCTTTAATACTAGTAACATGGAGCATCAACTATGTCCTACAAATCTTCAAACAGGAGCGGTTAAGTGGCTTAAATCATATTGCCATTAGGCCTCTGGCTAAAAGCTTTAAGACGGATCCCCTTGCAAGCATTTGTTGATTCATTGATTGGAACTCATTGTTTAGATGCCAATTGTCGGAAAGTATCTCTTATACGAATGTCAAAAAACGCTAGATGAATTAAGGAGGAGCCCTCTCGTTCGTATTGGGCCTAAATCAGTTTTCCTTTGGTCGTGTTGGGCCTAGGGGTGTAAACGAGCCAAGCTGAGCCAAGCTTGGGCATGGCTCAGCTCGAGTTCGAAATTTCAGAATCGAGCTCGACTCGTTTACAACTCAGTCCCTCTAGGCTCGAGCTTGGCTAGTTTAGGAATCTGGAGCTCGGCTCGAGCTCAAGTGCCTTATACATAAAACATTGGCCCAGGCTCGAGCTCGGCTCGTGAGGTACAAGCTCACCGGTGCATTATCGGCCGACAGCGTAAGGCTGCCCACTCGTCGGTGTCGGTGTCGCTGGCCAACAATTAAAAAAAAACAATTTTTTTAGACGGCGGAACCTCAACTGACGCCCTGCGCCGCTGCCATCGCAACCCCCCTCCCCTCTCCAGCACCCCCTTGTCTTCCTCTGTTCCCCCCCCCCCCCCCCCCCCCCCCAGGGAGCCCTGTCGCCGCCTCCTTTGGGAATTTTCAATACCATATTAAAGTACTGAGGCCCATGTGGGCATGAGGTTTGGGTCCCATGCCCACACGGGCCTTTCCTTTAATCTGGTATTAAAAATGGGCCAGGCTAGATGGACTTCTTTTTCTCTATTTTTTTACATGATGTCAACAACCGGTCAACCCGGATTGACCCCCGGTTGGACTTACCCAGCAAAAATTCTAGGTCACTGGTCCGGTTTTTAAAACATTACTGAAGCCTAGACTAAACAGTGGGGCTCTGTAATCTTGCGTTCTCTTAGAAATGGCAGACCTTTCTATATCACTCACTCGCTCTCTAGTGCTTTGTTGTGCTTTGGGTGAGGATCCTGCGAATATATTCCGTAATATAAGACGGACAACATAGACATGTGATGTGAGCCCAACATACGTACGGCTTAAACGCGTGGCAATCTTCTGCTACAATCCCTCCACCTTCCTCAAGGCCTCTACTCAAGGGAAGCCGAGGAATTTCCTAATTTTCTTTTAAGCTTGTAGACTGGCTGACTAAAATGAGTCAGGTGGATTGGAGATGAATCTTTTTTTTTTAAAAAAGGCTAATAATGGAGTAACAGTGATAATTTCTTACTTAATTCACGAGTCTGCAACCATGAAAGCCAATTACCAACAGTGTTAGCCCCAAAGAGAGCTCCTAAACCAAATCGGTCGGGGGAAAGCATGAACTCTTTCTCTTCTCTTTGCAGCATTCAAGAATTAGATGGCAGAGAAGAGGTTGATCCAACCTCGAAAACTTTGCCCCTAAACAGTAGTATTGCATCTTTATGTGGGAAAAAAAATTAATTTTTTTCAACAATTAAGACCCATAACGATAAAAGCATTATGTGGTGGAATCCGAAGCTAGAAATGCAAAGGCTCCAATCTTCTGAAAGAGGGAAGGGAAAAATTATAAAAACTAGTGGCTTCCTAAAGATATGGTTTTTTTTTTGAAGTGCAAAATTCATTTTTGTTGATAATAAAACTTGAAAGAATGATTAATTTATAGTGTTGTCACAGCACTATTGTGTCACATTCAAAGCATAACTTTGCAATTTAATAGTGTTGGTTATTTACATGTGAAAAATAAAAAAAATGAACAGTTAGATTTGTTTAAAAATAAAAAATTAATATTTGTTTGTTAAAAACTAAAACTCTAATATCCCATTTTTGTGACCAAATTAGAAAACAAAATAAAACACTGTGCACTTGTATATATAAAATATCAATATATTTATTGTATTTATAAAAAGATAAAAATAGTACCAAGTCTATTGACATTAGGAATGTAAACGAGCCGAGCTTAGGCATGACTGAGCTCGACTTCAAAATTTCAAATTCACTTGTATGGGCCCCATCACCCATATCTAATGGTAATTCTTAATTTCAAGATACTGGTAGAGTTGATTATATGAAAATATTATATTTTAAAAAAAATTATCGAACACTAGCTTCTCTAACTTACGATAAAGTGGACAAAAAAATTAAATTCAATATTTAGTAGAAGACAAAATTTGTCTTGATAAGGGCACTTAATTAGTAACAAAATAGTAAAATAATTTAATATCTCTAGTTATTCCACATTTCTGATAAATGGTTCTAAACGCATATTGAGCTTGGAGCCTTTTGTATTTCTCTTCAAAAACTTTGCACCAAGTAGTACATACTATATCTTCCTGTGTGAAGAAGAAAGTCGTTTTTTTCCTGTATTGACATCTTTTACAAATAAATATTTATACATAATAATATATTTATTTTATATTTGCATATATCTATATTTATATATATAACATAACGAGCCGAGCCAGAAAAGCTCGCGAGCCGGCTTGGCTCGTTTACACCCTTAGTTGGGCCTATATCTGTAACATCCGAAAAATTAGTAAGTATCTTAAAACTGAAATTTGACCTTCTTAATGATTGATTTGACCGTGTGGTGCTTTGTTTAAATTAAAGTTGGTGAGAAGAGCTTTCCAACGACACCAATTTTGTGTGATTTGGAGTTCGGAGTAAAAAGATATGGGAAATTGAGTAAACACGATCGATCGCGCTGAAAACGATCGATCGGATTATGGAACACGATCGATCGGCTTCGATCGGCTACGATCGGCGCCATCGCGCAGTTTGTAAACAACGCAGGACGATCGATCGCCGTATTGCACGATCGATCGCCAGTTGTGGTTTGGCGAATTCTAACTAATTTTGAGGCGGATTTGATTGGGAAAGATGTCATATCCTAACTAAACTTATATTGCACGTTCCTAGGGTGATTTAGGGACTCTCCCATTGGTGGAAAGTGCCCAAGATATGGTAGAATTGATTGGGCAAAGATCTTCTAAAAACTCTATATAAACCCATAGAGTCTAGGCTTGTGCTTTTGAAAACTAAACCCTAGAACGTCCAGAGGCTTTCCCCTCTCCTTCCCACGTTCATCCCTCTCTTAGAAGACCTCTTCTAGTGGGAATTGCTCAAGAGCTTGGATCGGGAAGCTTGGAAGGAAGCGGAGGAGACGAACATCGCGTAGAAAGGCGACGTCTTTTGGTGATAAAGAGTAGGATGGTTTTTCCCTCTCTTCTTATTCTTTTCTCACATTATATGATGAGTATTCTTACTGATTTTCTTGGAGTATTGCTTTGAATCTTGCGGGATTAATGATTTATGTCTTGTCTTTCCATGTGTATTGCGATACATGCATATATGCCTTCATGCTTCATGTCTAGATGGTAAATCACATCAAAGATGGATGCTTTATTAATTATTACAGAAGATAAAAGTTCTGATATTGTTCTGATTATGATGTCTAATGATTGAGTCTTATGCTCTAATGATCGATTTGCTTAAATCGACTTAATTGAAAGATATTTGGTCTAAGGTTGTGTTGTATGGGGAGAAACATGATAAAAAGGGAATCTTTTTGTAATTCTAGTTAATTTCAGGATCTGTAATTGATCTAGGAGGAGAGTACTATCATCTATCATGAGTATAATATCATCTATAAGTGGTACGGTATAAGTTAATTAAAGTTTAATCAAGTTTCTCACTTTCGGCCAGAACTGTTTCTGCACGGACAGTCGACAGTGAATAATTCATAACTAATTCATATGATATCAGAAAAATATAAAACCGGTGGGGTTAGAAACTAGACTCATAAGGGTACTCTCAGTAAAAATTTCAGAATATAATATTAACTTTACAGTGTCTGGGAGTCGCCGGAAGGGGACTGTTGTGCATAAGACAGTGAGCAGAATCTAAGTGAAAATACTATGTACTTAAGTAAAACCACTTAATAAGATGTGAAGATGATATGACGTGCTAGTAACTAATACTAGACTATATTCTTATGATTATCACAGTAAGGTTGGGTTATGGTTAATATGATAGATGGGTGATACCTATGTTAAGAATACCGTAATCGTGTATTTGAAGATAAAGCGTTTGTGTCGGTTTGAGGTTCCATTTGGAATCCAAATCATCTAGGACTCATTAATACCTTGTCTCTGATTTATATATTTCAATAAGACCTATATGATTTCCATCTAGGGCTGAGCATGAACGTATGTATGGATTGTGTTATTCTCTTTGTGTTACATTCCCACTTATACTCTGTATGTGAGTCTGTTCCGGTGATTGACATCTTATGTGGTTAGAGCGTTGCGGCCTCTATTTCTTTGAATTATTATTCATCATGATTATTTGATTGATTCCTCCACTAGAAGTCTTGCGGGATTTCTCCGGAAGTGGATTCATAGTATGCTCAAATTATGCCATTGCTTGATCTTGCGGGGTCACTAATATTCGTGGTACTGCGGTTCCACACTGCCCAAAAAGAGGCAACATACGTACGTTAGATTGTTGACATTACGGAAGGTCTTCAATCTCCGCCCATCGTGTCCGTAAGCACTGGTGGGGCCAGCATCCTAGACGCATGGCAGGGTTCCAAAAAGAGGACCCCTAGGGTGGTTCTGGTATAGTCACTTGCGGGTGATCGGTTCAGCGAGCAGAAATTGTACTCCTTTCACTTTTAATGTCTGGAGCTTTTTAATATGATTATCATTCCCTCCTTACTCATATGTGTAGTAGGAGCCTTATTGTTGTTTTCCCTACTTGCGGGTTGGAATTATTATCGACTAACCTTTCAGGTGTATAAATCCTTGGTTTAGTCCGGATGTTGCGGCATCTTCATAAACCTTTGTTATTCTTATCCTATTCATATTGTTTGTCCTAATTCAGTGGGTTTTTACATCCTACTGAGTGTTTCTATGAAATACTCATGCATCCTCTGATGCAGGCGCAAATGGAATTTGAGATCAAGAAGTTGCAGTAGTGAAGCGGTCGCAGGAGCCGTGAAGACTTAGAGTTTATATTATTTGCTTTGCTTATTTGATGCTTATGACATTTAATGGCAATTGGGTGCCATAGATTTATAGGTTTATTTGATTTGACTTTCTTAAATGGATTATCAGTATTATTAAGTAAATTTCCATTCCATAGTATTCATTAATGTTTGTATGTGTATTGCACTGATTATGGGCATGACCGATTACACATCCTTTTGAGATGATCGTAATTGGTGGTTAATTCGACAGTTCGGTCTCGCGCCCGAGACTCTCTACCTCCAAATGTATATCATTGATTGGCTTCCGCACTCCGTTCGAGGTATGGGATTTCGGGGCGTGACAATATCCTTACGAGCCCGTGGAGAATTGAACAAATACACAAGAAGGGCTTAAATTCAGTTATGGAGAACGAAGAAAAGGGCCGATGTGGAAATTGAAATTCTTGTAGAAAGTAAGCTTTAAATTTTAAATTGGTACTTTTGATGTATTCATGTTTGCTGCGCACAACCCTACCTACATAGAATGTGAAATATCCGCATACTTTACTTTTGTTTTCTTGTTCTGCATGAAATGCGTAAGTTGTCCACTAATAAGCAGCTAATCCTCGAGTATTATGTATTGATTAAAAGTATCGATAGTGAGATAGATTCTCAGAATTTTTTCCCCTAAACTAATGGGTTTCTGTATTAGATTCCAATTAGACAGAAAGTAAAACATTCTACATCAGCACAACAATGGTTGAGTCTTTCAACATGTTCTGTTTTTTTAACCATAATTGATTGTCATCCTGAACAATTTTATTATAACCACTCATAACTCAATCCCAAGACCAGTTTTCCAAAAGTTTGAGTATTTGGGAAAAGGAAGTCTCATTGTTTATTTTATATTCCAAGCATCCCGCTCATATCCGAGTATCTATATAAGAGGGTACGTGGAACTCAATTGGTGCCTCCAACGAGACTGTAACCCAGGAACTCCACGACACTGGTTTAATAACAAATGCTCTTAAAAACTCGAGCTTGTAAGAACCAGAAATCTTGAACATTTATTTATTTATTATTCCAACATCAATCACCATTCATGCATTCACCAACCCTGAATGTAACTGATGAAAAGAACAATAAATGAATGGAGCCCTCCCGTTTCTTGTGCCTCGTGTCTTGCCAAGTCATGCAGCTTCTTCTGCAGGCTTTTAGTATTTCACAGAAGTGTCGATAGGCAGTAGCTTTCATCAGTCGAGAGCAGCGGCTCAAATATTGTTTGGGAATTGGAATTGCAATGGCCGCCCGCTACCAACTTCCATTGAGGATGGAATGTAAACATCCCCATTCTTATTTTATCTTTTGGTATTGGAAACATGCCCAATTAATTTGGTATTGAGTTGGGTTGGTGTGCCGACAAACCCAATTGTTTGGTCCAGGTTCATGTTTGCAGGACCAAGTGATGACTCGTGAAAGAGTGGAATGCACACGTCGAAGTGGTTTGTGTTACCCTCAGGCTAAGAAATTAGTTTTTTTCCCTTTAAAGTTGCCCAAACTTAGGCAAGGATTATTAGGTTGTCAGGCAGTTAATTACTTATATTCTACAACGGGAAAAGATGGGGAAAAGTGATTGATAAATGTGATTTGTAAAACAGTATCCACCGGGAAAAATAAGCTCTTTAATGTTGTAATTCCATGAAAATGAGCTCCTTGAATGTTGTAAAACAGTATCAACCGGGAAGTGAAATGTACTAATTCATCCCGATGGTCTGAGACCCGACATAATTTATCCACCAGTGCCGCCACTCGACACCCGCAAGTGCACAAGTATTACATTCATATTTGGCGCTCTAGTTATTTTTCATATTCACATTTGGCGGCAACATGCAAACGAGAACGAACTTCATCCGTCTTGTTTTAGATGCTCCTCCTTCCAGCCAATTTTCACTTTAAGTTAGAAATCCGAAATGAACTGATTTTAGTTCATCTTGATTTTGTAATCTAATTTCAGACTGGCACAATTTTAGATATATTTTTTTAGAGTATATTTTTTTCAAAACAAATTATTCGGACCTGACAAGAAGGGGCAGGGAATCTAAACATTTCGAGTAGTATATCATAAAAATCCTACAAGTGCAAACTTGTACGCTTCTTGTTGATTTTCTAACAACCTAAAAATGTAATATTTGACGTCCAAAGTAAATTTTGGGAGCAGGGCATCGGGGATAGAGCATGTGAAAAATGTTGTTCGATCGTTTGGACGACTAATGAAAGTTCATTGTCAGGTAGTAACGGACTTCTTCGAACATGAACGTGAGCATATGACCTCGTGGTTTGCATTTTCGATCTTGTAAATGGAACGATGTATATGTCAGACAAACTCGATAACGTATAGTCGACAAATTGATAGAGTCAATACAGTCTGCTGGACCATCCAACCACTGGGGACTATAAAATTCGAGAATCTAAGTTTTGAAAAATAAACCTTTTGACTTATTATAAATTCTCTCAAATTCATTTCCTCACGGACATTATCATCACCATCTCGATTACAGATTACACATACTACTTCCAAGACCATGATTGTAAACAAATAAATATACGAAGACCCAGAATGACAAAAGACAGAACAACAGCAAACAGGATTGGGTCGTTTTCAGCAAAAATAAATGAAGAAATAATCTTAAAAGTTGCCTAGAGGGGGCAAGGGGTTAAGGCTCCCATTAGCAGAAGAAGACCCGTTGATCCTCCTCTTCCTGAGCCTCTCGGCAATGATGAAGGCCAGCTCCAGGGACTGAGACGCATTCAGCCTGGGGTCGCAGTGGGTGTGGTACCTGGAGCTCAGGTCGTCGAAGGTCACCGTCCGGGACCCACCGATGCACTCCGTCACGTTCTGCCCTGTCATCTCCAGGTGCACCCCTCCAGGGTGGCTCCCCTCCTGCTCGTGCACATCAAAGAAGGCCCTCACCTCCGCCTGCATTAAAATCCAATCAATTCGTTCAGCAACCATTGCCATTTAAATCAAGGACGAATCCAATTAGTCAACTGTAATGATCGTTAATGATTCATTACCCGGATGGAGTCGAAGGGGCGAGTCTTGAGGCCGCAGGGGGCCTTGATGGTGTTGCCATGCATGGGGTCGCTGACCCAGGTGACAATCTGGCCGGCGCCGCGGACAGCCCGGATGAGATGCGGCAGCTTCACACGCATGTTCTCCGCCCCCATCCTTGTTATGATCGTGATCCTCCCCGGCTTGTTCTCCGGGTTCAGAATCTCTATCAGCTGCACCAGCTCGTTGGGATCCATCTTGTCACTCACCTGTGTTCATATCCATGTTCAATATCAATGGCTCATAGTCATATGTTCATACTGATCAGTAATTAGCTAGGCCGGTGGTCACTAACCTTGATGCCGAGGGGGTTGGCGACGCCGCGGAGGAACTCGACGTGGGCGCCGTCGAGCTGGCGGGTGCGCTCGCCGACCCAGATCATGTGGGCAGAGCAGTCGTAGAAGAGGCCGGAGGTGGAGTCCTTCCGGGTGAGGGCCTGCTCGTAGGGAAGCAGCAAGCACTCGTGCGACGTCCAGAACTCCGTGGTGGTCATGATCGGGTGATCCACAGTCAGCCCGGCTGCGGCCATGAACCCCAGCGCCTCGTCCACCCGGTGAGCCAGCTCTCTGTACTTGTCCCCTTGCTCGCTGTGCTCCGTGAAGTCGAGGTTCCACTGGGTGACCCTCTGCATGGCTGCGTAACCACCCGTGGCAAAGGCTCGGAGGAGGTTGAGGGTGGCGGACGACTGGCAGTAGGCCCTGATCATCCTGTGCGGGTCCGGGGTCCTCGACTTCTCGTCGAAGGCGTCGCCGTTGATGTTATCTCCCCTGTAGCTGGGCAGCTTCACCCCGTTCTTCTCCTCATATGAATCCGATCTGGGCTTGGCGAACTGCCCTGCCATTCTCCCCACCTGCAACAGATCAACCGAATCCACATTGAATCACACAAAAAAGATTGCAAATTTATGCTCATTCGCAGAGATCAAGTACATAACATATGATTTACGTACCCTGATGACTGGCATTTGACCACCGAACATGAGGACGACACCCATCTGGAGGAGGATCCGGAAGGTATCTCGGATGTTATTGGCATTGAACTCCTTGAAGCTCTCAGCGCAGTCGCCTCCCTGGAGGAGGAAGGCGCGGCCCATAGCAGCTTCACCGAGCCGCTCCTCCAGGCTGCGGGCCTCACCAGCGAAGACGATCGGGGGGAAGTCCTCGATGGTCTTGAGAACCGACGCGAGATCCTCCTTGTTGGGGTACTCCGGCAGCTGGAGTGCCTTCTTAGCCTTCCAGCTATCAACACTCCACTTGCCGGCGGGCTGAGGAACGGCTACAACATTCTTTGAGGGCTTGTCGGCGACAATGGGGTTCTTCGCCGGCTCGGCGGCCTGGACGGCGGAGATGGTGCGCCGGGATGCGGGTATGGTGGGGAGGCGAGGAAGGGAGGATAGGTGGTGGGTCTTGGTGGGGAAGATGGAGTGAGGTTGGTGGGATTTGGTGGAAAGAGACGCGCTGGTGGAGGCTGCAAGTGCCATGGTTTCGTTTGGCTGAGGCGTTGATGTTTCCCTCTTGTCTAGTTTTGGTTGTTGAAATAAAGCGAGAAGGTGACGAGAGAAAGACCTAAGGCAGGAGAGGGGATGCGGGAAGGTATTTATAAGGAGCCAAGGGTAGGTACATACGAGGAGGAGTCAAATATGGCAGTTGGGAGCCTTGGGAGGAAAGTGGGCCGAGGGTAGTTTCGGAAACGTCAATTGATAAATGAGACGATGTTTTAGTGTTTAAAAAATGTTTAATAAAAAAATGTGGAAAAAGATTATTATTGCACTCGAAAATTGAACTATACTCGTGCGTTTTCTTATTTGGTTATTTTTTCACTTAAATTATATTGTTTTCTAATTAATTGCATCTAATTTGTTGGTTTTTCTAGGAGTGCTGCTTTTTTAGAAGGAATAAAAAGTCCTACCTCATTTTTTTCATCAATTGCCCATTGACCAATTACCGCAACTGCTACACTGAAGAGATATTTTTCGGTACAAACTGAAGAATTTGATTAAGATAGAAAGCTTATAGAGGGGTGTGTTGGCTAAAACGTGGGGTAAGATTTGGGGTGTTACTCGAAGTGGGAAAGAGAAAGAGAAAGAGATAGAATTGAATCAGCTTATAGAGGGGTGTGTTGGCTAAAACGTGGGGTAAGATTTGGGGTGTTACTCGAAGTGGGAAAGAGAAAGAGATAGAATTGAATCAAATTTAATAGGATAGGATAGACATCAACCAAATTTGGCAACCCCACCCCAAAAACAAATCACCCCCGCGCCACTTCCATCCCCATCTCCAGGGGCGGAGCCAGGAATTTCGATGAGGTGGGGCATAAAATTTCTTCAAAATTTGTAAAACAAATGATGAAAATAAAGTATAATAAAATATATTATTTTAACTAAGATAAAGTATGTATTAAAATATGACTATATATCTGTAATTTTTTAATCAAGACATATTATGTAAATAAAATGTCTACAATATCTTACACATCTACAACGATTTACCATTTTTCGGAAGTGTTAGATAACAACTTTATTTTCAAGCTCACTAAACACAACTTTTTCAAATAGGTGTAACTAGACAGTCATTTCAAGCTCATTAAACCCAACTTCAGTAAATATCTGTTATTTTTTAAATATCATACAAATAAATTATGATAGCAAGGAGGGAACGGGTGAGATCGGTTGGAAAATTATAATAACAAAGATAAAATTTAACAAAAATTGTAATAGCAAAAATGGAGGGAGAGACAATAGTAAGAATGACGGTAAGAATTAAGAAGTTGTATTTATAGCCTAGAGACCCCAAATTTTTACTACTAGTTAGAGTAGATTTTCTTCATTTTTTTTATATTTTTTTTAAAATATTATGGCAAGCCAAGCCAAGCCATCTCTACTTCCTTTTTTGTTTTCTTGCTTATCTGAAGTCCAAATTTATCTTACGCATCAGAAAAGGATAATTTTTGTAGGTCGATAAGAGAATAGGAAAAATTAGGCATTGAGGAGGAGCAAGTTAATTATATAAATACTTTATAAATATAGTAATATGCTATGTTAATGGAAAGGTCAGCTGGGGCAATTGCCCCAGCTTGCCCCCTGGCTCCGCCAATGCCCATCTCCTTGTTACCTCTCCCATGCCGAATTTGGCAATGGCATTACTCTCACCTAGGTGTTCATGAGCTCCTAAGCCCCCTGGAGCAATGTGCCCCATGGGGCCTTTTTTTTCGCTTGCAATGCCCTAAGGACAGTCCCGTTTCAGTTGCTCCATATGGTCAATTTAAGTGGATTTTAGCCTCCTATTTCTTCCATTAGTTTGGGTTTCACCATCCAATAAAAATTTAGATTTTTCCCGCGCGGGAGGTGGGGGGCTATTAAAACAGGAACAGGATAGATGGAGTTCTACAAAACGTTATTTATACTATACAACAAGTTTCCGTATTGGATAAAAACGATCTAATGCTTATGTTAAGAGTGTCTAAAATATTACTTATAAAAAAAGAGTGCCTACAAATATTAAAACAGGAACAGGATAGATGGAGTTTTAGAAAACGTTATTTATACTATACAACAAGTACACGTATTGGATAAAAAACGATCTAATGCACATGTTAAGAGTGTCTAAAATATTACTTATAAAAAAAGAGTGCCTAAAAATATTATCCTTCAATCCCATATGTAAAATATGAAGTCCAGTGACGTTTCAGTCCTGACAGGCGGCTGCAATCGTTTCCTTACCTATTCGCGCGGGAATGTGCACGTTGTATGAATAACGATCCAGTGCAGATTCCCTTCCCTGTCGCTACATGGCCAAATTGGAGCTCCAGCCTTCACCATTTGAGTCGTCTCTTTGTGACTTTTGGATAACTTAAGCTGCCAAAATGCTCCCAATCGAAAAGAAAAGCTGCCAAAATGCTCGGCAACAAGACCTCCAATTTCCCCTGATGCCACGGTGTCGCACTTTGGACAGGTACAAAGGCAGCATCCTTATGATCTGTCGGAATATGTAGGTGTAAATATCTCATTATTTTGTCTTATTTTGATATACTGATCTTTCTTCAAACAACCATTTTTACTAATTTAGTAACTCTTGGAGCACTCTCTACTTGACCCATGAAGAGTCTTGCCACTGATCCAAACAGGCCATACTCAAAATAAGGTTTTCAGATGTAGATTCAGTTAACTTTTATTCAAGTTAGGGAAGACAAGAATTAGTCGGTTTAACGCAAGAAAAGTAGGCGGCAAAAGTGCTCTGAATCGCATAGCTTTGTTCCACATCATAGACACGTATCCTTCATCCGATGAATATGATACATTTGCTGGGGTTGGTAAAGAAGTGGAGAATGAAGCAAAGGGAAAGTGAGGATGAGGGGTTGGTGAGTGACTGGGACCGGCTCAAGCTCAACTCGTTAGTCTAGCAGCTACACTTCTACACACCAAAACGTTCATCTCCTCTTTCTTTTGTTGTTGTTCACTTCTGCAGTCTGCTGCATTTGGCCGGAGCAAGTCAAGCACGGCCGCCACACCTACGCAGCTACACATGGCTAGCCTTCACCATTCGCCGCGCTGATGGTTTCGTTTTCATGATTTGACATTTACCCATTCCGTCAACTCTATTACGTTGCCAAACCAATTTTATTAGATCATTCGTGTTATAAATTGATGCAACGATAAATTAGCAAAACCGTGTAGCAAGTGCGGAATAATAAGATTGAAGATGTATAAATACTGCCGTATAAGCCCAAACATATGCAAATCCCACTTTCATAATTCACCAAAACTGAATATACTTCATGCGTCACTATTTTTTATTTATTTATAGGACTTTATGCACCATAGAGCATCACATAATAATCACCTCTTATTACAGGCCGTATTTAGATGTAGCAATAAATAAGCGTTCTAAATCACAACTTCCAAATCCCAGTTATATGCATTGATAGTTCTCCTGTAGTCACCACAAATTTTCACTAACCCCTCCGTCCCTCACGCATGACAAGCTGTTGAGGATCATGAAACCTACCTGGTTTCCTAGTTCCAAGGGATCATATATAGGTGGCTATCTAGCCAGGCCCAATTCGTCTCAAAAAATAGTTCTATGTCCAAGACAAATTTAGTCTGAGAAAAGGGTTGAAAAAGAAAAATGTTTCTTTCTCCCGCTTTATTTTCACGGCTAAAGAAGATTAAAAGACGACCGTATTAGCTGATGATGGCCAAACAAAAGGTTTTAGACATTGGACGACCGTACTAGCTGATGAAAGACGGTCTGGATGACCAGAATGTGCTTGATCCTGTTCGTGGATGACATTCTTGTGTCTTGGACCTTCAAAAATGTTGGCCTACGGGCTCACCTAAGGCCCAGTGAGCCCAGCTTACCCATTCAGTGGGGCAGGTGCCCGGTGGACCCCACCACCTGCAAATCGACGCCTAACCCTACCCTACCCTACCCACTCCCCATCTTCTCGACCACCGCCACCGCCACCGTCGCCGCCCACCACCACCCCCTTCTTTACCACCACCTCCTCCACCACCCTTGCCAGACATGGCTGCCTCTCTTTCCCCAAGTCCTCCCCCTTCCCAGTCTCCCCCTCCGCCCTCCTCCGGCGGCGGCGGGCCGACCACTTGGTCCCACGCCGAGACCACCCAGCTAATCGACGTCTACCGGGAGAAATGGTACTCCCTCAACCGCGGCCAGCTGCGGGCCCACCAGTGGGAGGAGGTGGCGCGGGCGGTCGCCGAGCGCTGTGGCTTTGACACGCTGTCCAAGACCGCCACCCAGTGCCGCCACAAAATCGAGAAGCTCCGGAAGCGCTACCGCGCCGAGCGCCAGCGCGGCCCCGCCTCCGCTGCCGCCTGGCCGTACTTCAGGCCCATGGACATCCTGGAGCGTGGCCCGACGACGGCGGGCCACACACGCAGATCTCCGCCCTCTCCTTCGCCGACATCCTCTTCGGCCTCCTCGGAGGAGGACGAGGAAGAGGAGAACAGCAATACCCGGAGCATCAACCGCATCTTGCAGAGGCCCCCGCTGTTGGATTACTCGATTCCGAGATTTTCGCGAAACCCTAGGTTCCGGAAGAGGAGCTTCTACGAAGAGAGGGGGGAGGAGGATGAGGAAGACGGGGACGAAGAGGTAAAGGCCGAAGAGGAGGAGGGAGATCAGGGAGAGCCATTGGCAGAGCTGGCATCGGCGATACGGTCATTCAGCGAAGGGTTTGTGAGAATGGAGAAGATGAAGTTGGAAATGATGAGGGAGGCGGATAGGAACCAGATGGAGATGGAGAGGCGGCGGACGGAGGTGATCATCGAGTCTCAGCGGAAGGTTGCCGATGCAATCCGCGCGGCAATTTTATCGCACAAGAAGGCGACTCACGCGGCCGAGGAGACGTAAAAGGTCCGCTGCTTTCATTACGTTTCTTACTTTTTGAAGGCAATCGAGATCAAGGTAAGCTCTTTCTTCTCTTGAGCAGACGATGACAATTGACAGATTATCTTTTCTCTAATTGTTGAGGCACGGAGAGGTCATTCGTTGTTGTAGAAAATCATGTCTATTTTTGCCTGATGAATGTAGTTGCAACTTAAACGAAACTTAGAGCATTAGGTTTCAAGCAGAGGAATGAAAACATTGCTGATTTTGGTGCCTGTCCTTTATAGTTGCTTTTGTCCACTAACCTGGTGTGAGAGTGATGCTCATCTCTCATCACGATGAAACTTTAAACTGGGCTAAATTTTTTAACTACAGGAGCTAGAGTTGTTTTTCATTGCAGATTAAAACATGCCGTTATAGTTAAAATCTCTTACGTTCATAGCTTCTTGCCGCACAGAAATATGCCTATCTGCGACTATTACATTGATCAGTAAGCGGTTGCTTGCATATAAGTTAGCAGTTACCAGGAGAGTGATCATGATCACTGTTAAAATTAGTCTGTCCCATTTCACGATTGCTAGACCATCTCTATGTAAATTGTTCTGCTGACAGTTGATAGGTGGGGTGATTCTCGTTTCTCATTGGTGCCTGTTTGCATTTGCATTTGCATTTATATCAAGTCTTTTGCAGATTGTTGTAATAAGGGGAAGAAAAGATCTTTTGCAGATCCTTGAAGTTTTAATTAGAACTTTGCTTGCTTTTTCTCATAGGGCTTTTTTTATGTCTTCTGATAAGGCTTTGGGGTAACTGAAAGACAGATTGATTGCACCTATGAAAAGGGTGGTTTTGAAGATTGATTGCATGAAGTAAGAATCTTGTAGAAAAGTCAAAAGTATGAAATAGTTCAGAAATGGTGTTTCAATGTTGCTTTATATTGCCACGAAATATTGTTTTACAAAAGAATCCTATAAATGGTGCTTGATGGAGGTTAGATCCTAAAAAATGGAAATTGGTGTTGGAATGTTTAATTAGGTAGAATGAATCTCTCAGTGTGTGTATATATATATATATATATATATATATATATATATATATATATATATATAAATGAGATCGTTCTCATATAACTTGCATGAGCCCGAGTAATCTTGAGCCGTCAGATCAAGATCTTACTGTAGTGATGATTCACACTTACCTACCCAGTGATTTGACATTCGTCGTCAAATTTTGATCAAATGGATGGAGATGGCTTGGCTCATGCAAGCTGAACGATCTCATTTAAACTTTTCCGTCTTAAGGATGAGTAGTTCACCAACCCACGTTTTAGCCAACCCCACCCCATTATACGTTCGGTCGATACGAGTGTCCGTGTATTCACAGACGGTGGACATTTAAGGGGGGGTGGGCTGGCTAGACCGTGGGGTGGTGAACTACTCATCCATAACTTAATTCTATGGATTAAGCATAAAATGAAACCCTGTGCAGAAGTCTTCATGAATGGTTGATCATGAGTTGCTTCAACAGTTTATTATGAACCATATAAAAAAAGGTTTATTATGAAGACATGCCTAGCTAAAATTGCTAGTGGTGTTTGATGGCTTTTATGTCTTTTTATGGATTAGATGTGTCAAAGTCCAGAAATGAGATTGCAGAAGCTGTGGACGTATGTTTTGATTCCACTTGTTTTTAAATGGAAACGCCCCGAAGGGGCAATTACACGATGTTCAATTCAGCAAAGACTTTATGTATGCTTGAGTAAACACTTCCTAAAACTAATAGCTGACAGTTCAGAAAGACAGCCTCCGTCCATATATCCCTTGGTCTATTGTGGCTGTTGAGGGATGGCTGGTCCCCTCCCCCCAAAGGCAGCCCAGCTCACTTACACTGGGGATATGCAGCCCATTCAACCTTCGTTGTATGGGTTTGGGTGGCCTGCCTAATTTGGGGTGGCAAACCAGCTATCTATAAATAAATACTCCCTTATCCACCTAATAGTAGCTGCGTTCGGAAAAATAGTGATTCGTTAATAAAATGGAAGACTTCAAATATGCTATCTGTTTTATTCACCCCACGATTTAAATTGAGCCAAATGGAGTTCTTATAACTATGGAAGTGGTTTGGATTCGTGGACTATGTGAAAAGTAATTCTCTAGTTGGCTGAGTTGTAGTTGCATTGTAAGGATGTTGATTGGGCTGCAGTGGGCTTCTTTGCTCTTGGTTAATAAGTCTGGCGGCGAGATAAACATTTTCTTGTATTGGGCTTTTACCTGTGCTCTTAATGACAGGCTCGCAGAGTTTCCCCTGGCCAGGGGCAGCAGTTTCTTATTGCTCAGTGCATTACACAGCTGGTCACTCGACAACCTACTGCCAATAGCGGGTGGGGGAACTTGTAAGGGTTAGTTTTTGAAGCCCATCCTAAGGGACACACAAGCCTGTTGGAAGAGAGGCCAATTGAAATTTCTGGCACACTAGAATTAAGAACCTCTCTAGAGCCGAAGGAAAAGTGCATCTCTCCATATTTCTAAATTGGTAATATTTTTTAGCACTCCAAAATTTTTCGGTAGCACCTACTTTCATAAGAAGGATTAAAAAAATGTCATGTTTTTTAGCATATTCAGTAACACATGTTACATTTTGATGGTAGATATCGACAGTGACACTCTACCGACAGAAATTACAATCATTTTATTGAGTTCAATCTAGTGCTAAGGGTCTGCCATTGTATGTGATGGTAAGGTCCTACCGTCGTAATCCTCAGTATTTGAAAGTGAAGTCTACCATGGAATTCCATATCGGCGATATATCGATATCGGGCCCCACCCGATAAAACGAGATGGATAAATATCGTTTTTTTGTTTTTTTTCAAATATCGCCGATATATCGCTATTTTATAATAAAATAATATTTTCGGAAAAAAAATCGGAAAAAAAAATATTTTTTTTACAAAAGGGGAAAAAAATAACTTTCCCACTTGTTTCCCATCCTAATATGCATATTTTAAAATCTATGCTTTGTCTAAATTAGTATAACTCATTTTAGAAGCTAGATTATGAAATTATATGGTAAAAACTAGTTTTTAACTACCGATATTTTTTTACAAATATCTTCGATATATCTCCGATATTTTGTCTCTTAAGCCGACCGATACGATACCGATATCCGATACGGAATTCCATGAAGTCTACCGATAAAATCACTAATAAGAATAGTGTGATGTTACTCATTTAAGTGTCAAAGACTTTGGGTTCTACATAGCAGATGGTGTTGATGAGAAAAAACTGGGTGCTGAGAAATATCATCCGAGAAGTATCACCGTTTGAAAATGGCAAATGGCAAATGGCAAATGGCAAATGCAAATTTCTAGCCGCCTGCGGAGCATTCGAACGCTGCGTGGTGAGTCAGCAAATTGTCAGAGGAAATGGACGTGAGTACGACGACTGACGGGTACGAAGATGAGATGAGGTCTCCTTTGCCTTGTGAGCCGAGTAAACCATACAGACGAAGCAGCCAAAGGGAAAGCAGCGCCTAGTCAGCCATCTACTTCTGGCAGCCTCCCAGTTCTCAACGTTTAGGTCTAGTATGCTACCAGCTCGGATTTGGGAAATGTGTCCCCTGCCACTTAAAAAGTAACTTGTGATTGCATCGTAAATCATTGATGGAAGAGAAATGGCGAGACAAGCAGGAGGATTCATCTGCTCGATTCAATTACCTCATCGATGAGACGTCTGATGGTACGGCGTTTAATTTACTTTGTTTTGTGCCGATTCCTCTCCCATTTTCTCTACTCACAGTCTATGATTTGTGATGCCGTAAAAAGTATCGGACGCCGGTCAATTACACCTTTTAAATTCGGATATAGTAATCTTTTTAAAACATTGCTTATACCTCCTAACCTTTGTTAATAATAAACATAAACCTTTCACCTTTCAAGCTTTACTGTTATCACTCCTAGACTAATAAAAAAAACCCTAAAACAACCCAAGCCAATCACTACTCTATTTCTCCACTCCTCTTGGGGTTTTATGGCATTGAAATTAATGGTTGTGAACATAAACTTCTAAAAAATGAGGCTGTCTTATATCTAATTTGAAGAAGGTCCAAGAATGCCAAAGTTAACCTATGAAAACTGTATGGGAACAAAGCTAACCCCTCTTTTATTTTTTATACACTAATCACCTTTTCTAATAGTTACCCTATCATTTTTTTTTGTTGAGAATAATAGTTCCCCTATATTATGGTGTGGGAAAACAGTCAATCTCTTTTCCCGCAAACCATATAAAATTTTTCATCAATATTTTTTACTAGTATCTCATGGGGACTTGTCTTTTACTCTACATAATGATTTAAATTTCACGAGCCAAGAACAAGAGGGCTCATGTTTTGAGCTTATGCCTAGAATTGAATGATTGATATCCTACCATCCTAGCCAATTCTAATTTATACTTCCCTCAGTCCTACTTTAATAATCCAATTGATTTTAAAATAAATTAAAATTAGTTTATTTTGAAAAACTAAATCCGGATAACACGGAACAAAGGGAGTATCAGATTGATTCACTTCCATATGATCCCCTCCGTTTTATATTAATGGTTCCATGTAGTTTTCAACATGAGCTAAAAATCAGTTCATTTTGAAAACCATGTAAGACTTTTAGTGTGCAACGGAGACCGGAGGGAGTAGTAGTTTTTAACACTAAAAAAGCTAACAGGTATCATACCCCTCAGAAAAAGTATTAGACTATCTTGAAAGCTCAAAAGCATTGACAAAAAAAAATTAAAGCTCTAAACCCTATCACTTATGAGCCTATGGCAAGAGAGATGCAGACGTCACGTTGACATAATTCTTAAACCGAAGCATAAGGTCCAAGGAAAAATGAAAAGTTCGGCAGAGAGACCGCGGCCTTTTTCAGGTCACATGAGATTCGAAACTCGTGAGCGTGGAAAATTATTGGCTACGCGCCGCGCAGGGGGAACAGTGTGCTCATCACCAATGGGTGATGGGCACCTCTTCCCTGCTTGTAATGATCCTCATCACCCAATGGTGATGGGCACGCTGTTACCATGCGCGGCGCGCAGGTAATAACATCTCCGTGAGCGTTGGCAAGGTCGATGGCCAGTCATCGTATAAGTGCAATAATTTATGGATTTCAGTATACATAGTCCACAGATTAATGTGTGCAATTCCTATCAGTCCAAACAAATTCGTATCACGCCATGTCGCCTCACATCGACATTATTTTTTTGTGCCAAAAGCATCACATCAACATAAGACAGAATTAAGAGGGACCCAATCAAATTCCTCAGTCCGACTTTTGTCAAAACGACGATGAAAAGGAGAATTTCGTCAAGGCCTAATTAGATTAAAGACAACAAAGTGAGATTAAATAATCTTATAAATAAGAAATAAAATATTATTTTACCCTTATAGCTAAGTAGGATAATAATAACTCTAATAACCCCCCGCAAACTCAAGATTCTGCTGCAATAAACATCGACAGTTTCCCAACAAAAAAATAAAAACATGAAATTGTATGCGCTTTGTAAAAAAACCTACAATCTACGTGGAGGAAGAAACAAATGATAAAGTAATAGTGTCATGCACCAGATGATGATGGGTGAGGTGACAGTCAATTCTTCGATATGCAGATGTTGCAAACGATGCAAGAGAAGATAACCCTTATGAGAGAGGGTTACTTCAATACCAAAAAAAATAATTAAGAGATCTCAAATCATTCATATCAAAATGACGTACTAATTCTGATTTAACACTATAATTCCATCAGCATCGTCACTAGTAATAATCATATCATCGATATATAAAAAAGTAGAATACAACCAACAACGGGACACTTAGAAAGATAGCAGAATCATGATCATTGGGGCGAAAGCTAAAAAATGATGACAACGGAAAACTTCTAAAACTTGGGCTGATGTACTTGTTTGAGACTATATAAAGCTTTCTTAAGCTTGCAAATTTCAACAGGGTTATGAAAACACCAAGATGGAGGACTATGTAAACTTCTTAAAGATTGTAATTCAATAATGCATTTTTAACATCAATATGATATATATATATATATATATATATATATATAATATATATTACCAATGGCGAATAGAGACAACTGCGATAAGAGTGCGAACAGTAGTCATTTTTGCAAATAGGAACAAAAGTCTCCCCATAATCCATACCAAACGTTGAGAAAATTTCTTTACAACCAGTCTAGCCTTGTTCCGCTCAACTGACCCATCAGACGATTTTTTATTTTATAAAGCCAACGTGAACCAACTGCACTATTCTCATGTGGTAGAGATACTAAATCACAAGTATTTGTCTTATGCAAATCAGAAAGTACTTCAGTCATAGCATTTTGCCAAAGAGGCTTAAGGATTGCATCTCTATAAAATTGAAGCTCAAAAAGTTTGCAAATAGAGGCCAAAAGGAAGTAAAAAAATAAGAATAACAAAAGTAAGCAAAATCTGGTAATTGAGTGGACTTACAAATGCACTTAGGATAGTGAGGAGGGGGATCCACAATCTTATACGGGTAGCCCCAAAAGGAGAGGACGGAGCAGGAGCATCAAAATTATTAGAAACTGAAGTGTCAATACCTGCAAAACTAGTAGGAAGAAGAGAATATGAACAATGAGGTGGGATACTATCTAAATTATCTATAGAATCAGATAAATGATCAAGGTAAATAACATCACACTTGGTTAAGTTATGACACTTAGCAGGAATGAAAAAGAAGCGTATATGCTAAAGGAACACAACATGATGAAAGATATACAATTTCTAGGTGTCTAGATCAAAACAACAATACCCCTTTTGACCATCACCATAACCTAGAAAAGCACAAATAACAGAGCGGGAAGATAATTTGCTATGCTCTACATGAGGTCAAAGAACAAAATAAGTATAATCAAACACTCTCGACGAGGAATAATTAGGAGCATGCCCACACAATTTTTCAAAAGGTGTCAGACCTGAGGTGTGAGATGAAGGGATCTTATTGATTGAGTGGATAACTGTAAGAATTAATTTTCCCAAAAACTCATTAAGGACATAAGCAGACAATAAGAGAGAACGAGAAATTTCAACAATATGTCTATGTTTTCTCTCAGTAACTCCATTTTGCTCAGGAGTGCCAGTACATGAAGTTTAATGAAGAGTTCTATCAAAAGCAAGCAATTCATAAAATTTATTAAAGGTATACTCATCACCCAAATCAGATCTAATAATAATTGCATAATTTTGAGTTTTGACAAGGGCATGAAATATAATATAAATATTCAAAAAATCATGATGATGTTTCATAAAATAAACCTAACAATACCAGGTGTAACCATCAATGAATGAAACATCGACACCCCTCTTTTGTAGGAATATGAGAAGATCCTCACACATAAGAATGAACCAAGTCAAATGGGGCAAGAGAAGAAGAAATACTTTGATTAAAAGGTAAAACAAAAAATTTTGCCAGTTTACAACCACTACAATTAGAAATATCATGTGTTTGAAAATTTTCTAATGCTCTTGTAGGAGCTAAATATTTTAGATGAGACGCTGAAACGTGACCTAAACGTGAATTCTAGTCTGATCATATCTCAACTCATCCAAAATATAAAGTTCCCCCTTTTTACAGCATGCCCTATCAATTTATGGGATTATGGATCCCGCACATAACAAGTATAAGAGAATAAAACTAAGTAATCATAGTCACACAATTGACTAATATAAACAAGATTTAATTTAAGATTGCGAATATGATAAACATTAAAAAGTGATAAATTTGGGTTTACAACATAACTGACACCTACTAAGGGTATTGGAGTACCATCATCAGTCATGACAGACAAAAATGAGGTAGGACACAAAGAAGGAAACGATGCTAAATTTAGTGACATATGATGGGAAGCTCAAGAGTCTAAGACCCACATGGAGGAGAACATACTTGAAGAATTTAAGAGATGAAAAACCTATAGGAGCAGAGACAGACATAGCATGAGGTTGTGTGGCAAGAAACTTCTGAAATTGCTTAGCAAGGGCGTCCATTGTGGGATAGAACAACTGCTGCTATATTAGGTTGTGGCAACCTGTAGGGTCGTTGTTGGAATTAGTTTTGATTCCCGAATTTCAATGGAGAAGTCTGTTGGTGGCCATGAACAATTGTGTATGTTGCTGCATTCTATTCAATAGCTTAGTGCAGTGAGTCTTCCAATGTCCTTTTTGCTTACAAAAATTACATTCATCATCAAGCTTCAAAAAGTGCTTGTTTTGATAGTTGGCAGGAGGTAACAAATAGATTATGTGGTGGGATAATTCCTTTCTCAGCATGGAACTTAAGATGAGTCGATCTCCTCAGAATTGCTTCTTGGGGCTCCGCCCCGAACCTCGGACAGAGGCGCACAACCCCCCTTACAATTTCCCAGGCAACTCACCGCCGAGTTGGATTAACAAGACTCGTGGTTGAGATTTAATTTCCTTCCATAAGATGAAAAATCAAAGCTTTCGTAGATAATCAAAACACTAATACCATGTGAGAATCTTGAAGAAACAAAGAGGAAGACTAGGGTTTTTTTTATTATAATGGTTTAATAGCAAAATACAATAAAGAGAAATTAAATAGTCTTAGAAATAAGAAATAAAATATCATTCTACACTTATAGCTAAGACAAAATAATAATTAACTTTAATAAAAGTAAGATGTTTCTAATTCTTTTGCAACAGTCAATGAAACAAGGCAGGACAAAGACTCCAAAGCGGCCAAAAAGCAGCTCCATCGTCTTTTAGCTATTTCCATCAAACATTACGAATATCCTGGTTACCCTACCCCTTGTAGTCGGGTCGTAAGGGACTCAGACACCTCTAATAATAAAAAATATTCCAGCTGTCGCCGAAACCATTTGTAACCATCTTTTCATACAAGTGGATCGAATTTTCTAAAGCTCGCATATAGGCCATTGACACTTCAAAGGTATTTCACATGCCTTCTGTCTTCAAAATCTATTCATAAACAAGGTGCGACACCCATTTTTTCGTAGACACTCCCTCACCCTGAAAGTCCTATCCAGCATTCCTGGTGCTGGCTTGCGGTGTGACACTGATCTAAACATGAACATGACTAATGAATAATTTGTAATGAAACTTCCCAACACTTTCAGGCAAGATTTACAGCAAAGTACATATTTTAAGGAAAAATTTTATGAGCCACAGCACAGTTAAAATCTAATATACTCCATTAGACATGGCACATTGCCTGCCATCAGATCGACATCCACAGCGCATATTATCGTGTCCAAAAACAAAAACCACATTGCCATAAGAGAAAAAGGAAAGATCAAATACAATTCAGTTTCACTTGAGGCAATTTACATCCCTAGCATAGATCCACCTCTATGTTCTCAACAACAAAAAACACTGGTTATAGATACCACTACAAGCAGAAGTAACTTGTAATACTAATAACACTTGTTATCCCTTTTGTTTTTACTTCAGCGCAGAAGCATAGAATTACCGCATCTTATACAAACTCAAGGAGATGGAGGCCAATCAAAGCCAGGATCATCAAACCCCTCGTAGAATCTGACCTCCAGCCCGTCAAGCCCTTGAACATCTTCATCCCAGATCTCATCTGAGCTCTCTCCGTCCGAAACCTCATCATCCATGAACTCCCAGGCCAAATAATCTGAAGAATCGGAGTAATCAGAGCAGTCATCCCAGAAGTGTCCGTCATAACAGTCAGCTACATCAGGTCCCAACACCTTCAAGTTGGCAAACTTCTCCTTCAAAAAATTCTCGTCGATCTTCACATCCCAACAGCCTCTCATGTCGAGCAATTCCAGTTCCCGGCAGCAGGAAAGAATCTCAAGGACCCCGCGAGTAGTGAGTAGCAGGTAGGCCATCTCAAGGTGCTTGAGCCTGGGCATGGTGGAGGCTATGGCATGGGCCTCGTCGTCTTGGCAGACCTTGTTCTCTACCTCCAAGGGATGCATGATGCGCCTTAATGCTACAAGCGATTTACAGTGCTTACCGAATGCCTCCAAAGCGCGGGCTCCAATCTTGCTGCAATAGCTCACATCTAAAAACGTAACATTTGACAATCTTCCTACCAATTGTTCGACTATGGAGTCACTTATTTCACTTCTTGGGAGCCGGAGGGTATGAAGAGAGCCAGCACTATTACAATCCAGACCATAAAACCATATTTACAGACTTGAAAAAGAAAATATATTCTAATGACCTGTCTAAATGACAATAATCCAAAAAAAAAATCTGGAAATGAAGGAAGAACATTTTGTTTTTCTCGAAGACGAGGATGATCCAGAACCTATAAATATGTATGTGGTTTTAAACACCATTTTCCAATTGGATAAAGTATGAATTCATTGAATTGTTATTGTAATCTGAGTAGAGCTGAGAATACACTTACTGATTGGCGATAAAAGAAAAGCTGAGATCACTGGGAAGACCAGAGACACAGAGTTTGCGAAGGGAGCCGCAGCTTCTTGTAATAAGCATTTGAAGCATCCTGTCCAAAGGCTCCGGCTCACTCCGGCGACTCCATTCTTCAATATCGATTTCTTGCCAGCAGTAGGGGCCTGAGACCGCCTTTCCCCAAGACTTGCATACCCTTGGAATTACAGTTAGGATCTCTTGAAGGGAAAGATTGCTGAAGATTAGACCGAGAGCATCTGGAATGAGCTCTTCCCAGCACCTCAGCTCACCTTTTTCATCCTGTTTGCTATCCATCACTGAAGAAGAAACGAAATTCAAGTTAATGATATAGAAGAAGCGTTTGGATAAAAGGGATGTTCAAACAGCATCACAAAAAGAGAGACTCAAGAAATAAGACCCAGAGGAAGAAATTAACAAGAAGAGCAACAGAGGATGATATTTATCAGAGATAAAGATGACATCTTTGCACTAGTTATCAGCAGGGGACTCATGGAAAGTGGTCAAATGATTAGATATATGGCGTGGAGAGTTGGTATTAATATATAAGGAGAGAGTGGAGAAAACAAGGCAAATCCATCGGTTTCCAGTGGCCATAAAAGGAAAAACAAAGCTAGTTAATCAATATAAGCAAGGTATCAAAAACTGGAAAAAGCAGAAAAGAAAACGAAAGAAGAAAAAAAAACTTCATCAATCAATGCAATGACCATAGACAAGTAAAATCCACCTCTCAAAATCAACAGAGATCCAAGTAATCAACTATGAAAGATCAGCTGGTAGAGAGTTCAAACAGATCGAAAGTAAGAAACCAGAAACATAATCAAAGATCTGGATGAAAACCATGTTCTCTCATCATTAGTGATAAATCCAGGTTGTTGCTATGGATCAAAGCTTACAAGTTTACACAGCTAGAAACAACTCAAAACCCAGGACGCAAAAAAATTGAGCCAAAATGAAGTCATTCCTCAAAATGCTCAAGCTCATTTAGTGATTTTCTGAAAAAGAACTCCAAGACAGCAACCAAAAGGAAGATCACTCCCATGCACAATTAGCCATTTTAGATGTAGATACAAAGAAAGATCTGAGCTTTCACACTTGTGGATTTGAGCACCTTGGAATCCAACAAACATAAGGGAAAATCAACAATGGAATAAATCAATGCTCACCTGAATCAAGACCATTTGTCACTCAGTTGTCTTACACCGGAGCTGCAATGAATTCTCACGCAGACCTTGATATAGGGCACTATGAGTTAGAGCAGCTACACCTAACCAAACCAAGACAGCCTCACAACCAACGACAAACACCACCAACAACAGAAGCTAAAACAAGTGACCGAAAGCAACAACAACAACAGTGGAAGCCGAGGAATGCAGAGGAAAAGGCAAACAAGAGTCTTATCAAACTTTTCTGAGAAACAGGAGCCTGTGCTCAGCTTGAAAGACGGAAGTGAAACAGAGGAACTTGGCTTGGAGAAGAGGATGAGGTGAGAGAGAGGAGATGGGCAGATGCTACTTCTACGATCAGGACGACCGACAGGTGGGTGTCGGCCCAGAGAATGAGCCTTGTTTGTGCTTGTGCTTGGCCAAAGCATTATCTTTGTTTCTTTCTGTACCATACACTGCTACCACATGGAAGCCAAACCTCTTCTCTTCCCTTTCACTTCATTTATTACTGGTTTTTTACTTTTACCACCTCTCAACTGTCACATATTCAAATGGGTAGTTGCTCTTCTGAGAGATCTTTTGCTTCCCCACCGCAACAGCAGCCATTAGATCAAGAGACCCGGTCAAAATGTTGAAGCATCTCTACCTCATGAGCTCCTGAGGTCTCTCACCTCAAATTGTTAATGAAATGGTCACTGACCCAATTAATGAGTTTGGTTTTATAAAATTAGTGCTAATTTCCTTAATACTAAGATTAAGATTCTGACAGAATGCTCGTGGGGAAGCAGGTCGAGTGGGTATTTCTTTCATCTTTGAATCTGATGCCAAACTTTGACACACTTAATTCCTCTAGTCAAACTAGTGGTCCCTTTTTCAATAATTCTCCTTCCCTTTTCCAACTGATCTGCTTCTGCTCCATTTTTTCATTCTATTCGTTTTCATACAGAAATTCTGTTCTATACGTATACAAAAGTCGAATACAATATGAAGCACGTGTAGGGGGCAGGCACACTATTCAAAAGAGGCCCCTGACCTACCCTAAACCATGTGATCCTTGCATATTGAATTGGATGAGATGTCCATTTCACCAAAATTTTTAATGAGAAAACAGATCTGAGTTAGCAGCCAACCTTGTAAGAATGTGAAGCAAAATCATCGGACAACAGTGCAGATTTTCCTATGGCCGGAGGAGAAAGAATATCAATGTCTGTCCTAGCTAGTGAGTTATTTTGGACCACACTTCTCCATCTCATTAGCCTCTTCAGCCTAAAGCACATTAAAGTGGAGTTGTTCCTTTCACTTAAATTGGTAAAACAGATGGACCAGCCCAAACTTCATATAAGAGTAGGCATTAGCCCTTACGCACATTCCTTTCCAATCACTGTAAAGATCATAAATGTCATAAGATATCATCACATTCTTGTTTGGGGAGTCTTGCATATTTTTGCATGTTATAATTCGTCTCCAGTTCAAGTAAAAGGGGTTGAGTGTTTGAACGGGGTTAGGTATCCAACCTGATCGGATTGGTGTTGTTTGGCATTAATGGCTGAGCTGAGCATGCAGACAGCGAGGAAGAAAGGTACATCTCTGTACATATAGGTGGTCCCTCAGGCTCAATTTGTCAAATATGTTGCCGCTTCTGTAGCTTAAAAACTGGAAGTTGGTACATGTGTTTATCTGCCAAAAAATCTGCAGCAAGCAATCGATCGATTTCCATACACACCCACGGCTGGTAAAGCTACACCTTTGTCTGGCGGGGATGGTTTCACAACATATTTGGGAACGGTTTCTTCATGAAATTTGGTACTATTTCTGTTGATGTTCCATTACCTTCTTCATCCTCGCTCTGATCGTAGAGGCAATTTCAATCAGGCAACATATCTTGTACTTCTAAAGATAGACCACCCACACCACCCACATATCTTACATAAGCAATTGGCTGCTTTCATTGTTTGCATCTGATTCTCTAAAGATTGGCTCATGCATTGGGCATTGGGAGGCGTGGTCAGCGACTAGAGAGATTCCGCAAAATTGTGACTCTGGGGCCTTTTTGGGCCTACTCCAATTTCGAGTTCCATGAAAACCACCCTCGATTTGAGAGAGGAGGGAGAAAAAGAACTAATTGGACAGAACCTAGATACGAAGACCAGGTTCAGTATAGCCCACACTCGAGAAGTCTAAACTCAAAACTCAGAACTCAGAAGTGGAATTTTGATGTCCAAGTTGGGCTTGTTCTTATACAAGCAAATATTAGTAGTTCGTAGTCAGCCCAACCGCACATCCGTGGACCTTGTTACTCTTGTTGTGACAGGCCCGACAGAAAGGTAACGTCTAAATCGACGCAACAATTTTACGCTTGTTGCAATGGGGACATATTCCTCCTTGATCACCCCACACAAAACCGTGTTCGATGATCATAACTCTATTTATCATAACCGGAATCCGCCTAACGTCCAAGGATTTTTTACATCATAAAATCACATTCACAAAACTTCAATCTCATACTTCATAACATGTAAATCTTTCTAGCATTCAAATATATTAGAGAGAAACATACCTTGAGCCATGGTGAAATTTTGAAAAAATCCAAGCCTGAGAATATGGAATTTGGTTTCTCTCTGTTAACCTTTTGGTTTCACGTATTAGTTAAAATTCATGATGAAAAATAATCCTATGGGATTCTTTTATAGGTAGAGAGAAGATCAGTTCCCAATAGTATTATACCTATCCTTAAATACATGTTATAACTATCCTTAAATACAATTCCATCAACGTATATATCTTAAGAAAGTAACCTATCTTTTCATATTAACCAATGAAATATCACGTGGGCCACAAGACACATGAGGCATAAAATATCCTACATAACAAAGTCTTCAAAAAATGTATTCCCAAAACTACGGGGTTGCGAAACTAATTCAAACGGAGAACATCTACTTAGCACTTTAGAGAGTGTTCATTAAGGGCATCATAAAAGCTTAGTAGATTCTCAAATTAAGGGGGGTGTTCATTGACCAAATCCCAAAAGCTTCTTTGGTATTTTTAAGCATTCCTTGACGGGCAGAATTATTCTGAACATAACAAGATTCTGGCGAAATGAGAAAGTTTTGAATTTTGGCTGAGCGTAGGCTTCACTCATGCTTTTTCTATCTAATCCAAGCTCAATTTCTTGATTCAGCCAAAGATTCGACCTACTGGGCCATTCTAACTGAATCTACTCCATGATTCCCTAAACAAACGGGATCTTTACATTGGGCCGTTTGGATCGTGACCCAAACGGCCAAAAAATTCAGCCAGCGCTGCAGCACTGGCAGATATAAGATCAGTGGGCCGCACGTGGGCCCCTCATGATCTGACGTCTGCCAGCCCTGCTGCAGCACTGGCTAGACAGACTCTATAAATAATAATCTCTAATATCTATTGAGAAATGGTTTTGCCTTATCAAATGGTTTTGCCCCATCAAACAGTGATTTTTAGGTGATGGGCTATGCCATGCCATTACAATGGTAATTTGCAAATTGAGCCTCACAAATGATCGGCTTCAGAATGCTGAAGTAGTTTCATCATGCATGAAACTCGAGGTCAGAATTCATATCTACATCTTTTAGGGGCAGGCCACTTGGATTAACTAGTGTTGCTTTCCTGTCAAGGGAATGTTCGGTTCACCAAAGTTTCAGTCTACCTACATAATGTTGGTGTTTTCTCGTTACAACCCCTGGTGGCATTTGTACCGAAAAAAATGGTGAATTTGACAACATGAAACCGTTTGTGTGCATTTGTTTAGGCAAAGCAAAAATCTTTGCCTCTAGGGTCTAAAAATCCATATCCTCTTATTAGGGATCAAACGGCCCTGAGGACTATTTCCAAGCTCAGGTTGCACTATCATGCCCAAAAAACCTGGATAGGCCCTAATTGGGAATGAGGGTGTTCTGTTTGGTGAAGCTGCCACACCTATTGGTTTGTTTAGCCAAATCATTCAAACAATTTTACATTATATAGTTAGAGGTTACAAAAGTTTATTGTGCATCTGTTTGTCAAGATAAGCCAATAATCATTGGGATGTTGGGGGGAGGCCACACTTCAAGACACAGGTTTTGACGTTAAACCCCCCACAGTTGGCCACCCGTACCACCTGAGGGGATTGGAAGGAGGTTACGGTGCTCTAAGAGGCTGTGTTTATGCAACAAACTCTTTAATTATTGCTTATGATAGTGAATGCATGATTAGTGGTACTAGAATATTTTACTGTAATATAATGCTTATTTTACTGTGGCATTGCATCAGGGAGGGCATCTAGTGTAAAAACTTGCCAATATATTTATTTGTACGAATTTTGTACCACTTTGATTCTGACCAGAGTCAAATGCGATATATAATCCATGCCGCCTACCCTAAATAGCTACCCTAAATAGCTAGGATAAAGCGTACGACGATGATGTAATGCTTATTCATGGTTTACTCTGTTTTGTTTTTTTTTTTGCTATATTAGTCATTGTTTTTTTCCCAATGATTCCCACCATGTCCAATGTTCTCAACGCCAATCAGACCCAATCCTTAACTCTCATATAAGAGAGGCTATTAGTTACTTTGGTCTTGTGCAGTTGTGCTCATCTTTAAACAGGAATGCATTATTGGTAATGTATTTTTTCTAGGGAAAAGTTTAAATGAGATCGCTCTCATATTGCTTATATGAGGCCACTTTGAATCGTAGCCATTGGATCTTGATCTGACGGCTACAAATATCCATAATGATCTCACCCACTCTTTGATGTGACACATTCACCTACCCACTGATTTGATATCCACCCTCCGATCAGAATCTAACGGTAATAAAGATTGGCCTCATGCTCCTTATATGAGAACGATCTCATGTAAACTCATCTCTTTTTTCTATGTGAAGTAATGATGGCAAATGCATGATTAGTTTCTCGTTTACTTAAGAATAAATGGATAAGAAAGTGGTAAATTGCACTTGACCCATATGAATTATAGTCAAATTGCACTTAACCTCTATGAATTATGAAAAAATGCACTTAACCCATATGAAACTTAATTGTCCAACGATTATACCCCTGGTAGCTCCTGTGAATTTTACTTCAATTTTAGGGTATATGGTAGCCATGGAGACATGACAAGTAGCTAATTTTTTTTATATTGGAAAAAGCAAGGCCGGTGCATTCTCATTATCAAGTAATATATTGATATTTTGTGTGCACTGTCTTTGCCTTTGCCAGGTAAAAAGAGGAGATGGTGAATAGAAGAAGAATGTGGATTTGTTAGTAAAGAGAAGGGTAAAATTATCTCGTTGCATAAATCATAGGGGTTAATGTATATTTTTCTTAAGTCATTGGGGTTAAGTGCAATTTACCCATAAAAAAAGCTATTTTAGGTTTCTAATAAATGATTTACAGTTCATCAAGATGGCAAGTAAAAAATGTGGCCCACTTGTTTTATTTTTTTTCATTTTTCGAAGTGTCATGAGATGGAAACTTCATTCTCCTGTCACATAGAATGGACGTATATTGAAAGTTCACCATGTCTATACACAAGTTCTTACCTAAAGAGAGAAAAAAACTCTTTGTATGGGTCCTCCAGCTGAGGGAGATCAACTTCGTGATGTGCCAAGTGTTGGGCTTATTTTTGTAATAAAACATAAAGTGGCCCAACTATCTCAATTGACAGTGTTTTGGGCTTTTAGAACTGTCTGGGTAATGGGTCTGAGTCAGAATACCCATTAAGTTATGGTTTTGAGTGGTAGATCTGAACTATTAGATGACTTATGGATGGATGGTCAGGATTCTAGGGTTCTTTACAGTAGTGTCCTGGTTTAGTTATAAATACACCATTAGCCATCCTAATACAGTGTCTCAAGTGAGATTGCTCTCAGCCAAGTTCTAAACCAGAAACACGCGGTTCAGAAGACGATTAGCAGAGACTCCATTGAACGTTCGGTTCTAATGGCTACAGGTATGTCTAAGTCTTTTGTATTAAGTTCTATCAATTGGTATCAGGAGCACCCGGTAGATTTTGGTACGCTTCTGCTATAGTTTTGCTGCGCATCATGCGCATCACCGGCTGACGGCCGTACGGGTCGCAGGTTGTCCCGGCAGTGGCCCTTTTCGGCAGCCATAGTTGAGCCTGGAATAGTAGGCCGGAGCAGACGCACCGGGCAGAGCCGCCGCCGCCAGGCGTTGGGATCTGGCCGGTGCCAGCGCTGCACAGATGCACTGGCCAGAGTCGCCGCTGCAAGGCGTTGGGTTCTGGCCGGCGCAGCTGCTGCGAGCAGACGCACCGGGCAGAGCCGCCGTCGCCAGGCATTGGGTTCTGGCCGGCGCAGCGACGGTGCCGGATTCGATCTCTTAGTCCGGTGAATGATAAAAAAAAGGAGGGCGGCTTTTGGCCGCAGCCGGCATCGTCATGTAGATGACGAAAAGGCGGCCCTTTCGGCCGCCATGACGACTGTCGGCGACGGATCTAAAAAAAAAAAGTGGCAGCCTTCCGCCGCCGCCGGCATCGCCGTAGGAGAAGAAGGAAAGGGCGGCCCTTTCGGCTGCCACCGGCGACTGAAGCGCCAGATCAAGATGATTAAAAAAATTACCTTTTTGTCCGCCGACGGCATCGCCGCCATAGTGGAGCCCGTGGCGGCGGCGTCCATGGCCACCGCCCTTGATGCCATCGCCATCGCCGCTCTTGTTGCTCACGCGGGCCCGATCGCCGTCGCGATTGCCATCGCCATGGAGTTGCGAAGGCGGTGGCGTCCGTTGTGGCATCGCCGCCCGTAGCGGTGGAGGGCTTGAAGGTGGAATATGGCGGCGGTGGTGACGCCCATGGCCGCCGAAGGAGGAAGGTGGTGGCAGCGTTGGAAGCCATGGCGTCCGCCGCCCTGGTCTGTTGAAGACGACCCGCTGAAGCGGGTCGCGGCTGGCCACCGGCTGCGCGCGGGTCTGTTTTGATCCGCGGGTCAGCTGCTGACCCAGTTTTTTGGTCCATTCGGGGCAAAAAAAAAATTTACAGTTATGATTGCATGTATGTTATGGATGCGTTTTAATTATCATGATTAAGGCTTTATTAATTATATGGGCTGGCCAGGGGATTATATTGCAATCGTATGTTTTATCAATTTTTTTTTAAATTATTGAGCGCACCACTTATGTAATTTTGAGATAAAGTGTACATTATATCTATTGTAAGCGACACCAGACTTCAAGGACCACGTCTGGAGGCGGATGCAGTCATGAAGAATTAATGTATATTTTTCTATTACAGGGGCTTATAGCTTCCACCTTGTACAATTTTTTTTTTTTTTTTAAAGGACTGTATAAGGACTTTGGACTATATTTTTTCATTGTGGTGTGTGGTGATGGATCCCCTGGCCGAGACCCAAAAGCCTGATGACAAAATTGACATTAATGCCCTAGTCAATTTTGTATATGGATATTGCATGATTGTCTGATAATTAATTGCATTCATTTTGTTATTTTACAAATGGTGAATAGCACAAATTCAGTTCCCACGTCCGTTGAGATGATTTAGGAATGGCCAAAGCATCCTAAGTTATTTGTCAACGTGTGAATCATATAGAATGCTTCCATGGGGTGCATAGATTCACATACATAAAAATATTGTGCTATTATCAAATTTTGATTATGTGACAAAGACTTTCATCCGGCCCCAAAGGGAGGTGGTAGTTAGCGTTACATAATTAGGATAAGGTGGAGGATTATATATTTTAACATGGGTGAATCCCTATGCCCAAAGGTGTGGGTTTTTCCTATAATGTTTTCTGTATAACCCACTAGCCTTATCATGAGACAAATGAACATTTGTTTCTATACGGCTTAATAAATTTGATGCAGATTGCAACCTTTGCCCAAAGGGAGGTTTTCAATTTTACTACATGATTTTAGCATTGGCTATTTTCATATTTATGTTATTGTGTCTTGCCCTCTTTAATGTTTGCATGTATTTATTCCTTTATTGCAGCTTATCCGTCTTTTATTTCTGACCCTAATCAGCACCTTCCGTTATTGTCTGGGGACAATTTTAAGGATTGGAAGGAAAAGATACTTTTACTATTAGGGTGCATGGACTTGGATTTGGCGTTTTGTATGGATGTACCCACCACTCCTACGGAAAAAAGTACGCCAAGTGAGGTAGCATCTTTTGAAAAGTGGGAGCAGTCTAACCGCTTAAGTATGATGCTCATGAGGTCTCACATAAATCATAGCATTCGGGGATCCATCCCAGAATGCGCTACAGCCCAAGAACTTTTGAAAGCTATTGAAGCTCAATTCAAAAGTTCTGATAAAGCCTTGGCCAGCACCTTAATGTCCAGGTTGTCATCCATGAGGCTAACAGATGACAAAGGGGTGAGAGAGCATATCATGCAGATGCGTGATATTGCTAATCAGTTGAACAACATGAAAATAAAGATTGTTGACACTTTTTTGGTCCACTTCATTCTGAACTCCCTGCCTGCACAATATGGGCCATTCAAGATCTCTTATAACACACATAACACTCAATGGTCAGTTAATGAACTTCTGAGTATGTGTGTACAGGAAGAGGGGAGACTTAAGCAAGAGAAGCTAGAAAGTGCCCATCTAATTTATCATAAAGGACAAAAGAAGGCAAATCATGGTGCTCCTAAGAAGAAAGCTGGTAAAAGTGTGCCAATAAAGTCTAATGGTGTCACCAAGGAAACCAAATGCTTTTTCTGCAAGAAGACAGGACACATGAAGAAAGGTTGCCCTAAGTATCAGAAGTGGCTTGCCAAGAAAGGAGGTAATTTCATGTCTTTAGTGTGTTATAAATCTAATTATATTGATTCTCATCATAATAACACATGGTGGATTGACTCCGGTTCTACAATCCATGTTTCTACTGTCATGCAGGGGTTTCTCAATCTAAGGAAACTAAATGATGGGGAGCACAACATCTATTCTGGAAATAAGATGTGTTCAAAGGTTGAAGGTGTGGGGACATATAGACTTGTTCTCCATACAGGATACACCTTAGATTTAGAAAGAGTTTTCTATATTCCAAATTTTTCTAAAAACTTAGTTTCTGTATCAAAACTAGTACCTCATGGCTTTAATTTTCAGTTTATGAATTCCTCATTTCTGATTCTTAAAGATTCAGTCACCATTGGTTCTGGTTCTTTGATTGATGGACTATATAGACTCTCTTTGCATGTTTCCTTTGAACAATCTATGATGTCTGTGCAAGGAAGTGTTATTAAAAAGAACTCCTCTATGTTATGGCACATGCGTTTGTGGCATATCTCCATGGACCGCTTAAAGCGATTAGTAAAAGAAGGAGTTTTAAAAACTCTTGACTTTACTGATCTTGAGACATGTATAGACTGCATAAAGGGAAAGCAGACTCACAAGTCTTCTAAGGGTGCTAAGAGGCATGATGAGAAATTAGGCACTATACACACTGATATCTGTGGACCGTTTAGTACTCCCTGTCTAAATGGTCAAAGGTATTTCATTACCTTTATAGATGATCATACACGATACATGTATCTTTATCTCTTAAATGAAAAGTCTGAAGCATTTGATGTAAGGCAGAGGTAGAGAAACAATCTGGATTGAGTATCAAAATTGTTCGATCAAACAGAGGAGGGGAATACTATGGCAGGTACACAGAGAGTGGACAAAAACCTGGACCATTTGCGTAATTCCTGAAGGAACATGGTATTGTTGCACAATACACAGTACCAGGCACACCACAACAAAATGGTGTTGCTGAAAGGAGGAATTGCACGTTGATGGATATGGTGAGGAGTATGATTAGTACCTCCTCTCTTCCTCTCAAAATGTGGAGTGAAGCCTTAAAGACAGCCGTGTACATTTTAAATCGAGTTCTATCTAAAGCCATTCCTAAAACACCCTTTGAGTTATGGAATGGATAGAAACCTAGTTTAGATCATGTACACATTTGGGGTTGTCCTGTTGAGGTTAGGGTGTATAATCCACTTGAGAAGAAGCTTGACCCTAAGACTGTCAGTGGTTTTTTCATTGGCTATGCAGAAAGGTCTAAGGGTTATAGGTTTTATTGTCCATCTCACACCCCTACAGTAGTCGAAGCACGGAATGCACGTTTTCTTGAGTATGGCAACTTAAGTGGGAGTATTTCTCCTCAACACATTGTGTTTGAGGAAATTCGGGTTCCAGTTATTATACCCACTTTTGGTGGAGGATCAGAAGTTGTATCACCTATGGTGATTCCAGAACAGCCTATCCACCCTCTACTCTCACCTCTGGATCAAGTTGCTGAAGTTCCTATTGCACAGGCCCCTCCGCCTGTTGATGAAATAGGACTTCGACGATCCTCAAGAGTAAGGAAACCTGCACTCCCTTCTGACTATGTTGTATACCTCCAAGAGTCTGACGAGAATGTTGGGCTCATTCAAGATCCTCTTACATATTCACAGGCCATGTCAGGAAATAACTCTAGCAAATGGTATGATGCCATGCAGGACGAGATGAAATCTATGGCTGATAATCAAGTCTGGGATCTAATAGCGTTACCGCAGGGCGTGAGGGCTCTTGGTTGCAAATGGGTCTATAAGACTAAATTAGATCCATCTGGTAACATTAACAGATATAAGGCCCGACTTGTAGCCAAAGGTTTTCTTCAGAAAGATGGTGTTGACTATAATGAAACCTTCTCTCCAGTTTCTACGAAGGATTCATTGAGAGTTATTTTGGCCCTTGTAGCTCATTTTGACTTTGAGTTACATCAAATGGATGTCAAGACGGCGTTCTTGAATGGGGATCTTGTGGAGGAGGTATATATGACTCAGCCTGAAGGTTTCACCTCAGATAAAGGTAGTCATCTGGTTTGTAGACTCAAGAAGTCAATATACGGACTGAAACAGGCCTCCCGACAGTGGTATTTGAAATTCAACGATGTTATTACTTCATTTGGTTTTAAGGAGAACATTATTGATCAATGCATATACCTTAAGGTTAGTGGGAGCCGTTACACATTTCTGGTCTTCTATGTTGATGACATTCTACTTGCAAGCAGTGACTTAGGGATGTTGCACGAGGCTAAGCAGTTTCTTTCTCAAAACTTTGACATGAAAGATTTAGGAGAGGCATCCTGTGTCATAGGGATTGAGATCTATCGTGATAGATCCAGAAGGATCCTTGGGTTGTCTCAACAGGCCTATATCAATAAAGTTCTGAAACGGTTTAACATGGAAAATTGCTCATCTAGTGCAGCCCCTATTGTGAAGGGTGACAAATTTGGCTTGTTCCAGTGTCCAAAGAATTCTTTGGAATTGGAAAGCATGAAGGAAATTCCTTATGCATCGACAGTTGGTAGTATGATGTACTTGGAGGTCTGTACAAGACCTGATATTGCCTTTGCTATGGGAATGTTGGGTAGATACTAGCAAAATCCAGGGATGGATCATTGGAGAGCTGCAAAGAAGGTTATGAGGTATCTACAAGGAACGAAGGATTACATGCTTACATACAGACATTCTGATCATTTGGAATTGGTTGGATATATAGATGCAGACTTTGCTGGTTGTGTTGACTCGAAAAAGTCAACATCGGGTTATATTTTCCTTTTGGCAGGTGGTGCTGTCTCTTGGAAAAGTATTAAGCAAACCCTTACAGCGTCGTCGACTATGGAGGCAGAGTTTGTTGCTTGTTGATCGTTTAAATATAAACCCTTGCAAGTGCACAAGGCAATTGTACTACGGCGAGTATTAAAGGGTTGTCGAACCTCAGGGACGGTGAATACTTTACCAAATTCAAGAGAAAATAGCAGTGTTGATTTTAGACTAAGAAAGCAATGAACTTTAAACTAAACTAAGATGAGATTTAATCAATATGCGGAATACCAAGGCTTCGAATCCACCACAATAAACTAGTGTAAAGTCTCTCCCTCTCTTTTAAATAAAGATTTCCAATTGGCTGGTGTATTCCTCTCAGACATACACCTGTCAATTCAAATTATAGTGCTCTCCTCTCGGACGTAACACATAAATCAATTAAGCATATGGAATTGTGATCTATCTCTCTCAAGCATAAATCAATGAAACTTTATTAATATATGACAAATCAGAACACTCACATTCCTCTCAGACATGCAAGTAATCTTTCAGATTGAAATTCACAAAATCCACTCTTGTCTCTCTCAAGCAGAAAGAATAAACTCAATGAATTAACTTTAATTGCATAACAAAGGTTCATACACCAATTAGAGTAAAAACATAAGATGAGAGAAAAGAAACTACACAACCAGATTACTGGGCTTCATCTACGCCTTGGATAGGAATTTAGCCATGCATGGGAAGAGAATCCATCATCTTCATCTTCATCATCTTCATCTTCCTTTGCTCTAGCCTCCAAGGTCTCAAATTGCTCTCTAGGTTGAATATGTGGTGCCCAATACGTTCTCCCATAAGGCCTATTTATAATAGTGAAGAGAAACCATGAAGTCCCCTTCCAAATCCAAGTCGAAATAGGTCTTAATTCCGGTTTGCCGCATACGGCGATCGATCGTCCGTATTGACGATCGTTCGCTATCCGATCGATCGCAATTCCTTCGTTATTTTCCTCCGATCGATCGCTTGCCGATCGACGCCGTATGATACCGATCGATCGTAGTTACTGTCTTGCGCGATTGAAAAATTCCAGTAGATACGATCGATCATTTTTATGCCGATCGATCGTAGTTACTGTTTATAAACTTCAAATGGCTATAACTTTGTGTCCCGAACTCCGAATTGCGCGTAGTTGGTGGCGTTGGAAAGCTGACTTGTTGAACTTTAACATGAAGCTTGAATCAGTCCAATCCAACATTTGTATACTAAGTTATGATAATTTAACCATTCGAGTTGTTTTTCACCTCATTTCTGTGTATTACTCTTGTTTCCTACAAAAACCAAAAACTATATTAAAGTAGTAGTTATTCTAATCAAACACTAGCATAATCATAAGCTTAGGAGATAATAAAATGCATATTTCATGTATAGATCACTTGTTACGAGGGCACGTCACATGCTACTTTGCTGATGAATCTTATCACAAGACTTACTATTATGGATTCCATATGTAGGCCGTTAAAGATGTTCTGTGATAATAGTGCTACTGTGTTCTTCACGAAGAACAACAAGAGTGGAAGTCGAAGTAAGCACATCGACATCAAGTATCTTGTTATTCGGGATCGTGTTAAAGCAGGGACAATTGTTATTGAGCATATAGGCACTGAGCTTATGGTTGCTGATCCAATGACTAAGGGCTTGCCCCCTTCTCTGTTTAAGAGTCATGTGGATCATATGGGTCTTATTAGCTCATCGTGCATTTGATTTTGCTTATGTACTTCTGGACTTTACTCATTTATCATAGCAGTTCCAGTTTCTTTTCTCGCGGTGTGTCTCATTTTTCAGTGCACTTAAAGTATGAGACAATATTTGCAAAATGAGTGGGAGCATGCATTCACTCATGAAATATTTTGCCACATATAGCACTCAACCAGAATGAATTAGTTGCATTGTGATACATTGAAGGGAATGTTCTCCTTTGAGGACATAACCGCCTTGATTCATGCGATTATGACATTTTGATTGAGTATAAAGTTACCACATACAGTTTGAAGGGTATTTTGTATGGTTATGACTTTTTGTATGCACATACGAAAGTCATTATTAAAGTTTCCCATTACCCACTTTGTTAGTTTAATTGAGCAAAGTGGGAGATTTTCTTCTTTATATGGCTCAATTGAGAAGTTGTGCCAAGTGGGAGAATGTTGGGCTTGTTTTTGTAATAAAACATAAAGTGGCCCAACTATCTCAATTGATAGTGTTTTGGGCTTTTAGAACTGTCTGGGTAATGGGCCTGAGTCAGAATACCCATTAAGTTATGGTTTTGAGTGGTAGATCTAACCCATTGGATGACCTATGGATGGACGGTCAGGATTCTAGGGTTCTTTACAGTGGTGTCCTGGTTTAGTTATGAATACACCATTAGCCATCCTAATACGGTGTCTCAAGTGAGATTGCTCTCAGCCAAGTTCTAAACCAGAAACACGCGGTTCAGAAGACGATTAGTAGAGACTCCATTGAACGTTTGGTTCTAATGGCTACAGGTATGTCTAAGTCTTTTGTATTAAGTTCTATCATCAAGAACGTTGATGCAAAATTGGTATATTATGAAAACGGTCATAGATGGCTTAACCAAGCAGCTTATGAAATACATTTAATAAAGACCTGATCCATGCAAATCAAGTTGTTTATTTCGCACCCACAGCCATAGGTAGATAAGTTCGTCGACCATGACAAGTGGTTCAAGGGTCTAATCATGCTTACCGATGAAACCAATGTGTTTCACGGGGATCAGCCCTCAGGGATTCAATTCTACTTCTACCACTGCCATCATACCAACAATTTATTCTCTTCTCAACCTTCTCATTCGATTGTGGAAGTGGTTCGAAGACTTAAAATTATTATTTTTTTATTCACACGTTCTATGAATGAAGAAAATGAAAATTTTGTGCCGAGAAGTACTTGTGACTAAGTGGCAAACTACTTTGTTACCCTCAAATAGTGTATTGTATCAAAGAGGACATGATAGCAGTGCTATCGTGTATTTAAATATATGATTTGAGGATCACATTCCATCTTGTCATATCTCCTTTATCTCTAATCCATTTTGTACATTTTTTCTATTTTTCTATATTTTTTTCTCATATTTCTTCCTATGAGGCTATCTCAAATTTCTTGAGACATATTCTTGTAAGGATGACGGATTTGCAAAGAAAAGTTTGCCACTCAACCACAAGTATTTTTTAGGGCAAAATTTTAACTTTCTTCGTTCCAAAATGTGTGAATAAAAATAATAATAATTATAGACTGTCGAACCACTTCCACAATAGAATTGTGAGGTTTTGAAAGTACTTCTTCGGGCCGCATTGGCGAGCTACTTTTGCATGCTCGTGGGTCGAAGAGGTTATCTGATCCGAGAAAGATGCTGAAAATATTTTTACCTGCCACACAATGTTGTCTCTCCACTGGCAAGTCTCTACCTCCGATAGGGAACTTTCTCGCCGTATGGTCACTGCAGGACAAGTTTGTGTGAAATGAGGCACAATTAAAAGCGAGTAAAACATAAAGTATTAGGCAGGAGGGTAAAATGAGAAGACGAGGTTCCAAAACTAGGTTGTATGGCATGAGTCCAAAAAAACCAGGTAATATGATATTTCGGGCTCATTGCCCATGTAATATGAACAAATCTCAAGCAATGTTTCAAGATTTGAATCCCATGTGCCCAGTTTAGTTTAAAATGAATAATGCTGCCATGCTTAGCGCACAAAGGCTTCATAAAGTAAGTAATGACACTTCATGCTTCGATGACTAGGGAGCTTTGAGACTAATAATGTGCATGGCAATGCATCTAATTAGGGACAAAACGATAGACTAAGGGTCCATTTGATTGTATCATCGGTCCATTTGATTGTATCATCCTGTTATAGACTCTGATTAAGTAACTCAATCAAGTGAGTTTACAAAATGACCATAAAAAAATCAGATGGTAAAATATGTATGAAAAAAACCCGATCTTTTCTGTCATATGAACTCCTTTCTTCCCGTTGACCCAGGTTGCCATTCTTCTTGACCGCCACAGCGGTCCTGTCGGGGGCTCCCTTGTAGACGGAGCCAAATTCGCTTGATCCGATAGCCTCCCGGAAGTTATCGGTGGCCGCCTCCAGCTCCTCGTAGGTGAATCGCTTTGGCATCCCCGGGATGCTCAGGTAGTCAAGGTCGTCGGACGTCGATGAGTTGTTCATCGGGCCAAACTTTTCCGCTACGGGAATGGAGGTGTTCTGTTTTGATAGTTGCCACCACCAGAAGAATAGTGTAAGAACCCTCACCTTAAAAACCGGTTTATTTTTGTTAAACGTGGATTATCGTGTGGTTTAAGCACTTTCAGATTAAATTCGGTTGATTTCGAAAATAAAAATGGTTTTCAAAGGTGTCAATCAAAAAAAACTTCACATAAATGAGTTTTAAGTGATTTAGAATCAAATCTTAATTTTTGGAATTTTTTTCTGATTTTTCCCTATTTTCCCAAAAATTAGGGTCTGACGGGACCCCCGGCAGGCCCCGCCGACAAAATTAGGTTTTGTGACCAAAAAGCCCTAAACATTAAACAAAGTCGTTATAAAAATTTTCAGAATTTTCTGAGCTTAATTTGGTATTAAAATCGCTAAATTACCCATTTTTAGCCAAAATTGCTCATTTTACCCCAGTTTTTACCTAGGTCTACCCCAAAACTTTCTATAAAAGGAACGGGTTGCGCCCACCCCATTTTGGGAAAGGGTTTTGGCTTGGAGCAGCAGCCTCTTTCCCCATTTCCAAAAGAGGAAAGGAGTTAAGGTATGCTAATCTATGCTTAATCTTTCATTTTCATTTGATTTTTCAATAATCTTTACTCAAAACCTTGATTTTCCAAATGATTTCAAAGCATTTGAAGGATAAAAATCTCTGTTTTAATATGTATCTTCAAACCCTAAGCTTCAAATTTCGTTTTTATATGATTAAAAGCCCTAGATTTAAGGTCTATTTTGGGTTTTCAAGCTTAGTCGCGATTAGTAGAGTATTAACAATGGATTTATATTTTCTTCAAGGTGATTAAGGTGTTGGACTTCGTAGTCATCCAAATCAAGGTAATGGGTTCTTTAATCTCAGTTTGAGTAGTGCAAATCTTGTTTTAATGAATGTATTTTGAAGGGGTTTATTCATTTTTAGGTCTCTAATGGTAAGATTAGTTTTCCTTAATCTCATGCTTTCTTTTCTTTGGGTTTTGATTTGTGATGGTCTAAATAGGATTTCTGAAAAGTTTGGTGTAATTTGGATATTGTTTGATGCTTCGATTTGATGTTTGAAGTTATGAAAATGGTGTTTCGGTTTAATTCTCGAAATGAGGATATACTGAGTGTTTTGGAATTATTGAACTTTAATGAGGTACATGGAATTGTTCTTTACTGTTCGCAATTACATATAACTTAGTAACTTTCAAAAAATTCCAATAAACTCAGTAATGTTCGAAAATTTACAGTTAAATGGGTTTTTGGAAATTTTGTATTTTTTTCCATGATTTACTTCACTTAATGACATGAGAAGTATATTATGAGTTAATGAGGCCACGTGATATGTAGAAATGATGATATAATACCTTATGTATGTTGGATTATAGAAAATAAATGTGAGTATGCTTGTAGGAATGTTGTCGAGTTCATGCAAGTAAAGTTATGTTTTTACGGTGGTTTTCACCATGATTTTGGGATTGTGACCAGTACTTAAACGAGTTTTCAACATATGAATATGACAATATGAGTTATGATAAGTATGAATCATGTGATTAGGATATGCATGACTACACACACGCATGAGGATTTACCATGAGATTGTAATTATACCTTGATTATGATGCATGTGGGAATGGGTTGAGAGCATGTTTCATGTGTTGGCACCCACGTAGGATTTGCTCACGTATGTATCCTGAGAGCATGCATCATGAATCGGACTTCATGAATGAGATTTTACCGTGTCTTCATCTGTGCTGATCGATTGTATGTGATGGATGTAATTGCGTGCCGGATTAATCGATCGGAGAATTATCGAACTTGGTTGGTCCGAAAGGACACGTTTTCGATTTGGTCCTTCGTGGATCACGGACACTCCCCGGGTTGAGTTTGATGGATGATATGGGGGGCGTGTTTCGTACTCGCCTTGCGGTTGATACTATTGAGATTAGTCGTACGGGACATGAGTATTGCCGGTGGTAGGCTTGTGCACCCCCTACCACATGTGTTCTAGGGTCCCGCGTAATCGGGATTCGGGCTCTCCCCCACCGCAGGAGACTACCCAGGGCGAACACACCTGTTCTAGTTTCGTTGTGCACGATTCGGGTACCCTTGGCCAGGGCTGTCCAGGGCTGTCCAGGGCGAACAGACTTTGGGGTATACGACACCCCCTTGTTTCCAGCGAGGAAACCGGACCATGATACGCCTTCTTAGGCTTGATTGTGTCCCAAAGATATTGTGCTTACTCCTTGATAGAGGCATTGACCATTGTATTGATGCATTATTATGAATGCTATGAATGATTGTGTATCCTGTAGATTCCACGTGTATCGTGAAGGGTGAGTGTATGGTCATATAAATGCATGATTATGTACCATGTAGATGCTCCACATGTGACGTGATGGATGGATGGATCATGTTATATATGTATGATTGTGTACCAGGTTGTATGAGATTCATACCACAGGAATGCATGTTTAGACAGTTTGTGGTTGAGATATTATTATGTATCGTCTTATGACGGGTATGCATGTTCAGTAGGTATGTTGATAAAATTCTATGGTATATGATGTTGTGAGATGGACGTATGATTTAGACAGTATTATCACGTGGATTACGTATATTATTTGATGAACTTTCATGCTTTGATGTTTCTTGTCGATTTCCGATGTGTCTTGAAAACCATTACTGAGTTTTATACTCACCCCTCTTCCTTGTTTTGTTTTGGGGCTGCGTGGTGCGACACGCAGACGCGCAGGATCCTCTCTTCGAGGAGCGACCAGAAGGAGTATGGGATTAGTTTGAGCATGATGATTAGTGTTGTGTTATCGTACTCTCTATTGTCATGAGATTACAGTAGATGTCGTGCTATATTTCAGACTGTTTAGACTTGTTATCCGAGCCGCGTGTATGGCTCCGGACTCTATCTAATTGTGGGTGTAAGACTTGTTGATATTCTAGACTTTATACCTCATTGAATTCTTACTTGTTTACTCTTACGCAAAGCGGCGCGAAACTCCGAAATTATGTTATCGCCCGTATATGGGTGTAAGTCTTCCGCTTTGTCCGATGTAACGTCACCGCCGCACATCATTCGGCCCGTGAACCGGGTTCGGGTCGGGTCAGGCAGTGCGTGGGGCATGACAAATAGAATGATCATTAGCATGATGAGAATCGCCGCCCCGATGCAGGGCAGCAGAATCAGAATGGTGACGGGGAATCCCGGGCCAGAATCATTCCCTGCGTAGAAATGGAAACGACGCGAGATTGGAATATGATTGCAAAGTAATTGGAGCCACGGCAAATATGTGGCAGGGGAAGTCATGTTCTGAGTATTGTTGCCACAAGTATCCGGTAAGGCAAGGCCAAACTGGCCGTTAGGCATGCAGCTGCTCACCTGAGAGCCGGAGGCAGCATGGAAGCCGGGTGAGCACTCTCAGCAGGTGTCGCTACAGAGTCCCAGCTACCCGCACGAGAGAGGCAGTAGGCAATGGTTGTTGGGCGCCGTGAACTCGTCTGTCTAGTTCCCGCGGCTGGGGTCTGCAGAGGAGAAGCTATGGACGACGAATTGCCCATCGGACCCAAGTACGGCTACACGGAAATTAGCCTCTGGCAGAGGCACCCGCTAAATCATCATCACTTCGTCACCGGAGTATATAAGAAGTCTCGTACATAAATTGGTTTGAAATTTGAATCTCTACTAAGTTCTATTTGTTTTATCTGAATCTGACTTTTCAAATTTAAATTCAGATTTAGTTTGAAAAATTTCAAATATACGACTTTTTAGAATTCTCAATAGACTTCTCAGATTCAGATTGAGACTAATCAAATGGACCCTAAGTTTGAAAAACATCAATCTTCCTTCCTATTTTTTTTCCAACAACCGCCCCACAGGCACTGACACCACACTCACACTTCTATAGTAGCCCCATAGCCTAAATGCCCCTTTCTCAAATGCTTGGGCTGCAACTCGAGCCCATCACTCTCTTCTTAACAGTCGAGAGTTACTACAACTGTGCTACTACGCTTTTGGGATGGTTGAAATATCTCTTCATTTCTTTTTCTTAGGAACGCTAAACGACCTCGAATGACGTAAGTTTGAAAGTTCTACCAATTATTATCCATGAAATTTCAGCTGCTCAATTATTCTTCCAGATTCATAAACAATTTGTGGAGCTAATGTAAAATAATAAACGCAATATGTTCCATTACTTGTACAATTATTAAATGATTACACAAGGTATAACAAGGTTGTGCAGGTTACCTTAATTCACAGTACCCATCGGTAGATATTTCATATTGAACAAAAAACCATTAAAATCTGAAAATGGTCATGTCAAGGTTAGAAAATGAAAGTTGAAGAAAAGTCTTACTTGGACATTTCATAGGAAGGGAGAGGGTTTGACCGTGTCTTTTGTCTTTACTGTAAGTTCCATGGATAATGATGGGCTTATACTGATAACTGATAGCAAATGACATGACAGAAATATCTATATTACGGCTAATCAGACCCGAATCAACAATAATTGGCTGTCACATTATACGGGCCCAACTCATAATAAAAGAAATCTGGTTAGAATATTAGGTTAGCTTCATCCACATCAACTCATCAACTACATGGGGTCAGACAATCCACACTGTACTCTGATTCTCTTCTCAGAGAAAACATATTGAAAATAGACAACATTTGAATGTTATAGACTCTTTTTTTTAGCACGCATAAAGGGTTCTATTTAGGGCAGTGATAACCCTACCGCAGATTCTACCACATTTGCTGCCTACGTAACTGATTTGTATAGAGGGTCACATCAGTTCAGCCACTTATTTTCATACACATCCGCTGTGTAAGGGAAAATGTGTAAGAATATGCTCTACAAATAATAATTCAAACTATCCACGGTAAAAAAATCCACTTTTACTATTTATTTCCGAATTTTCAACCGTAGATGTAGAAAGCCCATTAGAGAGATAATAGGTAATTAAATATATGGAGCTTGCAGCAAAGATCTGCAGGATGCCAAAGGAAGCATGCACACCGACTCACTAACAATCTAGCAAAAAAAGGCACTGACAGAACAATTAAGAACATTAACAGATTAAAGTAGCAGGTAATGGGTCCTAGCAACATCGCAAGAGTAGTCCAGGGCTCCCGGCTCCTGTTCGCAGTGGGAACTACAAGCACACAACCAAACTTTCAGACTCTAATTAAGGAGTATAATCGGTGCATGCTAATGATAATGATGAACCATAGACATTGAGAATTTAACCCAAACTTCCACACTTTGAAAAATAGATCTGACCTTCATTACCATCAGTAGACAAATCCAATTTCTGAGAATTGAGATACCCATATCCTTTCTTATCTTACCACATTTACAACAAGAAGCTCTCAACTTATAACACTGTATTTCACTCAACATGCAGATTTTTCAACTGTATTTTATACGTGGAGTGGACCTATCTACGCCTCACAACACAATAATACATCATCAAACGAGCGTAGAGCAGGCGGAGGTCTTGGGGTCCCACATTGCAGGCAAAAGGTAATTGCGCCCGTTCAGGCCGCGAGCATTGTAGCTCGCGCCCGTGGACCCATCTACCAGAAGCGTGCCAGGATAACCAGGGTAGGACCCACTCCCGAACATGCCCGTACAGGCCGACACGGCCTCCAGCGGTGCCGTCGCCGGCCCCTGGAAGAATCCGTTGTTGTACGGATTTGTCGCCGTCGCCGCCAGCACGGTGGCCAGGTTGATCACCATCCCGTCCACGCCCACGTCGCCGTTGGGCGCCACCAGCGGCGGGGTCTGCGGGCCGTACATAGGCTGGTGGAATGGCCAGGCGCACATGCCAGGGCACTGCGCCGCCGGGTTGCCCACCCACACGTAGGTGAACCGCTCGGCCTTCTGTCCGCCGACGGGAGCGGCGGTGGCAGCGGAGCTGTGGGTGCCGCAGCGGCTCATGCAGAAACCCTCGACGGAGACGTCCGTGGCGGTGAGGACGGCGTTGATGGCGTTGGGGGCTGCGCCGGCCCGGGCGCCGAGCTTTGGCAAGTCGGACGATTTAAGAGACTTGCCGAGGGAGCAAGACTCGTCGAGGAGCTGCTTGCCGAGCCGGATGTTGGTCGGGCCGGCCTTGTAGCGCTCGGTGGTCTTCCACCAGGAAGAGACGGACGGCGGGGCGGGGCTGTTGGGGGAGGAGAGGGACTGGATGAAGTCGACGACGATGGCGCGCTGGGCAGGAGTGAACTTGCCGTACCATATAAGATTAACCGAGAACTCTCCTTTGAGAAGGAGGCCGTTGTGGTACTTGAGGACCAAAGGCTGCTCTTGCACTAGAGCGGAGAGCTTTCTAGTGGTGGCAGCTGAAGGAGTGAACAAGCAGAAGGAAAAGAGTATAAAGAAGGTAAAAGGGATGGAATGGGCAGTAGTTGAAGCCATTTCTGAGGTTTATCTATCACTGTTGCAGTGGATGTGTAGTGTTTGTTGAGCTGGAAGAGTGAAGCTGGGTGTGAAGGAGCTGGAGCGGCGAGGGGGCTTTTATACGGGGGAAGAGGAGGAAGAAGAAAGAGAGAGACAGCTGGAGCGAAGTGTAGGAGATGCCACGTGAGATTGACTGGGTTTTGCTTTTCTAGTCAAGGAAGGTCCGACAGTCTGGCACTGGAGAAGCATGGAACGCAAGGCCTCGAACTGGGAAACCATTTGACGTGAGGTACAAGATTGGGGCCTGGGCGGAAGTTTACGAGATTGGCCTCTAATTGTTATTCTTTTTTTTTTGCTATATAAAAAAAGAACGTTCGAAGAACTATCCTGTGGGCCACACGTTGTGGGAGAGGAGTGGACGGCGTGGAGGTGGGACCAGGAGTTGGTGGGGATGTTAGTCAAACCAAACGGGGGTTCTGCTCCGGGTTCCATAGATTGAACAAAAGTGGGTGCGGAAAAGGCAGAGTCGGCAAGAAATTATTAGGTGTCCCTAGCACAGTACACTAACGCTTAGGAGAGCCGTCGATCTCCAAGATCAAAAGCGTGTGCGCTCAGCTATTTGGTACCAAACACTTAGAGCGCATGTATAAAGCGTATGCCCCATCGATCTTAGAGATCGACGGTTCCTTGGGGGTGGAGCGAGCTTTCGAGACTTTTGGTGAGTGGACTGGGACCCAGTCTAAGGGATGAGGGAATTCAAGACAATTCCAGTTGGGTCGGTGCCGGGGGAGTGACTCGGGGGGAGCCAGTGGTACACGTGCGGTTAGACCATTTACGAGTGAGTCAAAACGTGTGGTGTGTGAGAAAGTATCTATAGTAGAACCGTTCTACTACGTAGCATGTGGATAGGTCCATTCACTTTTCACTTTTGACGCTTATGAATGGTCAGATCTTGACACTTAAGAGGCCCTAAAATATGCAATGGGCCTATCTACTAGTTGTCTTGTAAACAGTTATGTCCTGTAGAACGGTTCTGCGCTGTGGTATTTTAGGGCCTTTAGAGTGCCCTGGTGTGGACCCTAAGGGAGGCGTGTGCTATTAGGCTACCCAACGCGGCAGTAGCTTTTGGACCTTTGGCTTTGCTTTTTTGAGGTTTGGGCTAAGGAGCTGCCACATGATCAAGGATTGCTTATTATTAAATGGAGTCAAGGAGCCGCGGGCAGGTCGCACTCCCATGAAGATTGGGCTCCTCGCTGGGTGATGCAACACAACAACAACCCCTAACTTTTTCCATTGCGCTGCCAGCCTGTTGAGTTGTCTCTTGCCTACGTCTTCAATGTAGAAGAACTGCTTTCCATTCGATCTTATGGTCCTTTACCCTTTCTTTTGGTTACATCGAAACCTCCCCGCGCATTTTCTTTTCAATTTAAACATGCAACTGATGGGTACGATACAAGATAGTTACACTTTACCTTCTAAAAACCCGACACACCTATTTTGGCTTGCGTTTTGGATGTTCCGACTATTTCAGTCGCAATAACCAAAGCAGAGTTTCAAATTCTCAACAGACAGGATATATAGGAAGAAAAAAGAGACGAATGAATCTTGAGTTGTGACAAAATGTTGCTTTCTTGAATAGCAAACATGAAATTTACGCGTGCAAGTTGATAAAAGTTGAGCATAAAACAATGGCAAAGTACATTAAAGAATCGCGTAAACGAACTTTCGCATAAAATTGAAAATGTAAGAAGTTATCGTCTTCTTCTTTCATCTTCATTAGTACACCATGCTACCAATGCCTAGACTCCAACCACCATGGCTGCCCAACATATTGGATGTCAACTTGAGCTGCCGCCCTTTACTGTCGTACCAGAATCGACAAGACCACTTATGTGACCTGTCAGCCGACTGCCGACGACGCCTACACGTCCTCTCACTCATATTGGCATTAATAAGTCTTGGTACGGGTACAATCATCCAAAAATTTGGGATAAGCCCGACTTCTAATTCATAGATTTGATGTTAGGGATGTACCTTCATCCAACGTCTTGAATTGTTTGTAAAGTTTTGAACTAATCATCGGCAAGGTCATTCGCCAATGCAAAGAAAAACCAATAACAACAACGTTTGTGTTCTTTCGCCGCTTTATTTGGATTGCATTATCGTGAACCATAAAAAAAAGAATTACATTATTGATTTCCAGGTCCAAACTCCAAATAAATAAGGTAGACAACAATATATCAATTCCTGCATTCAATTTTGAGCAGGACTGTAGCATGCATCTTCAGCGGCCCTGGGTCCTGGCATTGCATGCGTAATGCATGAACTCATCCCCACATCTTTTAAGCGCCCGCACGGCTGCTTTGAATTTCTGGGGCCAGGCCAGTATGCGTGTGAAAATAGAATTATGGGACTGGTGTTCTGGATTCTGATTTCTGTCTTCATAAAGAAAGCACATACTTGACCTACCCTACTATATTATGAGTGTTCCGATAAGCACAAAGTGTCTGCTGTGAACTTAGATGCGTAGGTCTCCAGGCACCTCTCCTTGCCATTGACTTAGGATCCCACCAATCATTATTGGTACTTGTATGATTGATGAAGTTGTAGGCGCATGCACAATGTATGTTCTCCTGATCTACATGACTGGGCTCGTCATAACTCATGATATCGATCTTTACTAGCTTTTCCTCCCCCAGCCAAGTAGGGGGAAACGAATTGTGATGAAGATCAATGTCATATAACGGGCCTTTTGGATCGTAAAAAATGAGAAACATCCACTCCCAAAAATTCACCTGGGATTATCCACTAACCAGCTGAAATACCTCATTATCTGGTTGGTGGATTTTTGGGAGTGGATGTTTGGGATTTTTCACGATCCAAACGGCCATGAACTATTTCTCTGGTGAATGCCATGTATGTTGAATTCATTACATAAATAGTGAATACACATGTACATAATCCAATTGGTACAATCAGAGAAAAGTGCTAACATGAAAGACTTCGAAAGCTAGATTTTCTTGTAGCAAAAAAGAAAAAGTTAGATTTTCAAATTTATAATTTTGCTAAAAGAAATGAGGAAGATTTACTGCAACAAACCAAGATAAATGACTCACATAGGCCTACTCCACTAAGTCGAGTACTGAAGGACTGTATCAGTGATATTAATGTGGAATTAATGTAGAATGCATCCATTTATTGTTCGTTTGCTCTTCTTTGATGATAAAAGTCATATAAATGAAAATGATAAATAGGGTCCAACATATCTGCCCGAAAGAAGCCTCCGAGTGTGATGTGGCAGGTTTTGCTTGGACTGAGAAAAGTGGGCCATGTGAAGCTCACTTTCTATGTCCAACCAAAATTCACATCTTAAGTACATGGTTTTTTTTAGACTATCATTTGGTGGACGAAAATTAGCTTCTGTCTTAAGCCATTTGGAAAGGACAGTGATAGCCCTACAGCAGATTCCTACACTCATTTCCATGCACATCAGCTGTGTATGAAAAATGTGTAGGAATCTGCTGTACAAATATCGTTTTCCATTGGAAACAATAGCCCATTTCCCAACATCTTAAGCCATTTGGAAGCTAATGGGCTAACTAAGACATTGCGCTGCTGTGCTGTCCTCCTTGAAAACATGGTTGATGAAAAAGGCTCGAAAGCATATAAATTGGGGAAAAAAATCTGGTGCTCCCTGAAAATATGAACCCAAATTGACCTCCACATGGCCCAAAAGGCCGGTAAAAATGTGATTAGAATTGGCTCTTAACCAAATGCCGCGAGTTGCCCATGCCACATAGACTTGTAATAGGGGCTCATGCTGGGGTTATATTACCAAAGAATCTTCCCCATGTTGGTGGGCTTGGTTTTTTTCTTGCCCCATCTTAGGAAAAATTGACGAATTTACAATTAATATTGTGTGACCAAATAAGGCTAAGCCCCAGAACCGTCATTATCATATGTTCCACATTGAGTTCCTCCGATCAACTCAAAACTCTGGCGGCTAATTTCTAGAGCCACCCAACTTGCTCACCCTTCGTTTCCAACCCAAAGGGATGAAGGCTTAGATGCATAAAAAGGAATTACGTGAATTGGGAGTGATTCTTCAGTGTCCGCAGTACCTATCTTTCAAGTCTCGTTGAGATTATCTATAGGGAAAGGAATGACTCTTCATTTGGCGCCATTAACTTTCTAGTTTCAACTTATCAACTTTTTTTTTCTAGTTTTTATAATAAGTACAGCTCAATATGAATGTGGTCTTGCATGTATTTTATATAAGAGATAAGTTTACATGAGATCGTTCTCATATAAGGAGCATGAGGCCAATCTTTATTGACATTAGATTCCAATCGGAGGGTGGATATCAAATCAGTGGGTTGGTGAGTGTGTCACATCAATGAGTGGGTGAGATCATTATGGATATTTGTAGCCGTCAGATCAAGATCCAACTGCTACAATTCAAAGTGGCCTCATATAAGCAATATGAGAGCGATCTCATTTAAACTTTTCCCTTTATATAATTGGTAATTGAATAGCCAAAATATATCATGTGTACCACAAACTCTAGGGGTAGATTGAGTTCAAAGGCGAATAAGTAAATCGGCAATCAGTATTGTCAGGCCCTCTCTTATGTTTCAGTTTTCTTAGTACAATTGAGAACACAACACGAGTTCAAAGATATCTATACATGCAGTAGGTGGTGAACTTTCACCAATCAATTGGATAATGAGTAATAGAAAATGTAAGGAAAATTGAGAGCGTATGCATGTTGTCAAAGTGTTAGAAGCGGGTATTAGAACCCATTAAAACCCACTTTGTTATGAATGAGTGAATTGGGTGAAAGAATGAATAGTCCCACATCTACACAAAGGAGGTGTTCTGGATGGTATATAAGGCATAAGTTTGGCCTTTGAAGTTAGGCCCTTGGGCAAGATAATATTATTTTGGGACAAATTCAATCGGTTTGGTTTCTAATTTATTTTGGTTCAATCAAAACAGGTCCGGTTTATTTTCTTATGACCGTTAATGGATGGACACATCCGTTTAACAGGAAATGGTGTTTTCAAGAGGCCTTTAACATGATTAATTTCTATAAAATCATGGAAAATAGGTTTTTCTGCATGGTTTTGAGTGCACTTCATCTTCTTCCTCTTTTCCTTCTTTCTGTGAAAGCATTGCACACTATGGTTGCGCGTACTATTTGGAGTGCTCCTACAGTGTGGAGTTGATCTTCTTATCCTGGAAGGCAGACGCCAAATAGTTTGGCCTTTGAAGTTAGGCCCTTGGACAAGATAATATTATTTTGGAAAAAATTCAATCGGTTTGATTTTTAATTTATTTTGGTTCAATCAAAATAGGTCCGGTTTATTTTCTTATGACCGTTAATGAATGGACGCTTCCGTTTAACAGGAAAATGGTGTTTTCAATGGGCCTTTAACACGATTAATTTCTATAAAATCATGGAAAATGGGTTTTTCTGCATGGTTTTGACTGCACTTCATCTTCTTCCTCTTTTCCTTCTTTCTGTGCGCATGCTGTTTGGAGTGCTCATACAGTGTGGAGTTGATCATCTTATCCTGGAAGGTAGACGCCCAAGAGTCCTGAGCACTATAGGGAGGGTGAATTCTGTCTTAAGGACAAAGTGTTTCGCTTGATTCGATCATCAAATCTTCTACTAAGAATTCTATTATCATCTTTGCGAAGGTACATAGTTATTATCCTAAAGACAGTAACAGTAAGATTACTAACACAAAGAATTATCTATTTTGTGTGAAGTGAATGTAAAAGCAATACTGAACTAGAAAAAAAAGGCTTATGTTGCCTAAACAAAAGAATTCAATAAAAAAAGAATGTACAGACAACAATTGAAATTAAAAATCATAGACGACTCGAACTTGTAATAGATATTTGGAATTGTGTAGCTAATGAAAAGAGCTGTTGAGAAATCTAAATCTAAAAGACTTCACTATGCAAATGTAGGACATATTGATAGTGGTGGAGTACTTGGAAATTGCGTGACAACATAGTTGAGTCAGGTTCATCCGATTTATAATTGAGTGACAGAATACACCTTACAAGGTTGCCTACCTATTATAGTCGTTTAAATGAGGGAAGTGATTGCTAGCTGTTTATCTCTCAATGACAAAGAAGGGATCCAAGTTGCTGCGTTCTTTTGAAAATTAAGCAATCTTCTTTTCAATATGGCTTTGAATAAAGCAAACAATAATGCAAGATGTATTAACCGAACAAAAGAAACCAAAATCGTGTGAAAAACAAATTTCAATAAATTAATTACAGTATACTCTGTGATTCTACTTTACATCATCCACTAAATAGGCTTTGACGATTTGGCGTAATCCATGAAAATTTAGACCAATGTGGAGCACGTGGAAGTAGAAGGATCAAACAGCGCCGGAAGCAGATACTTCCTGGAGCTGATCCCCTCGGCGTTGTAGCTCGCCCCCGTGGTGGAGTCCACCAACAGCTCTCCGGCGTAGCCCGGATAAGCCCCTTTCCCGTAGATCCCTGCACAGGCCGACGCCGCCTCCAGAGGAGCCTCGGCGGGGCCCTGGAAGAAGCCGTTGCCGAAGGGGTTGGTGACGGTGCCGGCGAGGAGGGTAGCGATGTTGATGATCATGCCGTCGACGCCCACGTCATTGTTGGGGGCCACGAGAGGTGGGGACTGGGGCCCGTACATGGGCTGGTGGAAGGGCCAGGCACACTGGCCGGGGCACTGGGTGGCTGAGTTTCCGACCCAGATGTAGGCAAAGCGGCCCTTGGTCAGGCCCCATCGGGATGACCCATGGGTCCCGCACCGGCTGCTGCAGAAGCCGTCAACGCTGACGTCGGCGGCCGTGAGCACTATGGTGATGGCGTTGGGGCTGGCGCCCTTGGCGGCGAGGCGAACGATGTGTTTCATGCGGAGGGACTTGCCGAGGGAGCAGCCCTCGTCCAGGGTCTGGGCCTTGAGGGAGAGAGACGGAGGAGGAGAAGCAGTCTTGGAAGTGGCCTTGGCGTGGTAGAGCTTCTGGGTGGTCTTCCACCAGTTGGAGACGGAGGTCTGGTGTTTGGAAGAGGCGGAGGAGAGGGAGGAGAAGAAGTCGGCCACGATGGCGCGCTGGGAAGGGGTGAACTTTCCGTACCATACGAGGTTGACGGCGGTAGGGCCCTTCAGGAGGGCTCCATTGTGGTAATGCATGAGCATGGGCTGGTCTGAGTCGGAAGAGCTCAGAGTTCTGGCGGTGGCAGAGAGGCCGCCAGTCAAAGAAACGAGCACTAGAAAATACACAATTGCTGAGGCCATGTGTTTGTGTTCTTAGCAAGAGAAAGACTGAGATGATGAAGTGGTAGTTGTAGTGAAGAAGAGAGAAGGACTATTTGAGGGAGGATGTGGTTTGAAGACGGGAGATGTCTTGGGGTCTATTTATATGCGTTGGGAGGAAGGGGTCTATGAAGAAGGAAGAAGGAAGAAGGAAGAAGGAAGGAGGAAAGAGGGAGAAGAGTAGGAGGCCAACGGTATGAAGACGCGCCGCGCCTCCTGTCCCTACAGCTAATGACGCGGAAATTTAGTATCCTACAGTGGAGAACGAAAGGAGACTCTACTTCCAATTATTGTACTAAGAAACTACACAGATGTTTATATCTTCGGCCTTGTGGCACTAATGGAGAATTTAATAGGAGCGGCGACATGAAGAGGGCTGACTATAAACAAGACGAGGGGCACAGCCTGGCTGTGACTCGGCAATCGTCATCTGGTCCAGGCGCGTACTGGAGTATTGGGGGGTTGTTCTCTTCTCTCACTATCGTGATCCTGGCAGTGGACTGGAAGCCGGAAGGGTCAAAAAGGGTGAAGGCGGGACGGGCAAGCGAGTTATGATGACACAAAGCAGAGCTCGTGAATAGAATCTTCCAGCTAGCTGCCTGAGTTGTGCCTGTGGATGGCTGGCTCTTCGGTTTCAGAAAACCCAAACTATTCTGGCTGACCACTGAATGATACACCCTTACAGCAGTCTTACGGACTTTTGGCAATACCAAATACGCATTTTTCTTAAATATAGTGTGGCCTTACATTTTTTTCCTGGTAAAAGAATAAAAGATGGCAGCCATAAAAGGTGGCCTTCCAATCAATTTACCCAGTTTTAGCCAACCCACCCCACCACCATACACGAGCGGGGGATGTCTACCGTGCCAAAGGGGGTGAGCTGGCTATAGCATGGGTTTAGAGACAACATACTCAGCCATCAAATATCTGAGCATGGGTTTAGAGACTACGTACTCAGCATGGGTTTCTGACTGAATGTTGCTAAAAATGTTGTCAACTTAGATGTTCAGTGGCTAGGATTTACCAAACAAAGATGTTCAATGGTTAGGCATTAGCTATCTCATATAGTCGTATTACTGTTTGGTTTAACACACTTATTGTTATCATATGGATTAGTTAAGCGGAATCTGTCTATCCGCCATCAAACCAGAACCACTTGCTTGGCCGTGTTTGGTGGGTGATGTGGTTCCCTTGCTCGGCAGCTTGGGGAGACATGGCCTGTCCATGGATAACCTCAGCTTATATCTGCACGAGTGGGTCCTTGGGAATCTAATGAGAGTTTGAGAGTTGAACATTGCAAGGTGGGAAGGCTAACAAAAGACACTAGCTGTATAGCGTGCCTTTTTAATTAGGATTAGGATAGTGCAGGCAACACAAGCGATATTAAGAACGCAAATAAAACCGTGGATGCCGTTCCCTGTTGGCCAGAAAGTTTTACAAGATTTCTAAGGGGGATTTTGTAGTTTATCAAATCCAAAACGCACGTACTGCCACAGAGATTGCAGATGCCACCCTGAAATCTGCGCTGCCAAATTCTATATGGCAGAAATTCAAAGCTATGCCAAAGCTGGCTGCTCTAGGTTGACACACCCTACATAGATGCTGAAGGCATGAAGGTTCCTAAGGTCATATCTTTACGCAAGCACTCTGTCAAAGCTTGGGCGGTTTACAAATTATAAAATCTTCCAGCTTTCATGGTAAAGATAATGTCATCTTTGGTTAATACTACTTGCACTCTTCCAGTGTTCGCGACCTGCATGTGAGGCACGGGTGGCCTTTGCTAGAAACTCATGGCTATCAGGCTATGTCTCTTAGACAGAGAAAAGTGATATCCAATTCGGCTTAAGCAGAGAAACCTAAGCTTGAGGGCTATGTGAGTATTCCCTATCACAAAATTGACTAATCGTCAAAGGGAATCGGGCAATTTAAGTCCAGGTAAAAGGAGACAAAAGGTATCTCAATGCCTCTGCGATTTGTTGTTTATTCTCTCCCCTTAATCTGTCTGCCGATGACATTCACTTAGAATACGCTGGCTTGTCGTTTAAACCCCTGCAGGTCTAGCAAAATGTTCTGCAACACCTCATCCATGGTCTTGCGGCTCCAAAGCACCCCGTGAGACGCCAATTTTTAATCAACTTCCTTTTGATTTTGAATTTTAATGGCTTGTGACGTGCATGTTGTACAAATGTAAAGTCACTATCCAAATAATCTTCAGAAACCGTGGATGCCATTTCCTGATTTTGCATTTTCAAAAGAAGCTCAAACCAATGTCTATCTCTATAATGTATTAATTGTTCTACTTGTTTGAATTTAAAAAAGATTAAACGCAACTAATAGACCAAATAAGCTTATCTCATTAAATCATCAATTGAAATAACAAAACTAATGAAGACATACGAAACAAATTAAGAATACTCTTGGAAAGTGATCTACACATGAAATATGCATTTTATTATCTCCTAAACTTATGTTTCTGCTAGTGTTTGATTAGAATTTTTACTACTTTAATATAATTTTTGGTTTTTGTCGGAAACAAGAGTAATACACAGAAATGAGGTGAAAAGTAACTCAAATGGTTAAATCATCATAACTTCGTATAAAAATGTCTGATGAACTGATTCAAGTTTCATGTTAAAGTACAAGAAGTCAGCTTTCCAACGCTACCAACTATACGCAATTCGGAGTTCGGGACAGAAAGTTATAGCCATTTAAAGATTATGAACAGTGACCACGATCGATCGGCTATCAATGCGATCGATCGCCTCAGCCGCAAAAACAGTGTATTAAAGAAAACGATCGATCAGCACCAAAACGATTGATCGTATCTACTGAAATTTTTGATCCACGCAAGACAGTAACTATGATCGATCGGTATCATACGGCGTCGATCACCAAAGCGATCGATCGGAGGAAAATAACGAAGGAATTGCGATCGATCGGTTGGCGAACGATTGGTAATACAGAGCGATGGATCGCCGTGTGCGGAAAATCGAAATAAGACTTATTTCGACACGGATTTGGAAGAGAACGTTTTGGGCTATCTTGAAACCCTTGGAGAATCTAGAGACACCCTTGGAGGCTAGAGCAAAGGAGAGAAGAAGATGAAGAATATGAAGAACATGATGGTGATATCTCTTCCGATGCAAGGCTAAATACTTTTCCAAGGCATAGATGAAACTCAATAATCTGGTTGTGTAGTTTCTTTTCTCTCATCTTATGTTTTGACTCTAGTTGGTGTATGGATTTTATTTGGTAATCATTGTTAATTCAATAAAGGTTTGTTCTTTGTACTCGAGAGAGACAAGAGTGAATTCTTGTGAGTTTCAATCCGAGGAATACTTGCGTATCCGAGAGGAACGTAGGTTTGTTCTTTGTACTCGAGAGAGATAAGAGTGAATTCTTGTGAGTTTCAATTCGTGGAATACTTGCGTATCCGAGAGGAACGTAAGTAAACTGAGGTGTTATATATCAATAAAGTTTCATTGGTTTATACTCGAGAGAGATAGATTACAATTCATATTTTAACCATTTTATGTGTTATGTCCGAGAGGAGAGCACTATATTTTGAGTTGACAAGTGTATGTTTGAGAGGAATATGCTAGCCAAATGAAAATCTTTATTTAAAACAGAGAGAGAAGCGATACACTAGTTTATTGTGGTGGATTCGAAGCCTTGGTCTTCTCCACATTGATTAATTCTCACTTAGTTTAGTTAAAATTCATTGCTTTCTTAGTCTAGAATCAACAATGCTGTTTTCTCTTGAATTTGGTAAAATATTAATCCGTCCCTGAGGTTCGACAACCCTATTTATATTCGTCGTAGTACAATTGCCTTGTGCACTTGCAAGGGTTTTAATTTTAAACGATCAGAAAGATAGCAGATAAAATTCTTTTGTGTTAGCTTGAAAACTTCCTATGTCAAAGTAAAGCTACTCTTTCTCCTTAGTCTTATAAAGACCGTTTAGAACCCGCTTTTAATCACTGTTTTTGCCGGTACATAGCACATTGAAAACTGTAGTTCTCGCCCACTGGTCCCTGAAGTGCAAGAACGTTCCTTTGAGTAATCGTATAATAAATCTCGAAACTTTGTAGGCCTGCTTCGAGAAAAAGATATGATCCGTTTGGTGAAGCATGATATATGTTGCCATATTGGTCCAGTCCTAATGGCAACCTGGCCTTCTCATAGTCCTAGCTCCAGCACTTCATGGATACGAAAAGTTGGGACCATAAACAGCTACACACAGCTACACTGGTCTTAGGTATTTTCATAAGGGATAGTACGTAAATCCATGCATGTGGAAGTACAGAACCCATATACCAATGAAATCCCATATTTTTTTTATATCATGAAAGTCCATATTCTAAGCGAAGGTTCTCTGCCTAGTCTTACAGCATCACTTTCGCAACAAGCTGCCATTGCCACAATCCAATGCATGGCAGCTAAACCAAGATGTAGACAGCCCCCAATTTTCGAGCACCAATCCCTAATTAATGACAGATTCATTGACAATGGCAAGGGGGAGAGAAACTCGGGCTTGATGTCTCCTTCAATATCTTCCAATCTCGTGAACTATGAACTTATCTATTTGAAATAAGAATGGAGCAACCTCACTCTAGGACAATCCTAGTTATCTTCATCCGTGAACTGGAATTCTCCTCTATGTACAACCTTTAGTATGCTTTCATCAACATCCCTACTCTCTGATCTGTAGGGTAATCGAGCCGAAGCAGAAGCGATTGGATTGCCCGTTTGGTGTTGAATTCTTCCAAAATTTGTTTTGATCCGGAATTCCCTTGCACTCACAAACACAAATACAAAAGAGTACAAGGTTTTTAGCAATATAAACGAACAAAAATTTATATCATTCAATCAAATTAAAACTCAAGAATGTGTTCTACTAACCTGTGGCCTTTGTGCCCAAGAAAATACTGTTCTTCGTAGAGAAATTGAATATGTCGGAGATCACCCTTTTTTGCAACCATTCGTGTGTAGATCTGCGACTCACTATTCTCCACGAGATATCAATATCACTTCCTGTGTTCCTCCGAAACCTTTGGTTTGATATAATCTCCAAGATCAATTACCCAAGAAGCAAAAAGCCAAAGGAAGATAAAGGTAGAAGAAGAGATCTAGGGAGAGAGAGAGCACCCCAAAAAGGTAGGGGGACGTTACTGTTCACGTCCCCCTTTATTCTCTCTTCACGTTTCCCAAATTGGGGAGTTATAAGTGTTCACGTCTATTTCAAATTTAATTATTTCCAATTTGGGTATTTCTAATTCGGGTGATACTTTCTGAATTATTTCCTTTTCATGACTTTTTTTCCATAACGGTTACAAACAATAAAGGTGTCTCTTCCATCTAGGTAAGCCCCACCTTGGGCCCACGGGAGCCTATCATCTCCACATGTGCACACACTCCACATGAGAGAGACGACTCCTCTAAATAAGACTATTAATATTGGACATGAACCCATATCAATATCTTACATCCCCCACTATAGGTTCAGTGCTCATATTTGTAATCCAACAGTGACTCGTGCACTAGTCCTGTCGTAATCTAATACTATGAACATGTTTTACAAATAGATCCGTTGTTAAGGCCTTCGTTAATGGATCAGCTAACATCTCAACCGTAGGAAGATAGCTCAGTGTCAACTTTCCACGTTGTAGCATGTCAAATATATAAAAGTAATGCACCTCAATGTGCTTTACTATAGAACTGATATCCCCATTACGGAGTGTCGACACAATTGCCAAATTATCATAATAAATTTAGACATGAGCATCAGTCCACTGTTGTAGCTGCAACCCAGCTAGAAACTCTTTAATCCACACTGCCTCAAAAGCTCCAAAACTGCATGCAACAAACTCAGCTTCCATTGTAGACTTAGTAACGCATTTCTGTTTCTTACTAGCCCATGCTACGGCACCGCCACCAAACATAAATACATACCCAGCAGTGGATTTCCTGTTATCCTTACACCCAGCATAGTCCGAATCACCATAGCCTTTCAATGACAGGTTCTCGGCTTGATATGTGAGTTTTATATCCTTGGTACCCAACAGATATCTGAACACCCGCTTAATAGCCTGCAAGTGTTGCATACCTGGGTTAGCCTGATATCGACTCACAAGGCTTACTACAAAAGCCAAATCAGGTCGAGTGCAGTTCATGGCATACATCAAGCTGCCAATAGCCTGCGCATATGCACAGATTGCATCTTCTGACGTTCCATGTCTGATGCAGGTGCCATTCTCTTAGACAAAACTGACCCTTTATAGATGGGCGAATCTATGGTCTTCCAACTAATCCCGCCAAAGCGTTTCAATACACTCTCAATGTATGATTACTGAGTTATACTTAGCCTCCTCGCTTTTCTATCTCTCTCAATCTTCATCCCAAGGATGTAAGATGCTTCACCCATATCTTTCATTTCAAATTGGGTCTTGAGTCATTCTTTAAGATTGAGAATCATACTAATGTCATTCCCATTAATAATATGTCATCTACATATAGTGATAATATCATAAATCTACTCCCATGTTTAAAGGAGTATACACAATGGTCATAGTCATTGGCCACGAAGCCATATTCACTTATCACTTTGTGAAAAGTGAAATACCATTGTCTTGACGATTGTTTCAATCCATACAAATGTGAATCTGGACTACACATAGCCTGCTCAAATGTGACTGGATCATTAAGTACAAGTTCATCTACCGAAATCTCATATTTACCAAGCATGACATAGTAATCCTTTAACAACACTGAAGGTCTACGCTCTCTTGATGCTCGAGACTCAACATCCTCATTGGATGTGTTACCTATCACTTGCTCATCACTAGTGACAGTAACCTTGTCTTTTTCTATTTCAAAGAGTTCCACTCTATGACTAGGAATTTTAAGGTTTATATCTTCCTTAAGAAAATAAGCATCTTCAGACTCAATTACCCCCATTGTCCCATCATCATGGTGTACTATAAATCGATACCCTTTAGAATGATCACAATAACCTATAAAATTACATTTTATGGTCTTAGGATCCATCTTAGTTCTAAGTTGATCAGGCACCCTTACATGGGCCTTCGACCCCCACACTCTCAAGTTCGAAAAGTTTGGACGTCTACCCGTCCATAACTCATACGGGGTCAACTTGATCGACTTAGAGGGTACTCGATTTAGTACATAGACAGTGGTGTCTAGAGCTTCACCCCAAAACTGTATTCCTAATTCATAGTGGTTTAACATAGACCTTACCATGTCTAACAATGTCCTATTACGTCTTTCCGCGATTCCATTATGCCCAATATACGGCAAAGTATATCGATGCACTATTCCATGGTTTGTACAATAGTCCTTTAACAAATCAGATGTGTACTCACCACCTCTGTCTGTTCTTAAAAACTTTAATTTTCCGTCCGTCTTAATTGGTTCTCAACCTCAGCCTTAAATTCCCTGAATTTTTCCAAGGCATCGGACTTCCTGGATAACAAGTACATATAACAAAACCTAGAATAGTCATCTATAAACGTAATAAAATACGTCATACCCCTTTGAGTCTTGATGTTTATAGGCCCACAAATATCTGAGTGAATGACCTCTAAAAGGTCAATTGCTCGTTGCCCTTTGGGAAAAGGTTACCTAGTCATTTTGCCTGATAAACAATTTTCACATAAGCACAAATCATCACATATTCTAGGCAGTAACCCACTACCTGATATTCGGTGCAATTTTGTCACATTAACATGACAAAGGCGTAAATGCCATAATAAAGCATCATCAACAACACAAGCAAAATACTCAGAATCAATCATTTCATTAATATCAGCAAAGTCATTTGAAACATCAAGTTTGAATAAACCATCTACTAAAAGAAGTAGTAAATAAAATATTATTCTTTTGTCCCACAGTTCCCTTGCCACCCTTGAATCTAACTTCAAATCCCTTTTGAGTCAGCAGAGAGATTGAAATCAGATTCCTACGAATCGTTGGTGCAAGCAAGATATCTGTGAGGACCAGAGTGTTTCCTCCTAAGAGAGGAACACATATAGAGCCTATCCCCAGCACATCACAATAAGTGTTATTTCCCATGTAGATCTTGTGCTCTCTGGGACTAATCTCATTCAGCCCCTGTTTTAAAACCCGGTTCGGCCCGGCCGGTTGAACCCGGTTGGACCGGACCCGGTTACTTTTCCGGGCCGAGTCGACCGGGCTGAAACGGGCTCAAGACCCGGCCGGGTTATTTGTGACCCGGCCGGGTTGACCCAGGACCCGGCCGGGTCGGACCGACCGGGTCCTCCCTCCCGGTCCCCTCGCCCCGTCGCCGTCACCCGCCGAGCCACCCCCTGCTGTCGTCGACACTCGCCGCCCCGCCGTCGTCGTCGCCCCACCCCCGCCCAGCCGCGGTGTTGCCCCGGCGACCCCCCCACCCCTCTCCTCTCCCTCCCCTCTCCCTCTGGTTTTTTCCTTCGCCCCCCTTCTTTGTTTTCTCCGTCGCACCGCCCCGCCCCGTCGTCGCACCGTTGTCGCCGTCGTCGCCCCACCCTCGCCCTGCCGCGTTGCTGCCCCGGCGACCCCCCCATCCCTCTCCTCTCCCTCTGGTTTTCTCCTCCGCCCCCTCTCTTTTCTCCGTCGCCCCACCCCCGCCCTGTCGCCCTGCCGCCCCGACTGCCGCCCCGTCGTCGCACGGCCGTCGCCGTCGTCGCCCCACCCTCGCCCCACCCTCGCCCTGCCCCGGAGACCCCCCCCACCCCTCTCCTCTCCCTCCCCTCTCCCTCTGGTTTTCTCCTCCGCCCCCCTCTAGTTTTCTCCGTCGCCCCACCCCACCCTGCCGCGGTACCGCCCCGTCGTCGCACCGTCGTCGCCCCACGACGACCCCCCCCCCCCCCCCCCCCCGCCCCCCCACCCCTCTCCCTCTCCCTCTCCCTCCCTCTCCCTGTACTGATATCCCCATCCGGGTTGACCCGGGTCGACCCACCGGGTCAAACCGGTTGGCCCGACCCGGTCACCAAACCGGGTCGGGCCCCGGACCGGGTTTTAAAACACTGCATTCAGCTCAGCAAATGACTCATTGGTCATGGCCACACGACGAGTTGCAGCCGAGTCAAGCCACCAGCCTCTAGTGTTTGTGTTCACAATCAGTGCTTCAGAAATCATACACACTATGTCCTTTCCACCTCCTTGCTGTTTCTTTTTATCGTTGCCCTAGGAGCCATTAGGACAGTTCTTGTTAAAGTGACCCATCTGGCCACATGTAAAGCATGTTCTCTTCTTCTTGTTCTTGGCTTTGTCTCCACCATTGAATTGAGGCTTCTTTCCTTTCTTTTTGAAATTCTTCTTTGAGGTGTCAGCATAGGACCCACCTTTCTTGGAGCAAACATGATGAGCAAGGTTAGCAGATGTATTAGAGGCTATCAGATGCTCTCTCATTTCCTGCTCCAAGCCAAGCTTGGCAGAAAGATCATCGAGACTGAGTTTCTTATCACCCAGGTTCAATGCTACCACAACTGCTTCCCATAATGGAGGAAGACTAGTGAGAATCGTAGACACTTGGACCCCCAATGAAATTGGATCTCCAAGCATCTCCAGCTCACTAGCGATAATGGACATGGCATTTATGTGCTCAAGCACATTCTTGCTTTCCTCCATCCTCATGTTGGTGTAGCGAGTGTGGAGAAACCTGATGTGAGCCTCCGTATGCTCTCCATACCTTCTCTGAATAGCCTCATATATTTCTTTGGCCGTTTTGTGCTTCTCAAAAAGCAACTCAATAGTAGGCTCCATAACGGTAACCATCGTGGTCCTTGCTCGTGCATCCTCCAGCATAATCTCTAGTATTCTCTCTTTTGAGCAGTAATACTACTATCACCAGGAAGTTCAACAACTTGGTCTAGCAGATGACCCAAGTTATCAAGGAACAGAATGTGACGGATACGCCTCTTCTAGAGAACAAAATTCGTGGCATTCAACTTTTCAGTCTTAGCCAATTCGCTGGAGACCATACAAGAAGCCGTTGCAACTTTTATAAAATTAGCAAGATGAAGATAAATCTTCAACCAGTGAAAACAGGACAAACAATGTTAAAGAGCAAAATTTGAATCACAAAACAACTCACAATAATCAGGTAATTATGTGGCACAAATAATGCTTCAAAATAATTTGGTTTTTCAAATCTTTTCCACCCGATCGATCATGTCAAAATACCCGATCGACTGTAATTAGCCGATCGATCGCGTCAAACTCACCGATCGATCGCAACCATCCACTGCAGACTTTGCACAATTACAGTAGATACGATCGATCGTGTACTCAGCCGATCGATCGCCCTCCTTGTAATACTATATTCAAATTGTACACTTGATCGATCGCCTCCTTAAGCTGATTGATCGTGTACCTCAGCAGACCGACCCAGAAAATGCGATCAATCGTTTTTCACAACCGATCGATTGCGTTGATCGCTTTGCAAAATCAAATTTTTTCAGTAGATACGATCAATCACAAATAATGTCAGTCGATCGTTTCTAACACAATTTCGATTTCGATTTTTAACAGTAGATACGATTGATCCCAAATACTACCGAACGATCGTTTCCCTCTTTGAAACGACGCTTCCAGTAACTACGATCGATCGCGAACAGCGCCGATCGATCGTTACCAGTCGTCTTCTTCGTTAAAAAACCTTAGCGATCGATCGCATCTGGAATGCCGATTGATCGTTGTATCAAAAATTACAATTTTTTAATTTTTATTGCTCCAAATTCCACACAGAAATCAAATAGCTTTTTGGGAATTCTCACACCACAACGGAATTGAGGCTCCGATACCACTGAAGGGTAATCGAGCCGCAACGGAAGCGATTGGATCGCCCGTTTGGTGTTGAATTCTTCCAAAATCTGTTTTGATCCGGAATTCCCTTGCACTTACAAACACAAATACAAAAGACTGTAAGGTTTATAAACGAACGAGAATTTATATTATTCAATCAAATTAAAACTCAAGAACGTGTACTACTAACCTGCGGCCTTTGTGCCTAAGAAAATACCGTTCTTCGCAGAGAAACTGAATATGTCGGAGATCACCCCTTTTTGTAACTGTTCGTGCGTAGATCTATGACTCACTATTCTCCACGAGATAGCAATATCACTTCCTACGTTCCTCCGAAACCTTTGGTTGATATGATCTCCAAGAACAATCACCCAAGAAGCAAAAAGCCAAAGGAAGATGAAGGTAGAAGAAGAAGTCTAGGAGAGAGAGAGCACCCCCAAAAGGTAGGGGGACGTTACTGTTCACGTTCCCCTTTATTCTCTCTTCACGTTTCCCAAATTGGGGAGTTACAAATGTTCACGTCTATTTCTAATTTAATTATTTCTAATTTGAGTATTTCTAATTCGGTTGATACTTTCCGAATTATTTCCTTTTCATGACTGTTTTTCCATAACGGTTACAAACAATAAAGGTGTCTCTTCCATTTAGGTGGGCCCTACCTTGGGCCCATGGGAGCCTATCATCTCCACATGTACACACACTCCACATGATAGAGACGACTTCTCTAAACAAGACTATTAATATGGGACATGAATCCATATCAATATCTTACATGATCTTCCGTTCTAGTAACTCTCCGTTTTCTGTACCAATGGCTTCAACAAATATTACTCTTCTTGTACTTCTTATTATGAGCTCTTTAAAAATTAGTCGTGGAGCAAGAAAGCTAGGCACCCTCTACCAGCCACCAACCGCACTTATGGGCTACGACAAGGGTGCTTTGCTTGAAGGAGAGATTCCCATTTCTATCCTCTACTATGGTAAATTCACGCCAGCCCAGATAATCCGTTATCTATGATTTTCATCCTCTCCTCGCCCTATATGAGCTTGTACGGGCCTCAGCGGTGGCGCCCATTGGCGTTGGCATAGACAGCATGGTCATTAAGATTGCTAGCCTTCTTGCGAGCTACAATGCCGAGAGGATGAACGGGAGGACGTATATATTGCCCGCTGTCTTTGATCCATCTACTTCTTCGTGTTCCACGCTCATATGACAGTGTTTTACGACAAGTGAGCGTTAGAATAATGAGGGAGGGAATAGCTAGACAGTTGAGTGTACAGACAGAAATCATAATGTCTTAATATTTGTTAAGTGTGAGCTCGTTTGGAATTGAATTTACTATATATTTCTATAGGTACAAAGTATGTGGACTTGATGATGTGAAGACGTTGATTACCTCTTCCAGCAGGCAATTCACAGCCATCAACGAATCATTTATCTATAGGTTGTAATTCAGCAACCTAAATAAATTCTCTTTTAATCAAAACTCAGATTAATTAAAATTTATTAACTAAGCAGCCCCTAAATAAGTGGGGTGTACCATAATCATGGAGCTGTTTCGTCCGCAGCCGCCACTCATTTCCTGACCCTGACTTAACGCCAAGAGCCAAAACCTCTGATGTTAATTAGGGAGAGCACAAGTTTGACACATCAATCTATAAAAATCACACACAGAAATTTAAACAATAATCCGACACATGGAATGAAAAAGTGAAATTGGATTCTGAAACATCACCAAAAGAGAAGATTGATCAAGTCTCACCACTGACGTATAGTCTTCTGCCTAGTTGCTCCTTTATATAAGATGGTGATCCGTTTTAAGTGATAGAGGAAGTTGGCTGAGGGAGTGGAGGCCGAGATGGGATGGAAAGGGATCCTCGATTTTGATTTCGGAATCGTTCAGGGCGCACTGGGGCCGGACATTTCCGGCCCGGAGCTCGTGGCTGCTGTTGCCAACGCTGGGGCAATTGGGATTCTCAGAATTCCTGATTGGGTATTTCGCTTTCTGCACACTTCTCAGCTTCTTGATATCTGGTCTTGCATCTGAACGTTTCTTTATCAGTCATAGCTAGCGACGTAATTTGGGAAACTGCCTCTGGTTAATTGTCATTTGCTCTGTTTCCCTTGCAATTGTCCTTGTTTTGCAAAATTAGAACCCTTCTACAGTATCCCGTCTATAAGTTTGATGTTGAATTTGTAATCAATTAGCTGGGTCATTGATTTCTGTATCTAGTAGTGTTTGATTCTTCTGGTTCTTCTCTTTTCGTACTCTGCTAGTTGTCATTGTAGTTTTGTCATGACTAATTTCAAGATAAACATAGGCTTGCTAATGTTTGCTGAATATATATACCAGCATTTAACTGAGCCAATTGCAAACAACAATAGTGAGATGAAACATCCAATTGAATTAAGCGGAAAATATTTACTTGACATTTTCTCGAGTGATCACACGTAAAAGAGTTAATGAAGCAAAACATTTGATGTTATTGTTGTATCTGACACCTTTCAGGAGGATCCTGATTACTTGAGGGATTTAATAAGAAAGACGCGAACCCTGACAAATAAACCATTTGGAGTTGGTGTTGTTTTAGCATTTCCCCACAAAGAGAACATAAAAGTTATTTTGGAGGAAAAGGTTGGCTTATTACAAATTTCCTGGGGGGATTATCCGAAGGAGCTTACGAGGGCAGCTCAACAAGCTGGAATTAAAGTTGTTCACCAAGTAAGTTGGTATTTATGTTACCTCTAAGGGCATTATGATTATGTTTGATGCCTCAACAAGCTCAGCATTATGATTACTATTCTGTAATTTTTTCCTCAATCATTTTGGTGAAGATGTAACCTTTTGTTATTGTGGTTTGTCAAGATTGGGTCCGTCGAAGAAGCAAAGAAAGCCCTAGACGCTGGTGTAGATGCAATAATTGTCCAAGGTCATGAAGCAGGAGGCCATGTAATAGGACAGGTATTGCAGCCACGTTTTTGTATTTGTAGCTTGCCAATGTTGTCAGGTGTTGATCGAGTATGCATACTGCTTCCCTTTCAAGAAAAAAAAAATTTAAAACACACACACTCAGCCTTTGAATTTCCAACAAACTTGCAGACATTTTGCTTCACTACTAAAATGATGTTAATGGAAGTGCTTTCAATTGCATGGAACATTGAAGGTTGCCATTTATAAGATACAAGCGGCTAAAAAACAAGAATCACCTCAATTTTGTGCAGGAGCCTTTGATGACTCTATTACCTAGAGTAGCTGATATGTGTTCCGGTCATAACGTCTCTGTTATTGCTGCTGGGGGTATCGTCGATGCTCGTGGATATGTCGCTGCACTGGCCCTTGGAGCCCATGGCATTTGCTTGGGCACCAGGTCTTGTTCATTCTACTTCTTTTCCAGTCTTTCCGAATAGTTTTGCAAAAGCTGGTTCTATATAGATAGGACAAGCCACAAAATATCCGATTGCAATAACAAGAGCTTATTAAGTGATTTTCACACATACAGGTTTGTGGCAACGGAGGAAAGCTATGCCCACCCTGAATATAAAAGAAAATTGGTGGAAATGGAGAAGACAGAGTACACATATATATATGGTCGGTCACGGTGGCCTGGTGCTCCACAGCGAGTCCTCAATACACCCTTTTTTAGTGAATGGAGGCTTCTGCCAGACAATGAGAATGAGGACAACCAGCCTGTGCTTGGCCTTACTACCATTCACGGAAGGGTAAGTAATGGAATACGAAGTAATGCCTCAATATCACTCGTAATGCCATGAAAATAAGATCGGTAGAATGTAATTGAATGTGCAAGTCATAATGGATAATCTAGCAGCTGATCAAAAACATTTTTCCTTCCCACCTCGTTGTTTATATAACTAGATTATGCCTTTTGTGTTGGAACTCTTAACTAGATATGGAAGTATCTATAGGGCAAAGAGCGTTGGTTGGGAAAATTTTAACCTTGTTGCTTGTGAAGCAATTTGATTTTGATACTGTCATTATACAAACTGAAAATAAGGGATCGGTAAGATCTACAGTGTTCGTTGGAGATAGTCATTTGTTATTAGAGATAAGTTTACATGAGATCGTTCTCATATAAGGAGCATGAGGCCAATCTTTATTGCCGTTAGATTCCGATCGGATGGTGGATATCAAATCAATGGGTAGGTGAGTGTGTCACATCAAGGAGTAGGTGAGATGATTATGGATATTTGTAGCCGTCAGATCAAGATCCAATGGCTACGATTCAAAGTGACCTCATATAAGCAATATGAGAGCGATCTCATTTAAACTTTTCCCTTGTTAGTATTATACTCCTTCATAAGTAACTCTGTTTACACTAAGAATTATTCAGTATTTGAGAACATTCACATATGTTGTGTCTAGATTAATGATTATATTTTTCCTTGCAGGAAAGAGAAATAAGGCGTTTTGCGGGTACTGTTCCAAATAGAACCACAGAGGGCGATATTGAGAGCATGGTGATGTATGCCGGCCAAGGAGTAGGCTTCATCAAGGAAATTCTTCCAGCAGGTGAAGTTGTGGCAAGGCTAGTGGAAGGCGCAAAACAAATAATACAACAGCGGTTTCGAGATGGCAATGGAAACTAGAAAAATAATGATCTGATCAAATTCCTTGTTCAGAATCAGATCTGTAACACAACGAGGTGCTCAAGTGGCTAAATAATCTGTCAGCTCTCTGCCCAGAGATTGCATTAATATTCATTAAGCAGCTGATCCGCAGGCAATTGATTGCGTGATGATAGTACTGCTGTTAAAATTCCTGGATTTCTTACGTACCATTCCACTAAACACACACTTACGGCCGTTGCCAACACTATCACTGACAAAAATAAAAAAGAAAAGAAAATCCATCACTGAGCAAGAGCACGACTGCAGCTCGAAGACAAAGAAAAAGATATTGAAATTAAAGAGTGACAAACTATAAAAGATCACAGCTGTCCTAATTTGAAGCATCAGTGTAATTCACACTATACGAAAATCCCAAAAAGATAAGAGAAATCATGAACTTCGCACCCACCATTTACCCCAGCCATGGAGAAGAGTAAAAGGCTCACATGAACAACAAAATAAATGAGCACCAGAGGACGTCTTGCTCCTATACAGTATAAATTCAAAGTATAATAAATATCATACTACTGTCACTCTCTCACCAACCCATGGCCCCTCTGCCCTGATCAGAGGGATTCAGAATAGCAAACTTGTCGTAGTTAAAGCAAACCGCTATAAACTATCATCAACCATGTGATCTTTTGTTGCTACGGGTTGAAGAGGTGATTCCCGCAGCGGCACTTCCAGCCCAAAGGCTTATAGTTGGTGTACTTCTTCCCGAACGCGGACGGCAAAGCGCCACCAGAGCCGCGAGGTCCCTGTTCAGAATTGGAGTGCACTGGCAGCGTCGGTACCTGCACGGCAACACATGGGTTGCAGGCGTTGCACCGGTTATGGCAGGTCGGCGGGGTCGACCCCAGGCGGTTCTTCTCTTCCAGTGAAGGGCCCTGCAATTGAAAAGCTAACGCTGGATCAACACAAGGCATTTGAGGATAATGCGACAACAAAAGCAAAATTTCTGTGCAGTTTGATTACCTTAGGGGCCGCGGCGATGGTGCCGGGCCATTCATGAGCGTCGGAGGACGTTTGGTTGAGGAGGTGGAGATAGGTGACCACTAATGCTGTGATGTAGAGACGGCCTAAGCTGAGGAAGTTCATGGCCATGGGACCATCTCATCTCACACACTAGAGGCCAGCTTCTAGTAGGAGGACCCAGACAAATAGCTTCCAAAAGCAATTCTAGTGGGGCAAACCATAGCGTTGAAATGGAAACAGGGTTGTTGAAAAGTGTTGGAGAGAATAGATTCTAAAGCAACTTATGAAGTGAGTACAAACGATGAGAACAGCTTCCTTGTTGCTGATTGTGGAGAAGAGACGAGCGAGTCGAGACTAGAGAATGGAGACAATAAATTCGTGGAGTATAAATAACAAGTCTGTCGTTGGTAGTGTGAGGACTAAGGAGCGAGCAGTGAAAGGAACGGGACATGGTCGGGAAACAAATGGGGATAATCCACAATTCCACATCAGAAAAAGCCGAACCCGTTTTCCTGCAATCTCCACTTGGGTTTGGTCTCTTTCCTTCGTTCCTCTCTCAGAGGATGTCACACACACAAACGCGCTCTCTCCTGTCTGATATGATCTCTGCTAATGAGGCTCTTCGTTGGCCGTGCGTGAAAGCGACGGAAAGAAAGAGGATGAAGTAGTTGAATCGCCATTAATGCACCGAATCGCCGCTGCTTCTTCGTATGGGGATTGAGTCCCTTGGCTGCCATTGATTGAATGACAGCAGAAATTTTTAGCAACAAAAAACGTCAAGCTTAGAAAAACAGGATGCTTGTTATTACACGTACAAGAGACTCCAATAAATGGTGGGTATTTCTTTCCTTATTCTTGATGGTGCCTCCCTGCTCTGTTATCGCCTGCAGCCCCATTCAATAGTCAAAGCAACTCAGTATTTTTTGCAGGTTCATAGTCCATAGAGGTGAGGGATGGATGATACAGTAACAGTAATGGCAGTGTACGTACGTAATGCCTTTACTCGACAGGAAAAGATTGTGTAATAACATGACTCGGCTAGTGTAGCAGTGTTTGATCTAGGCCATTTCATACTAATGTGGTCTGAGCTCAGAAAGGTGAGATGGTCTTCCCCTGCATTATAAAAAAAATGGAGCTTATCAATCAACTTGTTCGTATAGTTTTCAAATTTTCATGTACCGCAGCACTTCACATGATATGGGGACGTACGTGATGTGAACATGAGAAGATTTTGGGCAGAGACATTGTCCACATGCCATGTTTATTGGAATTCGTACTTTTGTTCTATGGTCCGTGTGCATCTATTGGTAATAACCGTACGCTGTTGGGAGGTCCTTTGTACTGAGCCAGTAAGTTTGTCACTTCCTATTTGTGGGTACCTCCAATCTTCAAATAGTTATCATTTCCGGTTTGAACATTATTTGTGGTCGATTGATAAAAAAAATTATATACAAATTGTCTCCAAGCTGTTAACGTGAAATAGGAATTTGGGAATGGAGATCATGTTTATAGTTCTTTTTTCGATATGGGAGACCATTTTATATGATGAATGGAATCAACAAGGTGAGGCTTTGTCATTCTCTTCAGTATTCACAATCAACGCAGACGTACATCTGTGAAGAGTGGTTCATATCAAAGGGTGGATGATTTCCTTTTTCATTTGTTTGATTAACAAGGATCCCCTAGAGCTTCATGTGAAACCACACCAAGAGATGCCTGCTTCTGAATGTGCTGAATCATGACACGACCAAAATAGTCTCATTTGATTGTTTTCAAGGCTATGAAAGAGTTCTGTGTGTCTCTTTGAAATTCCGAACAGGCGAAAAGAGCGAGATAAGATGAAGCAAAGGCACTAGTTTGATTGGCCTGGCGTAGTTGGGTAGATGGGCTTAGGAAATCCTACTTCATTCAAGCCCTTTTGTGTAATGGAAGCGCTTCGTTTGGGAGTCATGTGACAATAATGTTTAATAATCAAGTTTCCCAAAAGCTAAAGCTAGTAGAAAATAATTATTTTTAATATCTAACTCAACTCAAATTTCAACACTCCCCAGCATGTGCAAGTATCTATAAAAGCGTAGCATGTAAATATAATAAGAGAAGAAGACGATAAACTAATAAGATCTTGGAGAAAATATGTCCGAAATAATAGACAGGAGAAAAATTTTCCCAGTAGGACTTGAAATCAAGACCTGAGCTTTGGTACCATGTTAAATAACCAAGTTTTTCAAAAGCTCCAACTTGTAAAAAATTTGGTTATCTTACGTGATATCAGAGTTCTAAGTTTTGGAGGTCCTGGGTCCTAGTCTCGTTAGAGGTGTTTATACTCCAATTATATTTCATGTGTCGTGCTTGGTAGACATTTGCACGTGAAGGGGGATGGTAGAACATAGAACAAATAAAAAAGATTTTTGTTTTCTATCTCAAACTTTTGGAAAATTTGGTTATCTTACATGGTATCAAAGCAAGCTTTCACATTAAAGATTTGGGCATCTTAAAGTACTTCCTTGGGACAGAAGTTGCTCGCTCTTCATCTGGTCTCTTTCTTAATTAATCAACGGAAATGCATTATAATTTTTATTGGACGACTCCGGTCTTCTTGGTGCCCGACCCGTGGAAAAGAACAGAACTTGAAGCGCTCAGATCAAGATGGCACTCTTCTTGTTGACCCTACTTCCTACTGCCGTCTTGTTGGTCGCCTCATTTACTTGACCATCACGAGGCCGAGCATCACCTACTCCGTCCATATCTTGAGGCAGTTCATGCAGAAGCCTTGACACCCACATTACCTAGCAGCGGTTCGCCTCCTGAGATATCTTCAAGGCACTCCAGGGAAAGGAATTTTACTCTCCTCACACAGCTCTCTTCACCTTCAAGGATTTTGTGACTCTGATTGGGCTAGCTGCAGCATGACTCGTCGCTCCACTAGTGGCTATTGTACCATGCTTGGCTCCTCTCCTATTTCATGGAAAACCAAGAAGCAGACCACCGTTGCGCGCTCATCTTGTGAGGCACAATATCAAGCCATGGCCACCCTTTGTTCTGAGCTTTACTTAGCTCAAATAACTTCTCACTGATCTTCAAATTGAGCAGCCCATCACACTCCATTGTGACAACAAAGCTGCTCTCCATATAGCTGCCAATCCGATGTTTTATGAACGCACCAAGTTGAGTTGGATTGTCATTTCATTTGAGAGAAGATAAAGAATGGACTCATTAAACCCAGTTATCTCTCCATTGTTGATCAACCAGCGGATCTTTTTACGAAGGCTCTTGGCAAAGACCGTTTTAAGCTTCTTAGTACCAAGTTGGACCTGATTGACATCCCCGCTCCAACTTTAGGAGGGTTATTAGCCGATCGGTCCCGATCGGGCCCATGAACCATGTCCAGCATATTGGCTTATATCATTCTCATTTATTTATTGGAAATCTTTCCAGCTCTTTTCAGCATATTGGAAATCTTTCCAGATTGGATTCGATTCTGGTTTTGGTTGTTATGTTTTCTATTAACCAACTTTCTAACTAGTATTTATTGTAATCAATCACCAAATATTATGGTGATTGTAAAGAGATATCATCTTCTATGTATTTGTACTGGGTTGATCGAGAAGAATGAACAAGAAAGAGTCTTCTTCGTGGATGTAGGTCACACTGACCGAACCACGTAAAACCTTTGTGCTTCTTGTTTTACTGCCATTTACAATTTTAACAAACGACATGCCTGGTTGCTCACGGCAGTATGTTTTCATTGACACATTAAGTTATGCATGTCGGACAAGAGATGGGAGAAAGTTAGAAACATACGTTAGATAATACGGCATTACAATAACAAAGAAAGGATACAGTTATTTGTTCTACAACAAATGAAGCATAATTGTCTATGCCAAAAGCAAAAACAAGCAAAGCTATGGTTGCCATGACTGATCAAACAAAAAAATACAACAGGACGGAGATAGCATATCCAGTGATTGACCTCATGCCAGGCACTTAGTGGAGCAGGAGAGCGTCATTTACCCTAACGTATCTACATGCTTAAAGGTTTGGAGAATTTTGCTCACGAATTTGGATCCCTCACGTTTAGTCAAAATTACAGAACGTAATTCCAATTGATCTCTTACTACTTTCAATCAGATAGTGTACTTTCCATTTTTGATTAAGCACATGGAGCCACCTTGTTGAATAGTCAGTGTGTGCAACCTCTAGTAGTCTTTCTTATCTCCTTCCCTTTTCACATAATGTTCATGTCACTATAACAATATCTCCCGAGTCCTGACAGAGTTTGACGTTGGATCTTTTTTAGAATTGGTTTAGGATTGCATGCAAATCATAATCATAATCATAATCAAGTAATACATTTTTCCAATTATTTAGGATTGGCGGTATGGATCTTACTCTTCCATTTAGGTTTGTTTTGTGCTATTTCTTTTATAAGAGATAGTAAAATCAAATCATTTTTCATTAACTCTATCCAAGTTCTCTTAAGTCTCTATCTCCCTCTTTTGGTATAATTTACATGCACTATTTCTAATCTTTTCACAAGGGCATCTATTAATCTTCTTTACATATGCACATACCAACGCAACCTACATTCCCTCAACTTTTTCACTCAATGAGTTATTCCTAAACTTTCACGAATACTATTTGGTGCTCAACACTTTGCTCCATAGAGAATGGTTGTCATATAGAACTTGCTTTTAAACCTTTTTGAAATATGCCTATCACACAATACTCCCAAAGCTACTCTCCATTTTACCCACCATGCATTTATCCTATACACCACATCATTATCAATATCTCATTCTATATGGATAATAGATCATAAGTAACGAAATTAATCGCACTTTAACACTTCTTGCTCATTTATTTCAACTAAGGCTTTACTTATAGTTTTGGATTGCATGCAAATCTTCACTAAAAAAATACTTCTTCTCCCGCTTTATTTTCACGTCAACCTCATGTGCCCCACATAAAAATGTTGTGGGCTCTATTTTATTTCCTTTCACCACACTAGCGCATGAGGTTGACTGTGAAAAAAAAACAGGAGGAATAATATTACTCATCTTCACTAGAAGCCTTTCTCAATGTAGAAATCATGCACCGTCACGATAAAGAAATATTATCTGCTTCAACGACTTTGGGAAACTCTCTTCCTTGCGTTCAAAATTCAAACTTCGATAGTTGGATATGCCAAAAGGGCTAGATAAGATAAGTTAGAGCAGAGGCGCCCTTAGTTTAATTCCTTGGCTTGGGGCTTTGGTGCGCTTCAAGTTAAAGTGAAGCCCAGCTGAGTGATGCAGTTTTTAATCTGGCTAATTTTTTGCTTCTCTATATTACTTCTTAAAAAAAAAAGCGATCGGATGAATGTTCTACACATTTTGCACCTTGCATTCATTTTGTTTTTTTATTGATTCGTAGTCACTTATTTGAAAATTGAGAGAGGGAAATCAATGATTAGTCTCTTTTCATGGAACTGCCCTCCATTCATAAACACCCAATTTCGAGAATTTTCTTCCTCAAGATTTTATAAAGATCCCTATTTCATTGCCACAAATTGAGTGTCCGAGATCTAAGTTGCTGTGTGGATACAGATCAAGGAACTTATAGAAGGTGTAGTAGGCTCTCTACCAAAAAAAAAAATGAATGTGGCAGGGCGGCCGACGGCCGTAGTATACCACTCGAATTAGGATAAGAATTGCGCGTCATTTGGCAGCAACAGAAAAAACAAAGGCATTGTCATTGTTGTCATGGCTTATGGCATGGCATCAACTGATATTTTAGCTCCCTTCATACGAGGGTAAAGAGATGGGAGATCACACATCACTGAAAGCAAATGGGCCAATTACAGGATGAGCAACTTGGCTCAACAATTTAAAGAAGGAAAAAGATGGCCTATTAACGACATTTTTTTTTTGTTTTATAGTGTTTCTTTCCTTTTATTTCCTATCAGTGATCTTTACTTGTGCTTAAAATGGCTCCCCGAAATCGGTAACCAAACCACTAAGGCGCCAGCAAAACAATATTTTGTTTTTTGTCTATCCACATGGCTGACTTCCTACCGAAATTTAGTGTTATAGAACATAAAATGGTACATCTCCACCTTGTTGGCAATCTTTCTCGACTTAAAATAAAGTCAAGCTCTCACAAAAAGACATAAAAACCCTGAAGTCAAAGTTGATGGCTACACGTTTTTTGCACTAAAAGGGGCAATCTGAGAAGTGAGAACGGCACTCTTGGAATCGCATTGGGAGGAGTCATCCCGGGCGTTTGCCCCAGCCCCCAAAGCTATAGAAGCCTCAATCATACACACAGAGGTTTTTTAAACTTCCACGCACGAATAATGTTGTGCCACCATTAACTAGAGCTCAGCGCGTGGTGATCTTGCCGAAAATACCCAATATACGTCTATCTATTCATGTAGCAAAATAAAAAAGAATAGAAGTCCGTAAAAAAAACGGAAATTGAAAAAGTCCATCTAAAAGTCTTTGGTAGTAGTAGGCTTCACAGCCGTTCAAGTCATCTCTCTTGAAGTCGACATACATCAAATGAAAGGAAACGAAGTCGGCAAAATAAAAAGCTCGATGTAGCACGCTTATATGTAGCCAAACCGAAAAAGAATTGAACTCATTTTTATAATAATTGGGCTAAATCCATGACGAACTCAACGACGACTCCTCAGTCCTCTCTCCCTATAAATCTCCCTCCCCCCCCCACCCGGCCTTGCTCATTCACCAAAACAAAAACATTTCTATTCCAATCCCAGAAGTCCTCCTCCACCAGCAGAGGAGAGTGAAGACGCTTTCCACAAGCGAGAGTCAAAGAATCATGGGCTCCATTGTAATGGAAAAGCGTCACGCCGTCTGCATCCCCTACCCGGCACAAGGCCACATAAACCCCATGCTCAAGCTGGCCAAGCTCCTCCACCACAAAGGCTTCTACATCACCTTCGTCAACACCGAGTACAACCACCACCGCCTGCTCCGATCCAGAGGCCCCGACTCCCTCAACGGCCTTGCCGACTTTCGGTTCAGAACTATCCCGGACGGGCTGCCGCCCACCGACTCGGATGTCACCCAGGACATCCCCTCCCTCTGCGAGTCCACCAGCAAGACGTGCTTGGCCCCCTTCCGCGACCTCCTTACCGAGCTCAACTACACACCCAACGTTCCGCCGGTCTCGTGCGTCGTGTCGGATGGTGTCATGTCCTTCACCCTCGACGCGGCCGAGGAGTTTCGCCTTCCTGAGGTCATTTTCTGGACCACCAGCGCCTGCGGCTTCTTGGCCTACTTCCACTACAAGATACTCATGGAACGGGGGATTATTCCATTAAAAGGTGCCTACTTATCTCTTCATCCAAAGTTTGCCACTGTTGATTATCAATCTGACTTACTGTTTTGTGATGTGCAGATGAGAGCTACCTGTCGAATGACTATCTAAACACCCAGATCGACGGGATCCCAGGATTGAAGAACATCAGACTTAGAGACTTCCCGAGCTTCCTTCGCACCACTAATCCAGACGATTTGATGGTCAATTTCGTGCATTCGGAAGCTCAGCGAGCTCCAAGAGCGTCAGCCCTCATTCTCAACACGTTCGATGAACTTGAACAGGGAGTTTTGGATTCATTGAGAACCATCTTTCCTAACACATTAACGGTCGGACCGCTTTCACTCATGTGCAATCATATCGACGACTCACGACTGCACTCCATGGCCTCCAACCTCTGGAAGGAGGACACTTCTTGCCTGGAGTGGCTAGACACGAAAGATCCCGGCTCAATCGTCTATGTCAACTTCGGAAGCATCACTGTCATGACAGCACAACAACTGGAAGAGTTTGCATGGGGGCTGGCCAACAGCAACCACCCCTTCTTGTGGGTCATCCGACCGGACCTCGTGAAGGGAGACTCGGCGATCCTTCCGGAGGAGTTCGTCGCGGCCACCGGCGAAAGGGGCCGGCTCGTTAGCTGGGTTCCACAGGAGCAGGTGCTTGCTCATCCGTCGGTGGGTGGGTTTCTGACGCACTGCGGATGGAACTCAACGCTGGAGAGCGTGTTCAGTGGAGTGCCGATCATATGCTGGCCTTTCTTCGCCGAGCAGCAGACCAACTGCCGGTTCAGCTGCACCGAATGGGGGATCGGCATGGAGATTGACGCTGACGTGAAGAGGGACGAAGTGGCAGGGCAAGTGAGGGAGCTGATGGAAGGGGAGAAAGGAATGGAGATGAGGACAAAGGTCAAAGAGCTACAGAACGGGGCCAGGAAAGCTGCTTTGCCGGGAGGATCTTCTTACGTCAACTTGGACAAGCTAGTCAAATTACTTGAGTGATTTTTTGTGTGGACGGAGAAATATTTTTTTTTTGGCAAATTATATTATGTCGGATGTATACTTTCCAGGGCTAATTATTCGCTAAAAAATGATGGGAAAAATTTAAATAAGTTTGGTCTGATTTGACTTATATGAGCCCACGTACTCCGAATAAGCATGTGTCTGCCTGAGCACGGTCGGAGCCCCTTATACGAAAGAGGGCGTCTAGCGTGATCGATTTTCAAGACCAGATTAACCCCAGCCCACGTGGGCATGAGGCCCTCCAATTGAGCATGGGGACGATGCTATTCCATTGGAAAATGATATTTGTACATCACTTTTCCTACACATTTCTATACACAGCTGATGTGTATGGAAATGTGTAGAAAAAGTGATGTAGGGCTATCACTGTCCTATTCCATTTGTCTCATCTGACACATTTTCACAAAGAGTATCATCTGCACCACGGCTCTAGCTAAAGACAAGATTACGACATACAAAATTTTATTGATCTCCGTTATTTGCCTTGTCTTGCATGACTATCTTTGTTTATTCGGCTATATCACTGCAGCTCCACCTTCCACGCTTCCCTTGTTTATGGGAGAGATGTGCGTACAAATTTTCATTATATTTAATGCTCTTGGAGTATCCTCTGGGGTGTCCTCCCACCACTTCATAGGAGTGGTGGTGCACACGTTCACGCATGTGCACTGGCGCATTACTTGCTGGCCTCGCTACTGATCGACGCACATAATAATTTTTCTGATGAAGGACCATGTTTTTGGTCATGAGGAGCTAAGTCAGTTGTCTTTTTTTTTTTGAGGAAAAATCTAGCCTGCTGCCGCCTAGGCTAGCATGACTCTTTTCGAATACACACAGGCTGCATTGGAGGGAGAGTTATATAATCTTCTTCTTTTGACAACATATATGCATCTTTTTTCAGACCTGCTTATATGAAAATCGGTCACGCTAACCGCCTTTAGGGAAATATTTTGCTGGCCGATTTTCAAGACTAGATTAAATAATCCCGGCCTACGTAGGCATGGGGCCTTGCAATTGTACAGGCCCCGTGCCCAATTGCAGGGCCCCGCCCACGTGGGTTGGTCATTTAATCTAGTCTTAAAAATTGGTCACGCTAGACGCCCTAATAAGTTTATTAGTACTCTCACATTCTCACATGTGACATTATCTGTGGTCTAGATTTTGCTAATGACATCCGCATCAAAGCATATTAAAATTAGTCCGGTTTACATGAGATCTGGTGCAAATTACACGAACAAGTCAGTCCGTGAAATTTTGACCCGACAGCTTATATTAGATCAGTGGGCATGAATCGCACCAACAGATCAGGATCTAACAGTTCGAGATTAATCTGGCTCATGCAAGCCGCATCAGACTCCTAATAAAATTAAAGAGAATTTTACAGATTACATATATAGATAATTATACTTCAACAAATTTCGTTCAAATCACTGTCAATAATATGTAAATGCCATGAAAATACGATATTATCCACGACCTCCCATTCGCTCCCCAAATCCAAAAAGGCAAAGCTTTCAACTCAGCTCCCCTGAACCCTCAGCCCTCACCGGCTCGGCTCTCACGCAAAACCTCGCCGGAATCAAGGCTCCACCTACCCATAGATCCGCCACCCCACCGGCTCAGTCGTCCCTTGTCTGCTTTTCGTAGACTCTCATCTCATCATCTAACCCACAAACCATGGCCTTCTTTCCCACCGCACTTCGTCCTGGCCATTGGGGTTCCACCAGGGGCGGACGTAGGATTCTTAGCCATGGGGGTCAAAACTAACTAAGCTTTAATTATTATTTTTTTGAGAAGGTTAAGCAAATGCGAAAAATATGACCCAAATGCATCTTGAGCCATAAGGCTGTGATTTAGGCTTCATGTAGCAAAGGGCCAATGATTTTTTTAACAGGTGAATACTCATGTAACCTTACACATTGTATGCCAATGGGACTTGACACTTGGACCTTCCCTACAATTGGAGAGACCCAACTAGCTCGACCATGTCAAAGCTCCCAGTCCACATTGGCACAGGCACATCAAGCGAATAAACCTGACTCTTTTACTTTATACTACACAATACTATGTCAATATCCTTAAAACATCCCATTGAATGTCCAATAAAATATTAAAGTAAAAGTCAAGGCTTAATAAACGAAGGTATGGCAAATATAACCAGTTTGGGTAATTATAGCTCTCACCTTTAGGAATAAGGGTGAGTTTAGAAGAGGAATAGGGAAATGGCATGCATTAGGAGCTTCAAAGTAATGGCCGCTCAAGAGGAGAATAACTTTGAAAGCCTAAGTTTTTTTTTATTTTTTTATAATTATGAAGGAAGCTCAGTGTTTACGACCACTTAATAGGGGTAAGTGATTTTTAATATAAGGGTTAGTATATAAGAACCCTTTCTTTTTCTAGCACAGCCTGACGGGTATAATAGAAGGGGGTTTGGAAAAAATCCAAAGCCATGGGAGTCAATTGACCACCATAGCTAAAACGTGGATCCGCCCCTAGGTTCCATCACTGCTGCAAATAAAAGCCCAATAAACATAGATTGTTCCACAAAAAAAGCATGTTTAAGCGCTTTTTCAATATAGCATAAATATGTTGTTTACGAAAACATGTTTCTCAAAGCTAACTGTGGTGGCGACTTGGCGATGGTCCCAGCCTGCCAGACATGAATGCGGCGGGGCCTAGCCCAATGTGGCATGTCAAATTTGGTTGCAGATTTGACCAGCCATGGCCATGCCATGGGTTGACCTGTCAAATTTGGTTATAGATTACGTTTGGAAGCGAAAATACTATCAGGGGTGACTGCCTTTCATAGTGAAAATTATCAAACCTATAACTAGCTGATTTGTGACAAATGTTTGGGAGTATAAAAAAGGTCTTTGCCGAAAAGTATTACAGATGAAAATTTTCACATTGATTTTGTGAAATGTGAAATTCTGTTTGGGAATTGAATATAAATCACACTGATTTGTGTTTAAAAAGGAATACTCGGCGGCAACGTTATTGAGGTTAAAAAACAGAAGCCGACGGCTACATTGGTGGGGTGGGTGTGGTGCTGAGGAAGCTTTCATCTCCGGGGACCATCTCCTTCATCCCTGCTTGTAGTAGCATCTCAATCGCCTCCGGCTTCACAAATCCAGGTACTCGAAGCTGTGAAATCCTAGGAGCAGAAGGACAATGGAGCAGGGCAAAGAGATGAGGGAGATGAAGGAAGAGGGGAGATGAAAGGAGATGGACCAGGCCCATGATTTTTTCATATCACTAATCTTCGTCAGCTGTGGAATACATTGAAGTGAGAATCAACTTTTTTCAGCTCTTTCAGGGGTGATATTTTTTACATATCACCGTCAAGAGCCTTTTCACGCCGTTTTGCTTTCCAAACGGACGCCAGAAGCTGATTTGCTGATAAGTGAAAATTTTCACCTTTCACTATCAAAGGGTACTTTTCATTATTTCAGCTTCCAAACTCTTTTCAAAGGTGATTAGTTACTTTCGGCCGTGAAATGCTCCACTTTTCAGCTTCCAAACATGCCCTTAGCCTTTTGAAGTAGTGCTATCCTCCTGCTTTTTTTTATTAGGGCCAACCTCGTGAAAGGAAATAAATGTGGGGCCCTACAACATTTCCATGAGGGTACGTGAGGTGGCCGTGAAAATAAAGCGGGAAAAAAGCATTTTTCTTGCCGAAAATAACATAAACATGCTTTTTTTCATAAACGACCTGGCGTTGATGACGACCTGGTCGTACATGAATATGGCGGGGCCTAGCTCGATAGGACCGGCCATAGCCAAGCCAGAGGTGGCCTCGACATATTTGGTAAATATTCAGCAGAGCCTAGCTATGGTTGAGTGAGACACTGGGAAAGGTAAGGTTGGGAGGAGACGGAATGGAGGAAGGGTAAATTTGGAATTTTTACCAGTGATTAGCTATTTGTAATTCCAAAAAGTGGGGCTTTTTACATATTACCTGGCGCCAAGTATAGTTTTATCATATTACCTGATTTTTCTCGTGACTTCTCATATGACCTGGAATCGGCACCTAGAGTACCAAAAATGCCCTTCTTTTACGTTTTTTATGCATTTTGTATCCGAAATGCTTCATTCTTCCCAAAATTAACGATTTACAGGATCATCATGTTGGGGAAGAAGATATTCCGGCAAAGATCTATCCATAATCGCAGTCCAAACCATCGCCGACGCCAAAAAAAAAATTCCATGCCAAAAAACAGTAAAAACAGCGGGAAAGACGAAAAAAAATCTATGATGAATGGATTTTGATGTAAGAGCAGTGGAAAAGCCCTCCCAACTACAAAAATTAAGATCTACATGTAAAGAAACACATATAAAGATCACCCATCGGTGTTCGACTGCTCCTGGACATGAAATAAAAGGATAAAAATGGGCAAAAACGTGAAATACTCGTCGACGAGAACACGACTTGATTCCAAGTCGTGTTATATGCAACACGACTAAAATTTAAGTCGTGTTGCATATAACACGACTTGGATTCAAGTCGTGTTGCATAGTACACGACTTGATTCAAGTCGTGTCGTCGAAAATACAATAAATGACAATCTTCAAAATGTCATAACTTGCTCATTTTTTATCCGTTTTTGCCCATTTTTTTTTGTTCTTCCTTATTTTTCCTCTTCTTCCACCTCATTAAGATATAGGATGGAAAAATAAGAAAAAATAATAAGAAAGAAGAAAGTGAAATGATAAAAATAGGTAAAAGCGTAAAATACTCGTCGGCAAGCGACAAGTTCCATTTATATATCTTTCTGTGATACTAATGAGGTGGAAGAGTATTGTCGTGTTGCATATAACACGACTTGGATTCAAGTCGTGTTGCATAGTACACGACTTGAATCAAGTCGTGTCGTCGAAAATACGATAAATGACAATCTTCAAAATGTCATAAACTTGCTCATTTTTTATCCGTTTTTGTCCATTTTTTTTCGTTCTTCCTTATTTTTCCTCCTCTTCCACCTCAATAAGATATAGGATCGAAAAAGAAGAAAAAATAATAAGAAAGAAGAAAGTGTAATGATAAAAATAGGTAAAAGCGTAAAATACTCGTCGGCAAGCGACAAGTTCCATTTATATATCTTTCTGTGATACTAATGAGGTGGAAGAGGAGGAAAAATAAGGAAGAACGAAAAAAAAAATGGGCAAAAACGGATAAAAAATGAGCAAGTTATGACATTTTGAAGATTGTCATTTATCGTATTTTCGACGACACGACTTGATTCAAGTCGTGTACTATGCAACACGACTTGAATCCAAGTCATGTTATAAGTCGTGTTGCATATAACACGACTTGGATTCAAGTCGTGTTGCATAGTACACGACTTGAATCAAGTCGTGTCGTCGAAAATACGATAAATGACAATCTTCAAAATGTCATAACTTGCTTATTTTTTATCCGTTTTTGCCCATTGTTTTTTTGTTCTTCCTTATTTTTCCTCCTCTTCCACCTAAATAAGATATAGGATAGAAAAAGAAGAAAAAATAATAAGAAAGAAGAAAGTGAAATGATAAAAATGGGTAAAAGCGTAAAATACTCGTCGGCAAGCAACAAGTTCCATTTATATATCTTTCTGTGATACTAATGAGGTGGAAGAGGAGGAAAAATAATGAAGAACGAAAAAAAAATGGGCAAAAACGGATAAAAAAATGAGCAAGTTATGACATTTTGAAGATTGTCATTTATCGTATTTTCGACGACACGACTTGACGTGTCGTCGAAAATACGATAAATGACAATCTTCAAAATGTCATAACTTGCTCATTTTTTATCCGTTTTTGCCCTTTTTTTTTCGTTCTTCCTTATTTTTCCTCCTCTTCCACCTCATTAGTATCACAGAAAGATATATAAATGGAACTTGTCGCTCGCCGACGAGTATTTCACTTTTTGCCCATTTTTATCCTTTTATTTCATGTCCAGGAGCAGTCGAACACCAATGGGTGATCTTTATATGTGTTTCTTTATATGTAGATCTTAATTTTTGTAGTTGGGAGGGCTTTTCCACCGCTCTTACATCAAAATCCATTCATCATAGATTTTTTTTCGTCTTTCCCGCTGTTTTTACAGTTTTTTGGGATGAAATTTTTTTTTTCGGGTTGGACGGCGCCGGCGATGGTTTGAGCTGCGATTATGGATAGATCTTTGCCGGAATTTCTTCTTCCCCAACTTGATGATCCTATAAATCACTAATTTTGGGAAGAATGAAGCATTTCCGATACAAAATGCATAAAAAATGTAAAAGAAGGGCATTTTCGGTACTCTAGGTGCCGATTCCAGGTCATATGAGAAGTCACGAGAAAAACCAGGTAATATGATAAAACAAGACTTGGCGCCAGGTAATATGTAAAAAGCCCCAAAAAGTGTTATAAGAGTTATATGAAAAGAAAAGTTTCTACGGTAGTTATGTATAATAAAAAATTGTTTTGGGATGGTATATGTAATTCTCCTATAAAATTAAGCTATAGAATCTTTAATATGTGTACCCATAACTTTGAATACTGCGTGAAACCCAGCTATTACAGACTCAAACTTATGATGGAGGGTACTTTGTTTCAAACCTACATTCAAAGCTCGCTAATAATGCGTGGTCCCAACCTTTTTCCTATTAATGATTAGTTATACCTTGCATGACATTTACACATGAACTTAGATTGTCTTCTTCGATTAACAGGTATTGGCTTGTCGGTCTGGTTTTTTTGTTTGGTAATTTCTTATCAAACAATACAATCGATAAGAAATTGGACCAAACTGATAAGACATTGCCCTGAATATGAAAATTTAAAGGGGAACCAAATATCCTCTAAATAAGGAAATGAAAAGGATTACATAAAGTGGTATGACAATCAGTCAACCATGATATCCGAAACGCCACTTATCCTGCCACCCGCCAAAGTTGCATGTGCCCCCATATTCTGTCGTTCTTTTGGAGTTCTAAAAGATTCTAAGCATTTTTTTTTATTAAAGAGGGCACCCATGCTCTTTGATGGGTTTTTGCAGGGCTCCCATCTCTAAATATCCAATCGGTACTAGAAAGAAAACTCCATTATTTAATAGGCCTCCATGATAACTAAGCACACCAAAGAGAAAATTAAAACATACTATATATAATAATATATTTAATGAAGGAAACTAAAAAAATTCTTTTCTACATGGGTGCCTCTTACGTACCGGCTCTACCTACATGCATATAACAACAAAAGATATTGAATTCCATAAACTTACCTTTTCTTTCTGTTGAATCTCCCTTGCACTCTTCCCTTTTTTATTCCACCTTCTCAAGCACAAATAAAATAGGTAGTGGTGACATTTTCTATCTTTTTATCAAGCTTAGAGGAGTTGGACATTCCCTCCTCAAGAATAAATTGGTTTAAAATCAAATTGTGGTGGGTTGAACCTTATAGAGAGAAGATTATAAAGAGCAAGACACGTGAGACAATTGTTCGCCTTTTTTTTTAACAAAAATTATTCTTAAATTAAACAGAAAAATTGTAATGAAAAATAGAGGGGGCACTCTAGAGTAGCTGCGGAGGGCAAAGAAGGCTTAGGCAAGCAGAAAGTGATCACTGGTGAATAATAAAAACAATAGGAAAAAATTGAGGGCACCTACACAGTAGAATCATAGTTGTAGTATTTATTACTGAATCATAAATAGAAGAGCGAAAAAGGATGGCATGTAGTGGCTACTATTTTTTCTCCAAAAAAGGTGCCCTGCAAACGATGGAAATGACAAAAGGGAGCCCCTGCAACATGGGGGCGCATGCGGGTGGCAGGATAGGTAGCCTATTCTCAATTAACATTAACGTAGACGCAGCTCTGGATAGTTTGCAGTGTAATTTTTCTTACAAAATGGACTGAGTTTTTCAACTTTGGCAGATTACACCATTTCATACCTCAAAGCTACAATATAATTTGCCAATGAACTACATATTTGATCCTCGACAGATAAGCCCACAGGAGAGTCTACCCCATCTATCATGGTCAACTAATCAAAGTTGGATTTTGTTTTTGGCAACAAGTCAACTTTGGATTAAACATGCATATTATGCAATTTTAAAATGAAATATTATCCATAAACATATATCACTGAAAACATGTCTGAAACCGAGTTATCAGCCCACAAATCAACCATACAAATTACTTCCTCCGTACCATATTAATAGTTAAATTTGAGAATAATAGTGGTTTGGTGTTTAATGGTGAGGCTCACAGCTAAGAGAATGATAAAAGCTTTGGCTGGGTACTTAAAAAGGTATCTCACAAGCTTCGATCTTATAGTTCATCTCACAAGCTAAGGTGGTAAATGAGTTGACAGATAGACGCTTGTAAGATGCATTTTCAAGTCTCCAGCCACCTACATTGTGCTAAATGGATCAACTAATATGGAACGCCTGTTTTTTCCCCAAATGTGGCTACAAATATGGGACGGACGAATTATATCCAAGTACAACACTTACTTTTTTCTTAGCATGGAAGGCGCCAAATCAGATGTATTTGCTCTTATATATGCTTCAACACTGGTGATTATATAAAAAATACAAACAGAAATAATATCATAAAAGAAAAAGAAAGGAAAAAAGAGGAATTGACACCTCGTGAATGGATATTGCCATAATGCTAGTACTGTTTATACTTGCATTAGCCAAAAAAGATAAAAAATCCTGTCCCCTGTTAAAAATCCTACTTGGTTTTTCAAATCGAACTGATTTTAGCTCACTATATAAAATGAATACGACTATTAAACTTGGCTTTTTAGCTTGGCATCCTAGTTTGGTTGACTGAACGTTTTTTAATTTGGTTGAGTGAATTTGTAACTAAACAAGTCGGCCGTTTGGCCGAGCTTGAGTATTTGTCGTATTTTTAATCGGAGACATGCAATCCGTGAGATCAGATCTGCCCTATAATATCAGAAATTCTCATGCTAGTATAAGCTTAGCCAATCTGGTTGCAATGATTGATTTCGTCTTCTTCACTTATGCGTTGACAATGAAAACTCTGTGCACCTGCTTGGAGGTAGGGTTTGGCTTATGACCCTTGGTCCTTGGGTTTACTTTCCACTCATCAGTCTCCATCCGTTCTACATGCATGGGCACGAGTGTATGTGTAAAAACACAAGATAAGTTGTTTGTGGTGATGCCGTATCCTGGTTTGGAAAAGTGTAGCCACGTTGAGGAGTCTCATAGACTTGGGAAAGAAAAGAAAGTGTGTAAACAATTCTTTCACGTTGAGATGATTCTGCTGGACCAGATAACGGGAAGCGGGCAACGGGGCAAGGTTGCACGTCAATGACAGCAAGTTCGCCAGATTCTCCTCGGCCAAAATAACAAAAAGATCGGCGGATGCTGCTGAACCAATCACAGAACTGTATAAATCCAACTCTTCAAAGTCCAAGTGGATAACGAGAGTCCGGCTAGCATTTGGAAGCAGGAGATGAATGACATTGTAAAGGAAATCAAGTCCTTATATGCCCTTGGGTTCACACCATTGTTGTCTTTTGAGGCGGCCAGAACTGAAAAGTTCGAAATTTTCTTACTTTTTTTTATTTATAATATAACTGTCTTACTTTTCACCAAACCATGAATCCAGAGGATGTAATGCTCAATCTCGTGAATATAGAAGTTCGGAGAATAAAGGAAAGTATGTGCCCTCGTTCTCATTGCATTCGACGGATTCGAACAATGGATCTTGGAACACTTAGGCCCAACTTTCTGCAAACTTACACAATTGGGCTCATCATCCTATGTCCTAAAAGGGCTCCAGAAGAGAGAGAAGGGGGGGGGGGGGGGGGGGGGGGGGGGAAGGTAGGAAGGCGGTTGAGCGAGCTGGCTCACCTTCCTTTCATTGATTTATGTGGCAATCAGACTACTTTCATTATGTAAGAGAACCTCCTTAATTTTAATTTCGGTTGATACCGAGTGGGCAACGTGCATCAACCCACATCTTATTATATTACAAATTTTGATAGTCACAATTTTTTTTCAACTATTATAATCATACTAGCAACAAAAAGAAAAAGGTGGCCATAAGAAAAATAAGAAAGAGTCATCTATTCTTCTTTCTAGGTGTGTAGTTGATTTAGCTTTTGGTGCTTTTTAAATAGGTCTCACATGGACTTTTTTAACTCATTGTTTTTATCTATTGTACCCTCCTGTTGTGCTGACAAATTTTTTTATTTACCATTAAAATTTTTAATCATTACAATATTTGTTTGAAAACAAATTTAGCAAGACCATACCATCATGCACCTTTTGTTGGCAATTTTCAAGGCCGCCACATTTATCATGCTCGGCTGCCGATTGTGTAAAACATAACAAGTAAACTCCAATCTTAAATTGTGTTAATCATGAATTTGGGAGCTGGGACGTGGGACCCCACATTTAGCTGGCAGCATACCAGAATCGATCAACTTCACAAAACCACATAAAAAATGGGCGTCAATTGGCCCGCTCATAGTCTTATACTGGTTCAGATCCGTTAAGTCGCAATATCTTTCTTTTTTTTCTTAGGAAATGTAAGTCACAAATCAGCATAATTTTTTCTCCTATTCTTACTTATCAATAAACTAGTAAAACTGCACGCTCAAAATGAACAGCTGAAGACCAAATATTGAAACCATGATTAATTTAAATTTCCTACTACTCCCTCAGTCAAATGAAGCATGTCTGCATTTGATTCAAATGTATTCAAATGGAGAAAGGCGTCGTTGGATGGAAGGAGTATTGATCAATTTCCTTCTCCAAACCCATCCACTTTCACTTTTTTTTGATAATTAATAAATTTTATTAGCCTTGTACAATTTCAGAGTTCGATGCATTAAATATCTACTGCCCAGTAAAATTTATTAATTATCCAGAAGAAAATTTATTAGTATTCATCGGACGGAGGGAGGACTAATCAAATTCCCTCTCCAAATTCCACCCACTTTCAGATATTAGATAGTCTTATACAAAGTTCAGAGTTTGTTAAGTCGCACTATCTTTCTTTTCGCTCATAGCCAATCAAATTCCTTATCCCAAATGTAGTCACAAGTTTCGTGAAAACTTCGCGAAATTAACAAAATTTCGGCGAAACAGGCATAACCACATGTTATTTTTAAATTTCTCTCGTTCCTCAAAATTTTTGGAAATTTCACCAAATTTTTGTAAAATTTACGGTCTAGGGAAGCAATTTTCAATTTTTTTACATTTTTGGTAACGTATTTTCGAATTTATTAGGTTTTAGGGAACAACTTTTTCTATTATTTACATTTTAGGTAGGTAATTTCAAGATTTTATTGAGAGCATACACTTCCTCCGTTCCAAAATATTATGTACATTTGAGAAAATTCTTATTTTTATTGGACCATGAAAACTACGAGGAAATCACGTGGCTCCTTCTCCCTGATATCCCATCCAACTCGTATGCTCATTCATGAACAAAGTTCTAGTCAATCCTTCTAAGTCTTCTCTAATTTTGGAAAGAGGAAGTCACTTGATTTGGTAAAATGTACACCATATTTTGAAATAATAATATTTCCAAATGTACATATTATTTTGGAACGGAGGGAGTATATTTTAATATCATTCATCTTCTTTCTCCTCCTCTTCCTCTCCCCCTTCCTCTTTCTACACTCCTGAACTTTTCAAAAATTTTCATAAACAAAATAAAAATGAGAGGGCCCATCACCGAAATAAACCGAAATAGAAACATTGTTCCCAAACCCATCCCCTCTTGGTTGTAACTCTCTAAACTCCTCCTTCAACTCCGAAACCAAAATTTTTCCAATGCCAATCAGATTCATTCTTTAACCCAAGCCTCTTGTGTATGACTCATTTAGACGACTCCATAACCAAATCCAGGCCCTCTTGCAGGTGAGTCTTCTCATTGAAGGTTAGTTTCACTCTTAATGTCTGTTCCACTCACCCCCTTTAGAATTTATGTTTATAGTACTCCTTCCATCCAATAAAACTTGTTTTTATTTCGAAAAATGTGTGTCCATCATTAATACATGGCTGGATTTGTTCTCTCAAGACCAAAAACACTAAAGAGGAAGCAAAAACTTTCTTTTTTTCAATGGGCCCAACACTCATTTGGCAATCTAGATGAGCTTCATTGAACAGAATGGGTAGTATATATGAAATTTTTGGATAATTGGGAAGTATATATGAACTGAACATACTCCTTGTATTAGAGAAGTCTACACGAACCAAAATAAGAGCAGATTTATACTAGTATATTCGACTAGAAATTTGGTCTTGAACTCGTAACCATCTGTTTTCTTTATATTCTAAGTTGGAGCTTTCGCATTTCTTTTTATTATTTATTCTTATCACGATGCTAGGTCCAACAACCCAGATTATTGTCGCGTACCAAAAAAAAAACAAAAAAAACCTTACCCAATCTTCAGACTCAATATTTTACACCACGTATCTGGATTCTTCAAACAAGTTGGTATCTTCTACTCTTTTTTATCTGAGATGTTTCTTTGACCTTACCGATACTTCCTGAATAACTCTTATGACGTCATTTGCACTATATACAAGTTTAATTGGTTACCCTTTTCCTAGTTTGTTTACCAAAATGATCCGGTAGTAGTTGCCCCTACTCTAAACCTCTCTCTTTTCTGAATTGTCGCGTTTTGAATTATTGATGGTTGAGAGTCAGATACCCAGTCAGTAGTCTGTTTGACAGAATCAAAATTTTTGGTTGGGTGTATACTTCATAAGACCAACTTGCAAGATGTAAGCTCACATAATATATACAGATAATTTCTTTCTGAAGATAAATAACAGATCCCATTCATATGCACCGACGCATGGCCTTCGTCCAGCACAGCAATTACAATCACATGGCAATTGAGATACATGATGCATATGAGCTATGGCGCATGTTTGTGGCTCATGTTAACTTTTTCAATAAATAAGACATGGCAAGAATAAAAAGCACCAAGTGTTTCAGATTTGCATAAAAAGATAGTTTCATATGGTGAGAATGAAATGGCCGCTTACACAAGCCAGCACTAGAGTTTTTTTTAAATACAACAAGGAAATAGAGGTTTGTATAAAGCTGGAGTTGTGGACCAAATTCCCGAGTCCGGATCCTCTGGTGAAGCTTCACCAGCGAGGCCGCTGGTGAAGTTTCACCAGCCGTCGATCGTACGGAATCGATGGCACACATGGGTATGATGTGCGCTCAGCCAAAAGCGCGTCTTTTGGCCGAGCGCACACGGTTTCCGTGTGCGCCGTCGATTCCGTACGATCGACGGCTGGTGAAACTTCACCAGCGGCCTCGCTGGTGAAGCTTAATTCACTACAGGATCCGGTTCCCAAATTCCCAATTGTCCATCCGCAAACTAAGGAGTAAGGATGAAGACAAGATAGAAATGTGACACCTCATGTTGTGAAACCCTCCAGATTCTGCCCAAGTTTAAAAAGAATTTTTTTAAAAGACTTTCTGAGTTGTTGGTGGTTCTAACTTTTCCAGCTTTATCACTCGCATTATTGATGTCTCTCCACTATTCTTAAAATAACCACACCACGGCTCACCAAAAGTCGCTAGCATTCATTCAGCATTATGATTTGTAGGTATGTTCGTGTAAAGATATATATAGCCTATTACCTTCCGCTAGAGTTCCATCGAAGTGTCAATCAAATATAAACAAGGTGATAGAGATCCAGATCCCCGCAACTAGAGATCTCTTTATATCAAGTGGAGAAACAAGACAGAACATCATCAAACCCTCTTCAGCTGCTGCACTTCTTCCTTGAAGGCCATTATGGGCTCCCTCCTTGTGGACAAGCCTCATCTGGTATGCATCCCCTACCCTGCCCAGGGCCACATCACTCCCATGCTCCACCTGGCCAAGCTCCTCCACTTCCGCGGCTTCTACATCACCTTTGTCAACACAGAGTTCAACCACCACCGACTCGTCGCCTCCCGCGGACTGGATGCCGTCAAGGGGCTCGACGACTTCCGGTTTGAGACCATCCCAGACGGCCTGCCGACCGTTGACTTCGACCGGACGCAAAACATCCCGGCGCTGTGTGATTCGATCAAAAAGAACTGCCACCCCCACTTCCTCAGCCTCCTCAAGAGGCTCAACGCCTCCTCCGGCAGCCCTCCCGTCACATGCATCATATCAGACGGCGTGATGAGTGTCACTCTTCAGGCAGCGGAGGAGCTCGGCATCCCGGAATATGTCTTCTTCACCCCTAGTGGATGTGGCCTCTTGTGCTACCTTCACTACACTGAACTCATTCAAAGAGGCTATCTACCACTAAAAGGTATGTACCCCCATCAGTACTGCATAGGATTATAGGTTGTCTTCCTAGCTATATGCCAATTAATGTAATTTGATAAACTTATCTCCATAGCTATACATCAATTAATGAAATTTCATTGACCCATTTGTATATTGCAACAATAAATCTGTGCAGATGAGACTTACTTGACAAATGGGTACCTGGACACGGAGATTGATTGGATTCCAGGCATGAAGAACATAAGGCTCAAAGACATGCCCAGTTTCATCCGGACAACGGACATAAATGATACCATGCTCAACTATGACATAATGAATGGGACAAATGCGCCAAGGGCTAGGGGTGTGATCCTCAACACATTTGATGATTTGGAGCATGATGTCCTGGAGGCCATCAAGACCAAATTCTCCCTGTCTTTGTTCACTATCGGCCCCCTGAACTTGATCCGGCGGCAGGTCACGGACGAGCGGTCCAAGTCCATAGGGGCCAATTTGTGGAAAGAGGACACCGAGTGTCTGGCCTGGCTGGACCAGAGGGAGCCCTGTTCGGTGGTTTACGTGAACTTTGGCAGCATCACGGTCATGACGGCCGAGGAGCTTATAGAGTTTGCATGGGGGCTGGCCAACAGCGGCCAGTACTTCCTGTGGGTCGTCAGGCCCGACATGGTGAAGGGGGGCTCCACGATCTCGTCGGAGGAGTTTGCGGCGGAGATAGGCGAGCGGGGGATGTTCGCCGGGTGGTGCCCTCAGGAGAAGGTGCTGGCTCATCCGTCCTTGGGGTGTTTCTTGACACATAGTGGGTGGAATTCGACGGTGGAGAGCATCAGTTGTGGGGTGCCCATGATATGCTGGCCGTTCTTTTCCGAGCAGCTAACCAACTGCCGGTTCAGCTGCACCACTTGGGGAGTGGGGATGGAGATGGACAGCGAGGTGAAAAGGGATAAAGTGGAGAGATTGGTGAAGGACGTGATGGAGGGTGAAGAGGGGAAGAGGATGAAGAAGAAGGCTGTTGGGTGGAAGGAGAAGGCTGAGATTGCTGCGAAGGAGGGTGGATCTTCTCATGCTAATTTGGAGAGGTTAATCAGTGATCTTGTCGCTTACAGCAGGCCAATTCCAACACCAACTCCTTTGGGTGACTGATCACGCAATTCCATGGTGGGATCTCTGCCAAACAAAAAAATAAAAACAAAACAAAATAAAAATGGCGGGGGAATGGGGGCTCAGTTGTATTGATCTTATTCGGGTTTGTATTCTTTTGTTAGTAGTATTGGCTTCAGTATGACATTATGTAAAGGAAAAAGTTTAAATAAGACTGGTCTCATTTGGCTTATATGAGTCCAGTTTAAGTCATAACCCTTGGATTGAAATCTGACGGCATTTTTAAATAAGATTGTGGCTGGCCTTATATTAAGGAATACCATCGAATCGGAATTCAATGGTTAAAAAGACTAATCTCATGCCCCTTGTATGAGACCAATCTCACATAAACTAGTCTGGCATGTGAATGGGTAAAATATTTTCTCTCTCTGACTTTTTAATGGTCTTGTAGGGATCACCAAAGTATCTCTACGAATTGTCTAGGGACCATCTCTCATGGCCAAGATATCTCAACGAACTTTTTTTTTTATATATACAAGGTATCTCTACGAATTGCCACTTGCGCGATAGATTATATTAGGTTGGTAAGCCAATAACGTACAAGATTATTTACATTATCTTGTGAAGGGCAGTTACTATCTAGTAGGCTGATGTTGCTTAAAAACGTACTCCCTCGATCAGTCACTTTTAATAGATACAGTTGGTTTCCAATTGAAATATTTTTTTAGTTTATTTGCTATATATTAAAAGTGACTAGAGGGAATAATTTCAACTATTCTATTAACTTATCTTCTACTATATGTGCATGCTACAATCTATACAAGCAAAAAGATGGAAGCTTCGAATGAAACGAAGAATGATGTACTACCTCTACATTATCTTCAGTTTGTTACTTATTTATTACGAAAATTTAGGGTTTCTTACAAGATTAATGGGAGAGTTATGACATGATTTGATAATAATCTAGGGGCAAATGTAGAAATAGGCGTAGAAAATTACTAATTACAAATACAATTATTATACGACGGAGAGAATAGTTATTAATGAAACAGGTTTGCATAAAAGAGTAAAAGTACAGTCATAAAGGTGAGCTAGCAATAGACAATTTAGTTTTTAAAAAACTTCTCCTGAGGAGAATTTACAAATTAAGAACCAAGATTTTGCATTATTGTCGCGAGTGGGAATTGTTCCGAAAGCTTGGCATCCATTTGTCCCGAAAATTTTAACAGAGAACAAAATCGTGATTAACAATTAATAACAGGCACATTGAGCCGTGCTACACATCCCCTCATTGGTCATCCCCGCTCAGTTGCCTAACATGACAGAAGGAAAGAGTGCTGCAGAGAGGGAAATGGATATCAAAAAGCTCTATAAAAGAATATCACATTAGTGCCACCTTTTTACTAAGTTTGTAATTAAATTGCGTTTGGGGGGGGTTCTGGACAAATAATTGTATACCGAAAGTGCAGTAGCACAGTGGTAATAACTCTATATAAGGAGGGGTATTAGGCATGGGGACTACTATTGAGTGCGGTGTCATGTCAAAGGTTGTTGTCCAAACCCACTATTGGAATCTAATGATTGGAGTCCCGAAATAATCGTAAGTCGCGTGATTCCCGTGGGTTTGGAGTGTGGCTGGAATGCATGGCCCGAGACCCGGATTGCAGTGGATATCACTAGCGTATATCACACCACACGAGCACTAGCGTATATCACACCATTGTGATAGCAATCATCTGTGACCTGTGCTGGCTCCAAAGGAAAAGTGAGTTGTTGAAGTAGAAAGCTTCACACACCTCACCTGTTCGTTTATCGCAGCAAATGCGAGCTTCTTTTTTACCTGATTGGGAGCGAATGTGAGCTAGTGCAAGAGGAAATACACTCTTTTCTTTCTGTTAAACGATACACTTGAACCTCCATACTAGATTTTTGAGGCCTAACCAACCAACCAACCCACCTAAGGCTAAATTGGCCTTAATGTGCTCCATACTGTCTACTATGATACATTACATCAAGTTGCCCCGTCTCATTATAAGTTTCGTACTTGGTTTTCCACAATTAACTGAATCCAGTTTATCAAATTCCATTTCTTCGACAGCAAGATTTTAGTTTTTAAATGTATCAAACAAAAATCTTTATTTTAACAGAAAAACGATCAACTCACATATGACAAATTTCTCAGCCAACCAGTAACATAGATCGAACCAGAAGGACGCCCACTCCAAATAGAAGCTCCCATCTCTTTATTCGTTTGTTTTCTTCTCTCTTTTTTTTCGGCAACAAAAGGTTCCATCTCTTTTTACATTGTATCCAGTTTTTTTTAGATAATTGCTGCAATCTTCAAGTCCAGTTGCCCCCTCCCCCACCCCCAAAAAATGCTGGTGACATGATATCAATATGGCTGATTCCGAGTCGTGATTCTCTGGTGAAGAAGTAACACCAGCCACACACGTCTAACAATCGTGTGACCTCACCTAAGATACTAATGGCTCAACAATAAGGTGTTAAACTTTCTTTTTCGCTGCGGAGTGCACACCCTCACCTCACCACGTCGTCTTCTCTATTATGTCAAACTTGGAAACTGGAAGCGACCCAAACATGCGGCTGACTTACTGGCCCACAAATGCTTTGCATTCTCAACCTGGTCGGACCACCACCTTATACAGCCTTCTCGATGTAGCTGTGGATTTTGTTGGTTTGTCCTTGATGGCGATCCGGAATGGAGAGAGCCAAAGCTGTTTGAAGACCATTAATTTTTCACCAGTTCCTCAACCTTTTTCTAATTTATGTTAATCAATTTTTTGGAGTCTTTGTGTTGGGTTGAGAGGCTGGGAAAAAGGACATTTTTTTGGAGTCTTAAGGGGAAAAATGGAACCTTTTTCTTTGGTGAACAGAAAAAAGAAATGAGAACTTGAATCAAAATCTGATATTGGAAGACGAGCAGTCACGCCGACTTTTTTCCCGATCAAGAATTTGGGTGGCTTCGGAAACTTTTCACCGTGAAAGGGATACCGAAGATGGTTTGACAAGGACGTCCTTCAGCTAGTGAATCACGACTCGCTGATTCGTGGCTGCCTTGTCATAAATATCGAGAAGAAAAAAAGAACTGACAATAAATACCAACCTTCCTGAAACACATCACAATCGCAATTCCTATGAAACGGCTTTTATTTAAAAGATTAATCAAACGATTATTCGAGCTATCCAAAAGAAATGTCTCCGTATTTATTCATGTATCTTTGCATTACGTAAACAAACAAAAAGAACAGAATCCCATTATATTTTCGATGGAGCAACTTCTGATGGATAGTTCTCATAGGATAACTCGAATCCCAACTTCTGTTGGGATATCAAATACCAACTTCTGATGCATATCTTTCATCTGCACCTAATTTCACCTATTGATAGTTCTCTCCAGATGCTATCCCAACATCTACCTCGGAAAAGATACGAGTTTATCATTTGTATAAACAAAAATCGTATACAACCAACGCCCATCCATATACATACAACTGCTACATCAGTGAATGAAAAAATTGACAGTCAATGAAAAAATTGACAGTGAATGAAAAATTGATGTAGCAAGATCACCATTTGCATTGATTTGCTACATCAGTTTTTCATTCACTAGAAAAATTGATGTAGGAATATCGTTTTCCTTGTCTAAAAAGTAAAAACACGAAACCTCAGTTCTTAACAATTATATGCAGGCTAAACATAACAAAATGACCCAAATAGCAGAAGATGATGATCACATCTAACACCAATCCCCATCAGTCCCTAGGCCACGTTTTTGAAATCGCTCATAAGTACTCGTCAAGGACTCCAATGTCTATATATATATATATATATATATATATATATAGAGAGAGAGAGAGAGAGAGAGAGAGATGAGTTTACATGAGATCGTTCTCATATAAGGAGTATGAGGCCAATCTTTATTACCGTTAGATTTCGATCGGAGGGTGGATATCAAATCAGTGGGTAGGTGAGTGTGTCACATCAAGGAGTGAGTATTTCGATCGGATGTGTCACATCATCTGTGTGTGTCATGGAATGTTATATCAGCAATATATCAATATCAGCCTTCAACCGGTAAAACGATACACTGTAATATCGTTTTTAGAATTTTTTAAAATATCGCCGATATATCAATATTTTTTTAAAAAAATATTTTTTAAAAAATTGAAAAAAAATCAACTTTCTCGTATGTTTCCCATCCTATGCCAAGTGGAAGGATACATGTTTAAAATGCAAACATATATTTTGAATTATATAGGCATTTTAATATATATTTTAAAATTTATGTTTGTCTAAATGAGTATCTGGAATGTCGTATCGGATATCGGTAAAATATCGGTCGACCAAAGAGACAAAATATCATAGATATATCAAAAATTTTGTGTAAAGAAATATCAGTGGTCGAAAACTAGTTTTTACTATGTATTATTTTTTTCTTTTTTAAAAAAAAAATTCAATTTTTTTTAGAAAAGTTTTTTTAAAAATTCCGATATATCAACGACGATATTTTGAAAATTTTCAAAAAATGATATTATACTGTCTCAATGTATCAGGTGGGGTCTGATACCGATATATCGGCGATGGGCGAGACGACATTCCATGGGATCACTCATTTTTTAAGTTATATTGTAAAAATATATGGTAAAAACTAGTTTTAAACTACCGATATTTTATCTCTTTAGTCGACCGATATTTTACCGGGTCAAGAACTAATTTTAGTCAGTAGGCCTTATTACTCACTTTTCATGCTAAAAACTGGGTCAAGAACTAATTTTAAGAACTTAATTAATGCTGATATTGATAGATGGAAGTGGCGGATAATTGTGACCCTGAACAAAAATGACTAACAATAAGTACGAGGTGGAACAATATGATTTCGAATTCACATAATCAAACTATAAATAACAATTGGTCAAGTCTTAAATAGGAGAAAAAACGGACCCAAAAGTACTCCTGATACTCCACAATGTTTCCCATATAATTCAGGCTGATAGTTACTTTCAGAACATACCAGCTGCCAGTAGGAAATTGTCACGGCCCGGGTTTTAAAAACCATTTTTAAATCAGAGTGGTAGCGGAAAACTCGAGGATTGTTCCTCTAAGCGATAAATCATTGGTTGAAAAATTTTCGACTAAGCATCTAGGCCGTGATAACTGGGGTTCACAAATATGGATACAAAACCATATATACATATAGTAATACAAGATGCAAAGTCGATTAAACCAAAGCAAGTCCTCTAAGTGCAAGTCTGTCATCCATCTTAAAACAAACCAGAAATAGTCGATACTCACACCTTAATACAAGAGCTAGAACAAACCCGAATAGGAGATATACTCAGTAATCTGATCGTCTTCACCACCTAGCTCCCAAGTGCACATGAAGTCAATCCTCCACAGCAGCACCTACATCACATAAGGATGCTGAGTATAAAAATACTCAGTGGGATACCATAACACAGTCATCAACATTACAACAAATTAGGATTTGCATTAACATATTATGCAACCTATTACAGGATTCCACTTGAATCTTTTATTAATCTTTCAAGCAAGTCTTTTATTGCTTCCCAAGTTCAAGTTCAATAATTAAGTCTTTGTCCCATAGACAGACTCACTGAATGTCATACCTACATGACAGACAACACGAAAACACCGTGACTATCACTCCGGTTAATACCGGTAATCACGGCACGCCCTGAATTCCTCAAGGGTGACTGCCTCGCCCATTCCTTACCTTAGAAGGTATGACCATCGGAAGGGTCTGGCTCCACATCAGCTCCTAGACTCGATGTGGATCGGGAAACGCAGCCTTCTAGGATGCTAACGTCTCCAATGTTGTGCACAGTAAACCACCTGGCAACCAAGGCTCAGGATGTGTGGCTCTCTCTAAAATCCATATAGAATAAGCACGCTCTCTCTAAAATCCATAGAGAAGAGGTAACAGCTTAAACCTGGCCAATAGAATATGTAATGCTCTCTCTAAAATCCATAGAAAGATGCAAACATGGGCCAAAATAACATATCATTGTTCTCTCTAAAATCCATAGAAAGATATAACAGCTTAAGCCTGGCCAATAGAAGTTGGTCTTTATTAGGTACCATGACACAGAGCTTCCACCAGTCGGAAGATGTGAATGCTCTCTAAAATCCATAGAGAGATACAGACGGCAGAGCTTCCACCAGCCGGAAGATGCAACACCACCCTAATATATTCTTTGTGACCCTTAATAGGTATCACAGTATTACTAGTATGAAACCATAACATACCATTCACAACTGTTGGCTTAATAGCTCAACAGATAGCCTGACCTGTGACTTAATAGTCATTTCGTCGCTTGATCGGAAGTCACTCACACTCATACACTGACTCCCAATCCCAAGGGCATTTTAGTCTTTATTTTGATTAGGTTCTTCCCAACCCTCAAGCTCAGCCCTCAAGTCATCATTTTATTATCTTTCATAAAATGATTATGTCTCTAAACCATCTAGGTTTATTAGTCGGGTTTTTCTTTACATTTAAGTCCTTAGCTATCTGTCATCATAACATAAGGAACTAAGGCCTTTAATACTATAACATCACACACATACCAATTAGGGCTTGAAATTATTTATTAAACAGCCCAAAATTACTAAAAAGAGCCTATGTACCATTCTGGCTCTGTATGTACTATACTGCATTCAATTACACAGATAGTCAGGCTTCACCGTCAGTTGTGTCCAGTTTTAACTGTCGGTTGAGGTCCACCGGTAGTTCAAAATCTAAACCAGCTTATGAACCGGGTTTATTATTGAACCGGGTTTGATTTATAACTGGACCGAACCGGGTTCGGTCTGCCTGAACCGGTTTATTTATTGAATCGGGTTCGGTCTAATCATGGACCGAACCGGGTTCGGTTTAATTATTACCGAACCGGGTTCCGGTTCGGTTTGACGATCCGGTCCAGAATCCTGGACCGAACCGGTCGTCTTCCCCAGGAAGACGACCAGTTCGGTCGTCTTTGTTCACGCGAGGGTGGCGGCCGACACAGCCGCCGTCGTCGGGCCGCCACCGCCCAGCCGACGCCGCCCCTCGTCTCCTCCTCTCCTCCACTGATCGTCAGGCCGTGATCCGGCCGGACTTGAGGAGAGGGAGGGAAAATGGCCTACCTTTGCTTCTTCCACCGTGGCCGGCGGCCTGGCGGAGGTCGATTCGACCCCCGTCGACTCGCCGTCGGCCCTTTACCTCCTATGTCGCCATCCCCGCCACCTCCATTGACAAAGAACTCAAAAAAATCCAAGCTTTATGAAAGAGGTATGGGATCCTACCTCGCATGCTGAATCGCCGCTCGCCGGAGCTCGTTGGTGAGTCGTCGGAGCTTGCTGGTGGTCGCCAAGCTCGCCGGAGTGTTGCCGTCGCCGCTCAGGTACGCCCTCCCCTGCTGCTCCTTTCCTCTCCCCTTGTTTCCCTTCTGCTTTACTCACCGCCCAAATGTCGTCGCGGCCACCGGAGAGTTGTTGGGGTCACCGGAAATCGTCGTTGTCGCCGGCGTCGCCACAGCTCCCCCCCCCCAATCGTCTGCCTCAACCCGCTTCTCCCATATAAGCAGCTGGCTTCCTCCACCCCCGAGCCAGCTGCTGAATGTTGTCTCACACCTGGCCATTCCTGCGGCCATGTGTTACATTCTTCCCTCCTTTAAAAGAATTTTGTCCTCAAAATTCAGGTAATTTCTTCAAACAACGCTGGGTAGGCACGTTGCATTTCTTCTTCCGTCTCCCAAGTGTTTTCCTCAAACTTATCATTGTACCACTGAACCAATACTAACAGAATTGCTCTATTCTGGAGTACCTGATTTCTTCGGTCCTTAATCCTGATTGGCTTTACTTCATAGGTCAAGTCAGGTTTTTAGCTCCAGCATGGAATAGTCAACCACATGTGCATCATCCTGACAGTACTTTCTCAACTGCGAGACATGAAACACATTATGTACTTGATCCAGATTAGGAGGCAAAGCAAGTCGATAAGCTGAGTTACCAATCCGTTCAAGGATTTCAAAAGGACCTACAAACCGAGGACTTAATTTCCTTTTCTTACCAAATCGCAAAACTCCACTCGTGGTTGAGACCTTTAAGAAGACATGGTCACCAATTTCAAACTCGAGATCCCTACGCCTTCTGTTTGCATAGTGTTTCTGGCGCTCCTGGGCCAACCGAAGCTTTTCCCCAATGAATTTCACCTTGTCAACGCACAACTGAAGCATCTTTGACTTGATCATAACTTTCTCACCGACTTCATTCCAACAAGTTGGAGATCTATAGGGACGTCCATAGAGAGCTTCATATGGAGCCATCTCAATACTAGATTGGTAACTGTTGTTGTAGGCAAATTCAATCAAGGGTAAATGGTTATCTCAATTACCTTTCCAATCCAACACGCATGCTCTAAGCATGTCCTCCAAAGTCTAAATCGTCCTTTCTGATTGTCCATCAGACTGAGGGTGATACGCTGTGCTGAAATTGAGTGCAGTGCCCAAAGCATCTTGTATACTCCTCCAATAGCATGACGTGAATCTAGGATCCCTATCAGACACTATGGAGAGAGGGGCACCATGCAATCTTACAATTCCTTGGATATAGAGTTGAGTCAAACTTTTCGGAGTCTGCTTCCACCGAATTGGTAAGAAGTTTGCAGACTTGGTCAGCCGATCTACTATCACCCAAATAGCATTATGCTTCTTCTGGATAGGAGGTAAGCCTACTACAAAATCCATGGTGATATGCTCCCACTTCCATTGCGGAATCTCTAGTGGCTGCAAAAGTCCTCCAGGTCTCTGGTGCTCTGCTTTAACTTGCTGCCAAGTGAGACATCTTGCTACAAAGTGACCAATATCCTTCTTCATTCCATCCCACCAGAAGTTACGCTTCAAATCTTTGAACATCTTTGTCCCACCTGGATGAATGGTGTACTTGAAATGATGAGCCTCACTTAATAATTCTCTACGCAGTTCTGAGATAGCTGGAACTACCAATCGACCGTTAAATCGAATACCCCCATCAACTCCTCTAACAGAACCTGTCCTTTTCAGTAAATTCTAGACTTCTGGATCTGTTGCTTGCTCTAAAATAATCCTCTCAACAATTCCAGACTGTACCACAAAATTGGCCACAAAAGACTTCCCTCCTTTGGATGAAGGTTCCAGGTGTAGGCTTGCCATAGATTCTAGCAATTCCCATTCTTTGATCATCATAAAGGCAGTCTTAGGGATGTCTTCATCTCGAATTCTTAACTGATGATAACCTAAGCGAAGGTCAATTCGAGAGAAAACTTTGGCTGAATGCAACTGGTCGAATAGGTCATCTATCCGAGGCAAGGGGTATTTATTTTTAACAGTCACCTTGATCAACATCCTGTAATCGATGCATAATCTGAGAGAACCATCTTTCTTCTTGACAAACAGAACTGGTGCTCCCCAAGGCGAGACACTTGGATGAATAAATCCTCTGTCGAGTAACTCCTATAATTGCATCTTCAATTCATTCAACCTTGTTGAAATCATCTAAAACAGTGTCTTGGACACTAATGAAGTTCCAGGACACCATTCTGTTGTAAAGTCAACTTCTATTTCAGAAGGTAAACCAGGTAATTCCTCAGGGCTGAGGTCTTATCGGTATACCCTCCAAATTAGATAAGTTGCTTCATCGGTGATCTCACTTGCCAGATAGGCTACACCTCCCTTCATCAGAAGTTATACACCTTCATGGCTAAGCAGTTACTCTGCTAGTCACAGTTCAATCTCAACTAATTCGACAAAAAGGAATAATATCTACACATGCTCCAATCTTCATCCATCCATCAATTCAATTTGACAAACTCAAGGAGTAATTGCGACACATCAAAATATCCATATATATTTATTTTGTAACAAGTTCTTACAAAAGGTCAAGATTCTTATTACAACGACGCTTCCCTGCTACATCTATTACCCCTAAAACACTTTCTTCCTCCACGTCTCTTTTCTTCAACGATATTCATCCAATATAGCAAGAGCCACACAAGTTGGTGCTGGTAGAAACCATGATCAGTGCCACCACATCTCCCAAATGGTCATGTGGGGCCAGCGGTAACCCTGGGACCTGAATCTCCTATAATGGATGTCCCACAAGGCTACGTCATGTTCCGCTCTCCGATAAACTGGGTGATCTCTTACAATCTGGGGAACTGGCTCTATAATCATTGGTGGGGTACCATTCTCCAATGGGTAAATTATCCTTGCTGGTCGTGCCTCTGTTGCAGATTCTTCTTCCAAGGGATCCTCCTCAGGGTCAGACTCGGTATCAGTGTCATGCTGAGCATCTACTACCGGTTCCTCCTCCAGGGGGTGTTCCTCGAGATCGGACTCGGTGTACTCATACTCGATGACATTGTCGCTTTGACCCTCAGCATTGGATGATGACGCCCCTGCGTGGCCTTTTGCTGTCCAACAGTGCTTCCCACGGACTACTCACAAGAGATCTGCTGAGGTGGAGATCCTTCTGGCTGGAAATTTCTCTCTCTATTTCTAGCTACCACAGAATTTTTGACCACCCGACTACTCCTCCTTGAAGGTGCCATTCAGCCTACAAGGTAAAACAACCTATTACTAACCTTCACTCATTACCCAACTATAACTAGATATATCATAAGAGGACTTCCAGACTTGCAGATAAAGGTTATGCTCTGATACCAACTGTCACGGCACGGGTTTTAAAAACCATTTTTAAATCAGAGTGGTAGCAGAAAACTAGAGGATTGTTCCTCTAAGCGATAAATCATTGGTTGAAAAATTTTCGACTAAGCATCTAAGCCGTGATAACTCGGGTTCACAAATATGGATACAAAACCATATATACATATAGTAATACAAGATGCAAAGTCGATTAAACCAAAGCAAGTCCTCTAAGTGCAAGTCTGTCATCCCAACAAACCAGAAATAGTCGGCACTCACGCCTTAATACAAGAGCTAGAACAAACCCAAATAGGAGATATACTCAGCAATCTGATCGTCCTCACCACCTAGCTCCCAAGTGCACGTGAAGTCAATCCTCCACAGCAGCACCTACATCACATAAGGATGCTGAGTATAAAAATACTCAGTGGGATACCATAACACATTCATCAACATTACAACAAATTAGGATTTGCATTAACATATTATGCAACCTATTACAGGATTCCACTTGAATCTTTTATTAATCTTTCAAGCAAGTCTTTTATTGCTTCCCAAGTTCAAGTTCAATAATTAAGTCTTTGTCCCATAAACAGACTCACTGAATGTCATACCTACATGACAGACAACACGAAAACACCGTGACTATCACTCCGGTTAATACCGGTAATCACGGCACGCCCTGAATTCCTCAAGGGTGACTGCCTCGCCCATTCCTTACCTTAGAAGGTATGACCATCGGAAGGGTCTGGCTCCACATCAGCTCCTAGACTCGATGTGGATCGGGAAACGCAGCCTTCTAGGATGCTAACGTCTCCAATGTTGTGCACAGTAAACCACCTGGCAACCAAGGCTCAGGATGTGTGGCTCTCTCTAAAATCCATAGAGAATAAGCACGCTCTCTCTAAAATCCATAGAGAAGAGGTAACAGCTTAAACCTGGCCAATAGAATATGTAATGCTCTCTCTAAAATCCATAGAAAGATGCAAACATGGGCCAAAATAACATATCATTGTTCTCTCTAAAATCCATAGAAAGATATAACAGCTTAAGCCTGGCCAATAGAAGTTGGTCTTTATTAGGTACCATGACACAGAGCTTCCACCAGTCGGAAGATGTGAATGCTCTCTAAAATCCATAGAGAGATACAGACGGCAGAGCTTCCACCAGCCGGAAGATGCAACACCACCCCAATATATTCTTTGTGACCCTTAATAGGTATCACAGTATTACTAGTATGAAACCATAACATACCATTCACAACTGTTGGCTTAATAGCTCAACAGATAGCCTGACCTGTGACTTAATAGTCATTTCGTCGCTTGATCGGAAGTCACTCACACTCATACACTGACTCCCAATCCCAAGGGCATTTTAGTCTTTATTTTGATTAGGTTCTTCCCAACCCTCAAGCTCAGCCCTCAAGTCATCATTTTATTATCTTTCATAAAATGATTATGTCTCTAAACCATCTAGGTTTATTAGTCGGGTTTTTCTTTACATTTAAGTCCTTAGCTATCTGTCATCATAACATAAGGAACTAAGGCCTTTAATACTATAACATCACACACATACCAATAACATACCAATTAGGGCTTGAAATTATTTATTAAACAGCCCAAAATTACTAAAAAGAGCCTATGTACCATTCTGGCTCTGTATGTACTATACTGCATTCAATTACACAGATAGTCAGGCTTCACCGTCACTTGTGGCCAGTTTTAACTGTCGGTTGAGGTCCACCGGTAGTTCAAAATCTAAACCAGCTTATGAACCGGGTTTATTATTGAACCGGGTTCGATTTATAACTGGACCAAACCGGGTTCGGTCTGCCTGAACCGATTTATTTATTGAATCGGGTTCGCTCTAATCATAGACCGAACCGGGTTCGGTTTAACTATTACCGAACCGGGTTCCGGTTCGGTTTGACGATCCGGTCCAGAATCCTGGACCGAACCAGTTCGGTCGTCTTTGTTCACGCGAGGGTGGCGGCCGACACAGCCGCCGTCGTCGGGCCTCCACCGCCCAGCCGACGCCGCCCCTCGTCTCCTCCTCTCCTCCACTGATCGTCAGGCCGTGATCCGGCCGGACTTGAGGAGGGGGAGGGAAAATGGCAGCAGCAAAAAGCTGCTGCCTTTGCTTCTTCCACCGTGGCCGGTGGCCTGGCGGAGGTCGATTCGACCCCCGTCAACTCGCCGTCGGCCCCTTACCTCCTATGTCGCCATCCCCGCCACCTCCATTGATAAAGAACTCAAAAAAATCCAAGCTTTATGAAAGAGGTATGGGATCCTACCTCGCATGCTGAATCGCCGCTCGCCGGAGCTCGTTGGTGAGTCGTCGGAGCTTGCTGGTGGTCGCCGAGCTTGCCGGAGTGTTGCCGTCGCCGCTCAGGTACGCCTTCCCCTGCTGCTCCTTTCCTCTCCCCCGGTTTTCCTTCTGCTTTACTCACCGCCCAAATGTCGTCGCGGCCACCGGAGAGTTGTTGGGGTCGCCGGAAATCGTCGTTGTCGCCGGCGTCGCCACAGCTCCCCCCCAATCGTCTGCCTCAACCCGCTTCTCCCATATAAGCAGCTGGCTTCCTCCACCCCCGAGCCAACTGTTGAATGTTGTCTCACATCGGCCATTCCTGCGGCCAGGTGTTACAGAAACAAAGTTTATATCCTATGTCTGATAAAACCAAACCAGGCCAGCAGGTAATAAGTTTGAACTAGAGAATATAAACTAACTCCTTTGCACTGCTTAGAACATATTCCCTCTATCCCGTGTTAATTGTCTGGATTAAAATCCAAAATGAATTAAAATTAAGTCATTTGTGATTTCGAGCCTAGAAAAGTAATATGGGACAGAGGAAATATTTTCTATGCCAACTTGCACAAGAGAGCTAAGAAGCTAGGCTTGAAGTTTCCTTCAATATAAATAAATTTAGTACCTAAACCGTACGTTCACTCCGTTGTATGACTCATATGACATTTCAACAGTCGAGAACTCAAATCATATAAGGAGCATGAGGCCAATCTTTATTACCGTTAGATTCCGATCAGAAGGTGGATATCAAATCAGTGGGTAGGTGAGTGTGTCACATCAAGGAGTGGGTGAGATCATTATGGGTATTTGTAGCACTCAGATCAAGATCCAACGGCTACGATTCAGAGTGGCCTCATATAAGCAATATGAGAGCGATCTCATATAAACTTTTCCCTTAATATATATATATATATGATTTTCTTTCATATATTTCACCAGGCACATCAAGTTCACGCACTGCACAGGTAATACAATTAACAACGAAAAAATTCATGAATTAGCATACAAAAAGAACATTTAAATAGTTGCAGAACTCCATTTTAAAGAAGAATACTCTTACAAAGAGTATCAAATCTATATTAACTTCTTTAAAAGAATTGACTTCTTTAAAAGAATTAAGTTAAACGGTATGATACACAACACAATTGCTGGCCAGATGTGTGCAAGCAGCATCTGTTTCTATTTTTAAATTACTAGACTTTCAATGTCAATTCAATACGTTCAACAATAACACAAACAAAGCTTTGCTCCTCAATGAAAAACTCCGGCAGTTGAAACTAAAATTCATGACAAAAAAAAGTGACACCAGCAATTGCATACATCGAAAAACATCCTATATATTGTCATACTTAAAGCACCAGGGTGCAATAACGCTACTGCTAAACTCTTACAACAAGAATACAAACAAAGCTTTGCTCCTCAATTAAAAAGTTCCGTAGTTGAAACTAAAATTCATGACAAAAAAGTGACACTATCAATTGCATACATCACAAAGCATCCTATATGTTCTCATACTGAAATCACCAGGGTGCAATAACGCTACTGCTAAACTCCTACAGAGGTTCGATGTATGCAAAAGATTGGAAGAGAGAGCAAGAAAAGCAAATCTTTTTTGGAGCTATACTGATTGTCTTCACAGGTTGCAGTCAGATAGTTATCTAAGATGTAATCAGGAGATGGTGACTCCGAACTTATGTTTGGCAATTGAGAGACTTCCTGCATCAATTCAGTGACTCAACTAAGGGGAACTCAAGGGAAGACCAGTGAAAAGTAAGGAAGCAAAAATATGACCCTCCGAGATTAAAATAGCCACCCCGTCCAATACAATCATATAGATGATTGTCTCGTTGATAAATAATGACAACATTTTTTTGGACATGATGGCAAATAACAACTTTCAAGTTCAAAAAGAAGCTAATAGGTCAGGTGATGTATAATGTAACGTTCTTTAAAATAGAAAGATTTATAATGATACACTCTCTGCACAACATTCTCCTAAGACAGACACCCTTATTATATGCAATTTTCATCCAATTATTTCCTTCAAAGAGAAAGAGGGTCAGGCAAAATTTATCAGAAACAGATATAAGGGACTAATAAGCCAGATTAAGAGAAAAGACGTTTCTACATTCAAACTCACCAAGGGAGGTGAAATCATAATAATTGCCTCGGTCAAAATACATCTCTGCAAGAGAAAAGGCACTTAAAGTAAAAAAATTTGTCATAAAATACATGAAAACATGTGTACAAAGAGCAAGCAAATTATATATACTAAGCCAAGATATATTAATATAAAGGAACAAAGGTTTCAACGTAGTAGACTGCATCAATTTCCTTGTAACGGTGAGCAAAGGGTTTTAGGCTTTGTCAGCACTTTAATTCATTTGCCAGGACTTAATAACTTGATCACTTTCCCTAACAGATACAATTTTTCTCACAACAAATTAAACAAACAATAGTGGATTATACAGAGAACATTAGCAACACAACCAACGTTACTGATACTCGCATATGATCTACTCTTTCCGGTGTCACCATGTGACACTCACTTTCCACTTTTTTTCTTTCTGAAAGGGTTAACGCATTCAACTTACAAATTAAATGTAAGAAAACAAGGCGGAAATAGAAAAAAAGACGGGACAACTCAATTTTCGTCAAACATTGTGCTATTGCATCGAGAAGGTGTCATGCACCATAAATGTCAAAAAACCATTGAATGAACAGCTGATACCTTTCTCACCTATCCCCTTTATCTGATCTCACCACCACCACTTAACACCCTCTTTCCTATATTTCCTACCATTATGCCAAAACTACGCTGAGGGAACTAGCATTAGTAACCAACTAATGACCACCCTCACTAGCAAAATAATCCAGTTAAGGATATCCAAGATTTTTATATAATATAGAGTCCAATTTCCTCTAAAGTTCACATTTTTTTTTGTTAAGCGGTCAACAAAATAACTGATCCCTTTTGTAACAACTTAAGCGTTTAGAAAATGCTTAACTAGCATGGGATAAAAACACAAAATTCCGGTTTCAAGTCCTAGAAAAGCAGTGTTCTTGATTGTTCTTTGTGACTCTATTGCGCGTTCAAATGCAATGCTTAGCGGAGTTTGCACAAGTTGAGCACTATCAGTGACAAAATAAAAAATTACTCCCATCCCTAACAGCTTTAGCTCTCAGGTAAAGTGGTTAAATAGCAGTCTCCACATGCTAACAGCTATTTATTCAATAAATATGTACAAATGTAATACTTGATAGCACTTTTTTCAGTCAACATGGAGCAAGAAATTAGACAAATGAAACGCTAAAAATTGGGAAGTCGCAAACAAGGAAATAAATGACAACAGCGAGGCCAGACACGAATGATTTATAAGTCATGTCTATGTCGACGTAAATCTATTAGCAAGAGATATAGGTAGGGTATTTCTGACACAGTACTTTTCTAGTAACAAGCCCCTGGAAGAGAGTGAGACCAGAGAAACAAAAATTCTTATGAGGCGTTTTCAAAGACCATAGACGAATACAGAAGATGAAACCAAGACATTCTGCATTCCTAAAAAAAAGTTCTGATCAACTTGGCCATAATAGTTTTGAATTTGAAAAAATCAAAGCATGCCATAAGAACATTGAAGTGCTTACAAGAATTACTTCGCTAGCATTGCAGCATTGATTCAGCACTCAAAATAAGAACACATAGAAAACAATTGTCTAAGGTTGTCTACAGATTGGAAGGCCCATATTCTACTCAGCATAAACTAATACAACAAAGGCAAACTTCAATTTTATGAAGTTACAAACATTTTACAAAGAAGACATATGGAAGCACACCTATCTGGCCAAGAAGCTCAATTTTTATGCCATTATGTTCAATCTTTTTACCTTGATTTGGTTCAATTAACACCTGCGAAATTATTCCAGATTTCCATGTTAATATTCTGCATTAAAGACAATGCAGTCAATAATATCAACATAAGCTGAATTCATATGTAACCTCATCCTGAAATAGATGTGAAATACCTCCCCAACAATGTTTTCCTGACTGTGAAAAAGGGGAAGTAATGCAATTTGACCATTTTCCTTCTTGATGGAGGCCTGTAAATTTGAGAGAAAGATCATAGACAACATACAATTAGACAACTATGAGAAAAAAAAATATATGTAATAAACGTGAGTATTTAAAGAAACTGCATCTTTTCTCCATGAAGAGTAGAATCTTCGACAATATACAGAAACTCACAAAATTCTTCCCTCAGCAATAATAAGAATTTAGAGGTACCTGTTTGCGAGTTCTTCCATCAGAAAACTTTATTGATAAGTTACATGGAGGTTTGAAAGCTCCAATAAGGTAATTCTGACATAAATCACCAGGTAAACAAATTAATCAATTGAAATGAAGTGTAAACTCGATAAGACATTCAATGAAACAGCATGCAACATTTACAATGTAGACAGACTAGAAAGTAGCCCTTTCTCCATAAAGAAGATGGCAGGTCACAAATCAACTTCCTTTATAAATAAGCATTTTTCAGATTTGATTTTTAATTATAGTGACACTTATTCAAATATGGATAATGGCCGACCAATTATAGAGGTACGGAAACGACAAAACACTCTGCTGTTTTGGCCACTATGGATAAGAACTACTAAATGCCAGCTGCCATGTATATATCTTGAAAGAGAAGAGTATCAAGTGTAAGGCTCTTCCCTCAGGCCAAACATGGAAAATAAGCAACACAGTTCATTAATCTTGCGTGTGGATAAACCTTTATGCACTTTCCTTGATATTCAATTGGAGTTATATGAGTACACGAAAGCAGTAATAGAAACATCCCATCCTTTTGAATGCCAAAGGCTGGTCTAACCTGGTACCATCCAGAGGTACAAAATCATAAATCATTGTTAAACAAAACAACATCAACAAAACTATTTCGCATAACTGCTTCGTAACTAATAAGGACAGGCTTAATAGAAGTATAAGAATAACTGAGACACAAACGAGGTCAACCAACTTTTCTAAATGAGAATACAATTTTCAGGATACACATACGAATACAGATAAAACACATGAATGAACAAATTAGTAACATAATCAGCAAAGAAACAGCGACAACATTATCCGCACCAGATACAAGAATTCAAGAATTTTTCACCAATGAATCGATCTAACCAAATACAAGGATTTAATAATTTTTCACCAATGAATCGATTTTCTAACCATAACATGCAGTACTCGCTCCAAAGTGAAGTACTCTACAACTACATTCTGATACAGCATAATTTGGTCAGATACTATCAACAACATCTGATTTCATGGGTATCTGGAAATCGATTCACCCCAAAGGGTTTCCACCCGAAAAAAAGTTTTTTTTTTTTTTAAATTTTGGGTTTTTTTTCGGACACCCCAAAGGAAATCCCACATTTACTCGCTTGACACCCCCAACTTACATGACGTACATGCGTCCCTCTCGGCCTTTTTATCTCACCAAAAAAAACAGAGAATGGATGAAAATGGACTACGGAGATGGATGGAGCCACTGGCAGTCTTCCGCCGTAAAATTGTCGTATTGAAGAATAAGACAGAAGGGACGGAGGAGAGCAGAGGGTGATAGGGAAATAATTGTGTAGGGTAAAACTGAGGGTCCGTTTGATTGGTCTGAATCTGAAAAGTCTGAAAGTTTGATTGGTCTGAATTTGAAAAGTCTGAAAAGCCTGTGTATCTGAAATTTTCTAAACTGAATCTGAATCTGAAAAATTAGATTCAGATGAAACAAATGAAACTGATTTCAGATTCAGATTCAGACCAATCAAATAGAAGTTAAAAACACAAATAGAACACAAATTATCCTAAAACTCTAACTTGCAGTCCAAAAAACTCTAACTTGCGGTCCCAAAACTCTAACTTTGTGATTCACGTGATTCACCAAATAGAAGAAAGCCAAAGAAACTTGTAGTTACATACACAATTGAGCAAAGTGCAAGTGACGTTTGCACAATAGAATGTATTTGGGATGAGTCTTTGAATTCATTCTCGATGATATGAACTGCACAAATACAATAATATGGTTTGGCATCGTAGAACTCCTTCATGCTCGCACATTACCAAAAATTGAATATAGAATATGCTCCTAAAAAATGAACAAAGTTTTCTCATGCTTCCTTGAGTCATTTTTTTCCAAAAATATGGTGGAATTGCTTAGCAACTAATAGGGCTCATGCCTATTGTACCAAGTACAAACAACTAGCTCAGAAGTATGTAGCAGAAGGATAAAGATATCCATGGTACCATGAGGAAAGGGGGGATGAGACCATTTTTTCTTTCTTTTATTTTTTTGATACGGAAGACCACTCTTATATACAGCAAGAAGTCAATAAAGCAAATCTTTACCTTTTTCTTCATAACTAACTGCCCATGCCCACCCTGTACAAGCTCAGAAAACACTTTTCTGAAGTGGCTAGCTACACTTTTGAAATAAGCTCTCTGATTTTCTGCAAGAGTGCAAGTAAAAAAAAAAAAAAATTAGCCATTTTATTCCATGCTAAGGAAATCAACTTAATTGTAAAGTTATAAGCATGACACGTCCATTCCAAAATCTTTTAACATGGCAACATCAACCAACCAGAGATCATTAACAACGAATCAAATTTGGAGCATTTCTTAATTCGTTTTAAATTAAAACTACTACAATAACAAACGTCTTTGTATAAAGTAAATGCAGCAGAAAATCAGAACAACCAAGATGTGACAAGTACCTCATCACCAACATCCAGTTCTGCCTGCCTCTTTTGAAGTTCTTCACGTTGTTCAGTGAAACTGATATACTGATCAAGTGCTTTCCTGTTGACATGGCTAAACTGCTGTAATTCGTCATTACACTTGTGAAGCATCCTCTGCAACTCTTTGATGTTTTTTCTCCTATACCTGTCAAAATTTATTTGAGATAGTATAATTCAATCTCCCACATGAGACAAACAAGAAGAAACCAATTACCAAAAACAGTAATAAAATAACAGAGAACGATTGAGTAGTGCAACAACTCCTCAGCGAAAGGATGAATTAAGAAACAAAAAAATATCAAATACTATTACCTGATCTATAATTATTTTCAGATTATCAACAACTGCACATAATTTTTTAATTAAATTTTATAATAAGTGAAGAAGGCATTGTCTTCCTATAATGATCATCAGGCTTTAACCATGGTAGGAAACAGCAGCTGCAACAGAATTGTATTTTCTATGATAGAGAAATTCAACTCTCCATATGCAAAAAGCAGGATAGAAGCCCATGAGATTGCATTAGAAAGCACTAGAATTAGGACCAAAGGACAAAAACAAGGAACATACAGCATGAGCAAACACTGATCATAACAGAAAAGCTGAAAAGTGACATAAATTTCACCACCGATAAAATCAGAAGAAAGCTTTCAAAGCATAAAAAGAGCATTTGTAATAAAGAAAATCAGCTCCCAATATGCAAGAAGTAGAAGAAAAGGCCATGAGATTCTAGCAGTAGTAGTAAAATTAGGACAAACATAAAAACAAGGAACATACAGCATGAACACACAATTTTTTGTGTCTGACAATAATTAGAGTTATAGTGCAGGAAAAAATATCAATATTTGCATTGTCTGACAATAATTAGAGCTACAGTGCAGGACAAATATCAATATTTATATGTGAGAATGTATATATATACATATAGGCAACAAACAGAGAGAGAGAGGTGCATTAGAAGTAAGATGCATGATTCTAATTGCACACTGCATAGTGAAGCACAAGCAATGTCCCATCAAGTTATGAACTTATGATGTCAAATTTGAACTACTGAATCTCCGGGCAAATTTAAACACTACAGTAGTTCAATCCATATAATGGGCTTTCAGAAGTACATAATACATGTGGATACAATGAGAAAGTAGCATATCAACACAAATTACATTCTGCAATATAAATCCTTCAAGTTAGATCAACTACCAGAATAAAAAATTACCCGAAGTCCAACAAGAAAACAACACAAAAAAATAAATAAATCTATATCTACATCGTTTAAAGGAACAAACTATAAACGTAGCAAAATTTTATTTTCTGTACAAATTGCAATAGTAAGCAAATTAATTTCGTTTAGAAATGAAAGATTGGATGTATCAAAAGAAAATTAAGACATATAATCGCATCATTCTAAGAGTAAACAATGGAAGAATTACTCACTTCTTGTGCCGGCGGCGTCGCTTGGGACCCCACGCCTCCAACTTGGCAACGGGACAGCAACACCTAGCCTTGAACAGCAAAATCGCACAACCATCTGGTGGTGCCATCCGCCGGAGCTCGGATCTCAGGCACTCATAATCAGGATTCCCCTCGGTCCTGCCCTTCCAAGGAATCTCGTCGTTCTCCACCGAAGCGGCAGATATCAGGCACTCCTCGGTCTGCAGCTGGATGTTAAACTCCATGCCCTTGTACTTGGGCTTCCCGCACTTCCTGGATCGGACCCCCTCACGATGAAGCGCGAAAAAGGACACCGCAAAGGCGGCAACGAAGGAAATGTAGAGGGGGAGAGGGGAGAGGGGAGAGGGGAGAGGGAGAAGGAGGAAGGCGGGAGGAGGAGAGAGGAAGGATCGCCATGGCAGAGGTAAAAAGGATCGGGTTGTTTTCAGGTTATTTTCAGACCCATTTTACCATCTGATTTCTTCAGGTTGATTTTGTAAAACCCGCTTAATTCAGTTATCCAATCAGAGCTGATAACAAACAGACTGATAAGCTGCTTATAGTTGACTTATAACCTGCTTATCAGTTTCAGTACTTAATCAGACCAATCAAATGGAACCTGAGTAAAAAAATTGCAGAATATTTTGGGGCAGGACGGGTGATGGTGAGAGATTTTGCTGAATTTAGTTGGATGTTACGAGTAAATGGTGTTTCTAATTAAGACATTGTTCGGGTGGCAGTATCCCGTTCAAAAATTTAGTTATTGATCATTTTTTTATTTAAGATTATTATTAGAGCAATGCCCAAAGAAGGGTCCCACAAATGGTCATATGTGTACTTGGATTGCATCAGCCAGACATCTATATCTATTTGAAATGGTTGGTGGTTTAGTATTTGGTCCCTTCGTCCCATTTGGTTATTCCCAATGAAAGTGAACTATTAAGCATCAATACATTGCATGCATGTGAATAAAAGAAGAAAGGATGCAAATAATTAAGAAGTGTCGTCCTAATTAAGAGGTGTCGTCCTCTTCCTTGATACTACTACTACCGAAGCTCAACAAATCGCCGGTGATGGAGCCATGGCTGGAGCCGAAGGCCCCGACGTGGTCCTTGAGAGAGCGCTTGTGCTTGAAGTCGGAGCCGCAGCGGCAAAGCCAGAGCTTGCCGCGGTTCTTCTCGTGGGTCCTCCAGTCTCCCTTGATGGCCAGGAACTTGCCGCACTTCCTGCACATGAAGGGCTTAACCCCGTGCTTCCTCTTGTAGTGCGTCTGCAGCGTCCGGAAGTCCTTGAGGGCCCTCGGCCGTGGGTGCTCGATGTGGTTCCTGCACCCCGGCACGCAGCAGTAGCAAGGGATGCCCAGTATTGCATTTGGCTGGCTCCCCCTCAATGACTCCAGCCCTCTCCGGTACCGGGACCCATGACCCCACATGTGCATCTACCAAAATTGAATCCATGCTCATGACACAACAAACGTCAATCCATTTGTCCATCATACTCGGATTCAAAAGTCGAAAGACAAGATTTATCACGCATGATTCCTAAATCGCACAAGTGATGTATACGATAGAATCTTAAAGTATACATTGGCTAACTACTAATTTAAAGAAGAATGAACCTGAAGGTTGTTATAACGATTGAAGGTCTTCTTGCAGATATGGCAGGAGAAGTGCGTGAAGCCAATCAATATATGAGCTGGGGTGGGGATCCAGTATTTGGAGGTTGGAGCCGTCTCTTTTTCTTCTTCTTCTTGGTTATATTCTGGCTTTTGATCAGGCTCGTTAGAGTAGCTCGGCGGGCCAATGCTCAATGCCACTGTCATTTCCTCGTCTTCTCCTATGGACGTTGTTCGTGGGGTTGGAGACTCAGGCCGGCGAAGCAGAGAGCTCAGCAAGGGAAGAGGCGCTAACGACAGTTGAGTACTGGTGCTGGTGCTAATATGAAAATCCAGCGACTGGGTCACGGACGAGTCAGGTGAAGAGTTGTCGGGCTGGTAAGAAGCCAAGGAGTCCATGTTTGCACCATACAGCTTCATAGATTCAACAAGCTCGACCATGGCCTGTTTTTATAGCCAGTTTTTTTCTGTTTATAATGGTGATACACAGGCCAAGAGATCGCCATATTATTTAACCACAACGGCAGATACTATCAGGAGATGGAAGAAATTTAAATGGTGACCCTGGAGTGATTGATGAGGAGGGGCTGGAGAAGGCGTTGGTTGAAGGACAACTACCTGGCTAACCATGCAATGAATAAGAGCTGCTCTGGGATGTTGGCCTTTTTTGGAAACCAATTAAAATCCAGGCCCAGCTCCTCCTAAATTAGCAGCCTCCATGTAGCAGAAGATGAGAAAACTCCTGCAAACTTTCCTCGTCCTATCGCACACGCTATAACTACCTTTATAATTCGCTCTTTCAAGGGACACGAGGCTTGTTTGAGTGATATCAGGTTTATATGCACCAATGTACTGGCCTATTCAGATAGACGCTGGGCTATCATCGTCTAAGGGTTCATGCCATAATTAATTACATGTGAAATGAGATCAGAAAATGATTCATATACTTAAACTCGCTGAATGGATCCAATCCCGGCTTAGGTTTACGCCATTTTAATGTAGAGTACACTAGTGCTTGTAAACCCTTCGACAAGGGGCGAGACTAACCACTATATGTCAAGTTAAAGTTTTCAACTCCGAGCTCAAGAATTCCTTACCTGATAAAGTTTCCAAGAGAATATACATGTACATCACAATGCCAAGGTCTAGGCCTGACCAGAATGTTTAATATTAGGAAAATGATATTTGTACACCAGTTTCGAGGATTAGTCTCTTCCAAAATTAATGCAAATTATCGGGCTTCACTCTCCGTTAGAAAGAAGCCATCAAGATAAACAAAGTGGTACTTTTTTTGGTAGCGCCTTTCGGGAACTAGTTCCCGTCACAATAAAGACCCTTAACAAGGTTCACTCCCCGTCATAAAAAAGGTAGCAAAACCAAGAAGGGGATTTTTTTCTCGGTCGGGGTGGACGTGGGCTTGGAGCATGTAGAGAGAAGGCATTTATCGCTAGAGGAGAATACCTGGATGAGGCCGGAGTGGCAGCCGACGGTGAGGAGGCGTCTAACCCAGAAGGAGAGGGAATAAGTGACTTTGGGGAAGGAGATGTGGTAGCTTTGGGTGTGTGGGCAAGGAAGCGGCCATTGTAGAGGGCGACAGAAGCGGCAGAGAAGAAGCAGAGGAGGAGCAACGCTAGGAGTAGAGTGCTTGCAGGAGCTGCACTCAGAGCAGAAGAGACTCGGCTTTGGGGTTTGAGAGAATAGATATTGGGGGACACTTAGGTAAATATTGTGGGGTGAGTAAAGAGTAAAAATTCAGACAGTTTAATTAGAAAAGTGGGGGACGTCTTAGAAATTCTTAGATTTTGACCAAATAGCCCAAGGGTGAAGATTCAAAGTCAATGATTTAATAGGTGGTAGGTCAAAACCATTGGGTTTAATAGGTGATGAGTCATCTCCTATTCAACATTTTTTTCATTGTATTATGAGGTAGCTCTTGGTTTTAGTTTATTCACTTACTTTGTAGTGGGGTAGCTGAAAAACATCTGGGTTATTAATAGGTGATGAATCTCTTCTATTCAACAATTCCCAATTTTTGTTTATAACAAAATCCATAGTCTATATGCTAGATTATATAATATAGTTCAACTACGATTTTACTTACTAATTTTGTTTCATGAATAGGGCAAGACGAAAGGATTCAGCCTCGGATGCGATAGGATTTTTAACTTACTCTTAATATTAGCTTCCAATTTGTTGAAAAATAACTTGGTACTTGCCCAAATGCTTTCATTTTTATACCTAATACGTTAATCGAAATAGATGTTTTTTGCATTTATAGATTTAATATTTAAACATATATAATTAACTCGATTTTAACTTCATTGAGAGTCTGAGACTCCAAGTTAACTCAAATAATCTTAGAACCATCAGAATCTGAGACTGTTTTACAACATTGCTTATGAAAATATATTCTCCAAGTCATGATCATCCCAACTATGGGGTGTCAGATGCATGTGTTTTATACCATATTTGTCCTTTGTTGAAATGAAAATGATAGTAAGAAATCCATACAAATAAACAGTGGCAAGGTTTTATGCCAAATGCCCTTCCTGAAGGGACAATAAAATGAAAGTTCAACATCAACATCTTCATTACAGCAAAAAAAAACACATCAACATCTTCATTACGTGCCTTTCCAATTATACATGAGAGTTGGCTCCATGAGACAATGGTTGTACATGAAATATTAATGTGGTCATCTAAAAATTCATAGTAAACACATTATATGGCGCGCTAGATTTATGAATTGGCCAAACTATCCCGGCCGCTGTTCGTTGCAAAAATAATGAAGAGGATTCTACAAATCTTGTAGTTGATCTATCTGAGTCAAACCAGCCCTATCCCCCTGATTTTCTTAACTTTAGACAAGAGTGGGAGTACATCCATGAAGATGAGGATTTTGAAAACTCCGACAATGAGAAAGCTGTGTCGTCAAAATTCTTCTAAAAAGAATAAGAAGTGCAGATATTGCAAGAAAAATTAGTTATGTAATCTTGGCATAGTTCTATTTCCTTATTACAAGTTACTTATTTGTATTCTTTTTCTAGATAAAAAATCTTCCTTTAGGAAGGGTGTTTGGCCTGCGGAGATTTGCCCTGGGGTTGGAGGAGAGTCACTTCTGTGTTTTCCATTCTTATGTACTCTTCATTAGGTTCTTCTTCAATAATATTTTTAATTATCCAAAAAAAAAAATTTGGAGCATGTTCAAGGGTTTATAGTCAGAAAGATACAGAATATAAATGATACTGAGCAGCTGAATAAAATATAGAAAAAGGAATAGAAAAAAGGAATAAAAAAGGGTAGAGTTCAGATTTTTTTTAGTTTCTGGATGCATCAGTGGCTGTCTCATAGACGTTGCAGACTTTGCACATCTTCCACCTTATCTCATTGGAACCCGAAAAATCAAATTGCAGCTGGATAGCTTAAAAAATTGGGCATCATGTTTATGGACAAGGATTCCACGAGGCCACAGCCGCACAAATTGACAGTCATGCATCCTTCTCAAGTACTTGTATTGTCTGTGTTAACTCCAGTAGTTGCCGGAGATTGTTGCTGGATCTGGGAATCTGATTGCCAATATATGTTAGATATAACCAGTGTCAATTCTTTGGGTTTTGCTTAATAAATTTTTTTCAATTATCAAAGAAAAAAATTGACAGTTATATTACAATGTACAAACATGTTATATTAATCCGATAAAGGATAATGTAGCCAAAGAGATAACTAATCAATGACATTATAAAATATTGAACAAGTAATTCGTGTATACAAGTGTATTTTTATATCTACTCCTACGTACCCTCCTTTTTATTTGTAATTCTTATATTCTCTCTTTTATAGTTAATTCTTATATTCTTTTTTATTTGTAGTTAAAGAATTTCATACATAATTATATTACTATAGAAGATCATATTCTTTCATTTTTCTGATTATAACACATATATCTTGTCCCATATTGTCTGTCCATTTGTCCTTCTAAGCAAATGCGAACAAACATTTCTATTTGTCTACCAGTTGCGTCGATATCTGGTCCAAGGCCGTCTTTTAAATTAAGGTAGACTTGTTGAATAAGTCAATCAGCTGGCTATGTGACTATCATAAATTGCCCTTACAACAAAAAATGGCAATAAGAGCCTTTGGCTCCTTGGTTTATGGCATATATTATGCATATATAGTTCAATTTTAGGGTCAAGTAAAAGAAAAAGGGTTAAAAGGGTTATGGTGAGAAGCCTAGAGCAAATGTAGGTGGTGACTGGTGAATAAATACGTACTTAGTATTTTTTTCTTTTCCATTTTTTGACTATTGGAAAGATAAATGCATCAAGTTCGTTTGACTATTGGAAAGATAAATGCATCAAGTTCGTCACTAGCTCTGTCATCTGTGCACTAGCCAAGAGAGATGATATAATTTTACTAACAAGTTATAAGTAGACAAAGATTGATGTATAAAAAAAGGTCAAGAAAACGAGTCCAAATAGCAGAAACTATTGTATGCTGTCTGTTTCTCATAACAAGCGAAGAACCTGGTCAAATATTTACCTGAAGATTGCCGAGAAGAGGTGGTAGGTGAGAAGGTGTGGGGCAGGGAAGGGGTGGTGGAGCCCTCCCCTTGAGCAGGAGGAAATCTCAGGTAATAAGTTGGTCCATGCAGACGAGGGACCTGGGAAGCCGTAAAACTCGTCCCCGGAGCCTGCTGATAGGGATGGTAGCCTGCGTAAGGATAAGTCGGACCGACACCCGTGGGAGGAGATGAGGCGTACATGGGATGGTAGTACTGCGGTGCCACAGCTGGCCCGTAGACACCCTGTCCACACAAACATTGCAAAATAAAACACAATTAACTTATGTTAGTTTACTTAGAATTAGAATTTAATCCATGAATTGGCTGCATGCATCAGATGTAGGTCAAAGAGAAACAGTGGCTTCTGGTCATGTTCAGTGAGAATAAATGGATTAAATGTTGAAGTTGAGGTCCGGTATGGAGGCTAGACGATATAGTTGTAAACTATTATGGATGGTCCTACTTACTATATATATATATATATATATATATATATATATATATATATATATATATACAGAGAGAGGAAAGGTGGCCATGGTAGCCCTTTCATCCTCTTTTTATTCCTCCCCTTTCCCTCATTAAGATAGTAGTAATGCTGAGACTGAGCTACTTACTTGGGGGTATACGTAGTCAGGTGAATACGTTGAATAGCTGCAAAGCAGATATAAGACGTGAGATCTGAGTTCAAAATAATAAAGTTGTAAACGAAAAAAAAAAGTTCATATAATCAGATTATTTAAAAGAAGTGCATTCAACTGCTTTTTTAGGAAAGAACAGTTTGCACTTTCTGGGTTTTTCTTTTGCCAGTAACCACCCTAGCTATGGGCAGTGACACAACACTCACACCTATTAGGCCATAGGGCCCAAATGCCCCTTTCTCAAATGCTCGGGCTGCAACTCGAACACATGATTCTCTTCTTAGTAGTGGAGAGTTAGTAGTGGAGAGTTACAGTTTGCGCTTTCTGTTGTTTTGGGGAGATAACAGTTTGCTTGTAGCAAAAAAATGACAGCGATGCTAGTTTGCACTTCATTCTCTTCCATGCATTCTCAAAACAAATGAGAAATGTCATCTCAAAGGTCCTTCGTAATCCAAAGAAATACTATATTTTTTTCCTTGATATGTCAGTTCTATATTTCTGCACTCTATGTTGTCTCTCATATCAATTGGAAAGTGTCATTTCTGGTTCAGCAAATGTTGTAAAACATTTCTCCTTTGTTTCCATTTTATGGACCTAATTGGTTCCATAACTTATCAAGGCATCTTATTTCCTTCTTTTTTTTTATGCAAGGCATCTTATCATTGACTAATTGGGTTCCAATTATGTGTTTTTGTGCTTAGAAAACCGTGCCGTAAGGTGTCAGAGTGATCCCCCACAGGTTGTTTCACTGATTGGCAGACAGGAAGAGTGGGGCCCACGAGACAGCGGCCAATGCGGGGTGCAGAAGGCCAGATAACTGTGTGCGTGACCACATCATGTGGGTGTTGCAGAATAAGTGTGGTACGGACCATCCTGCACCATAGAAAAACAATGTTGGCCAGTTGTGCCACAAGAGCAAGTGGCCGGTCCTTACACACACTTTAGGAACACGCCAGCCCCAATCCCCGTGGGCAGCCAAACCCTTGCCTAAGATCCCTTGCCCCCCCTCCTTAGGATCCCCATCAGTTCCATAGGCAGCTCCTCCTAAAATGGATACCGTTTTCCGTTGGTTTCTATCCAAGAGATTATGAACAGATCCTCATGCAGGGGCAGGTGCTGGTAACTATAACTGTAGAGAGATTGCTCTCTTTACCATTTTTCACCATCAGGATTTTCAACAAGGCTTTTAACGCTACTGGTTTTGATTGTACGGGTATTTAGGTGTTTAGTCATTATTACTATATTTAGAATTTTTCAGACACCATCATTCCGTTCTGTTATAGGTGTTGGTGATCAAGTTCCATGAAAAAGGAAATGACAGATGATGAAGAGAGCCGGACCTACCCGTAAGGAGAGTAGATGAGAGGAGGTGGCGGTGGGGAAGGAGCCATTATTCTGCCGTAGGAGGTGGCAACACCTTGCATGGCTCCTTGGTACTGACTTCCTCCAGGACCTCTTCCTATATGATCATTGAGCAAACCACCCACCATTAATATTAGGAAACATCATTCATGCAATATAAGCCTACAAAAAAAAAAGGCAGCCAGCTATCGCGTATCCGTGTGACCAACCTCTTGGAGGAGCAGGTCTTGGCCGGCCCAGAGAGGCAATGTTGCAGTTAGCCCTTCTCACGTCTATGACAGGATTGGGGTCCAGACAAGCTCTTCTTGCGGACTCCGGATCACGAAATGTCACCTGCTCCCCAAGATGCATCAAAATTTACAAGAGAAATGTAGTAAAAAAAGGTTTACAAGAGAGGCATATATGTGAATATGAATGTCTTTCTGATGATCAGACCTGATCAAATACTGTACTTACGAATCCATATCCTTTGGACTTGCCGGTATTTTTGTCCGTGATGATGACAGCCTCAAGAATCTCTCCAAACTGCTCAAAATACCTTCTCATCTCCTCGGTAGGGGTCTCCCATGCCAGCCCGCCCACGAAGACCTTTGTGAAGGTCGTGTCACCAAACTGTGATCTGTAGTGCGGGTTAGCCATGGCCGCCTCTCTAGACTACCAAAGAATAGAAATTACAATAAGGAATAATCAGTGGTAATAGGTTCTTCAGCTCATCTGCAGCCGAGGCTCCTACGTCTCTTTCTCCTAACTTCCTCCTCCTCCTCCTTGGTTGCCTCTCCTTCCATTCCTCTCCAGGCTCCCCAGAGAGATAGAGATGGAATGGAAGGGAGATTGAGGGAGGGATCAGAGATAGAAGGAAGAAGAAATGTCAATCGGTGGGGAAGGGTGAGGATCAGGTAGGAACAGTTGGGAAGAGGGAGATAATTCAGTTGTTGGTCGGACCAGGCTGAGGATGGTAGTATATGGAGAGGAGGAGGAGGAGGAGGAGAGGGAGCGGGGAAGAGGAAGGGGAAAATATGATCTCCGACAGGTGCAAACACTTATTTGCTGTCCGAGAGGAGGTTTTGGTGCTTTGGATATCGAATGACAGCTGCATCAGCATCACCACCCGCCTGTCTCTCCATTAATATACCCACTATTCTATCTTCCTTCTTTGATTCCCTCTCTCTAAATTGTAAGCATCGTGCACCTTTTTTCCAGGCCATTATCTCCATTGAAAACTTGGTAATGACACTCTGTCATGACCTCAACCAAGGCAACATTTGTCTGGCCTCTTCCCTTTCCCCTCACATAATAGGTCATAGCATTGCGTTTTTCACCAAAGAATAGAATTGCAAAGACGGCAAATTAGCAATTAACGACAAAGGTGAAAAGCAAACGGTAAATTTCATTGGCTCCTTCTAGCTCGTTGCATAATATGGACAAACTGAAAAGGTTATCAAAGCGATGAGTGATCGATGATGATCAACTATTTGATAAATAGTAATCTCACCCTCTCTGAAAGGTTACACCCCGGTGGTAAGACCAACATCTACACATAGTGTTATGAAAAAGACAAATATTGGGTGCAGTTATCACTAATTTGCCATGTTTGTGGATATAAATTAACAATCAGTTCAATAGGAACAAGACCTCTATAGGTACAAATACGTTCTTTTTTCTTTTAAGAACGTCAGGCGATACACTAAAGTGGCTCAATATTTCACATGTTTGTCAATTAATTAGCAACTGAACTTGTAGTTACCACCTTGATCATGTCTTGTGCAAGTACAAACGCATGCGTTGTTGCTCAACATTTAGTCACTAATTCAATTATATATCCATCCATGAGGCCAAAGAGAGCACTTTGAGTTATATAGGTTAGATGGTGCTGAAAAAGCGATTGGAGGGCGAAGTTTGTGGTCGACCATGGAGCCAAAGTCATTTTCTAATTGGCTGCCAGCGCTGCCGAAGAGGGTGGCCAGCTACGGCTTATTTGACCTATGACAAGGCCAAGTGAACTGGCACCCTCTCCACGTGGGTCCTGTCACTTATTGGTCTGCATGAGCTGGAACTTCATCTCCTTTTCCATCTGCCTATTCTGCTTATCCAATACTGTCTCTCCAGGTTTCTTGAAGGGCTTTGGAAACTAAAGAACTGGAGACTAGTGGAGAGTAGGGAGAGGAGAGAGACCTTTTGGCTTTTGGGGGAGGGGAGGATGGGATTAAAAAAGCATCTTAAATCTTAGGAAGAGCCTTTCTGTGTCAAGTGTCTTAGTGATAGGGGAAGACTGAGAAGGTATGTTTGTTCGGAATTTTGATCCTATTCTATGCGACTTGATCTAAGCCCACGCATTCCAACGTGTGTTCATGTGAAGTTGGTGCTATTGCATGTTTTCCGTTTGTTTTATGGCAACAGGTGCTATTGCATGTGGCAATGGGGAGGGGAAAGATTCATAGCGCATAACGGATGCAAACATCAAAATAGAGCAGCACTGATTTAGTTATTTTAGTAAACAACAACCTCATTTGGGTATATTGCTCAAATTGTTTCTCAACTGTTCCATTTCCATCTACTCCATTTGGAAGAGCACGACAATTCTATATTTGGTGGAGTCTCATGTCGCAATGCAAGCAAAATATTTAAGCTTTGTGGGAGCTCCTTTAGTTGGCATCTCCTCAAATTGATTTAATATTTTCGCTTCTTACTAGAGAGATGGCGAATGTAGGTTCATTTGTTTTCTCTTTATCTCCTTTGTAGTTATTTAAACCTCCCGTATTCTCTCGGAGCTTAATAAAAGTGGTCATCCCCACGCTGTGTCTATCCCCCGAAAAAAAAGAATATCATGGTCGATACAATACATTGCCTGCTACATTAAATTTCATCTTATTGAGGACACTTAATATGGCTCCTACAAGTGCGTAAAATAAAATGGTTAAAATTCAAGGTCGTGTATATATCACGATTATAGCTACTCTTATTGATAAATTAAAATGTGCATTAAGGTTAACCAAGGAAGAATAAGTATACGAATAGGCTTTATTACAACATTACAACTCTAGTCCTCATGCAAGTATCAAGAGAGAATTTTTTTTGAAAGGCATCAAAAGACAATTAAGTAAAATACAAGTGACAGGCAAAAAGCCCAAAACCAAAGTAAAACACTTAGGCCAACTACATAAAACTAAAAACAAGATCCATATGACCTCAGCCACCCAAAATTCATGCAAGAAAAGGCAACTTTCCAGAACTTACTCTTCGGGGGTGAATGCATCAAAGATACTGTAAACTTGTTTGATAATGATCGATTGAAGGATTGGATCAACCTTTCCTCGAGAGAACATTCTTAATGATGGGGCTAATTATAATCGACCCGAAGCCATAAAACTTCTAGAGTTTATTATATATGGTAGACCAACCCAGGTCCCTCCGCCTTCCATGTTATCCGTATATAAATTCTATAACTTTTCTATCTTCTTATTTCCTCCGTCTGGTTTTAGATGTTCCATCTAGAAAAGAGGACATTCTTGTTTTAGATGCTCCATTTGGTTGGTTAATTTAAGTGGATTTTGAAATTTGAACCTCTTCCTCTCCAGATTAGTTGGGGTTTCCACCATCCAATGCTAATCAACATTTTTTTCAGATGGAGCTATTAAAATAAAACGAAGAGTATCTTTTATGAAAACATACATTCCTGTGTGTAGATAATATATGAAACGAAAGGCTAAAAGGTTAACCATTGATATACATCTTTGTATTCTTCACATAATACAAATTCTATTCTTATGTCTGGCAGTTTCCGCCTTTATGTTGGGAAAAACAGTATAGTTTCTTATCTTCGTATGCTACCTAACTTTTGTGTTCTTCTCTAGTCTAATGAAAATTTTCACAACTTTTCACTATTTGGTCGAATAGATAAGTGTATTTATTGGTGTGTCATTTTTTATGTCTTTAGTGATGAAATTTTCTTAAGTTTTTCCCTAGCATTATCCCAATCTTCCCTAAGGGTGCGTTTGGGAACGCGGATTTGGATTTTGCCAAAGGATATAAGAATGCTTAGTTTCTAAATATATGAAGATAAGGATTTATATTTATGTATTCGCTGTTTGGCAACTGATGGGATTTAACTATGGATTTACAAATCTGCATGGATTGTTAAATTTCCTGTTTGGGTACTTATATTGGTAGATTTAGATTTGGATTTGAATTTTAGGTACACCCAAATAAAGCTCTCAGCAGCCCCATGGGTTTAATCCCCCTTCATCGCACGCATAAGTTCCTTCAATATTATAATTTATAGTAAACTCATGCGGGAGTTGAAATTAATGTCGATGGATACAGCGACGGACTTGAAACTGTCGCTAAAGTTTTAAGGTAGAATTTGTGTTGGAAAAGTGCTTAGTGACGGATAAATTCCAACGTATATTGCCGTCACAAAAGGGATTTTTTCTGTCGAGAATGATATGTAGCGACTGTTATTATCCGTCGGTATAAATATTTAAGCAGACTATAGACTCCTATTGCGACGGTTTTACCTCATTTGTGACAGATTTTATCTGTCGATACAGACTAAGAAATTTTTTTTTTAAAAAAAGCAGCTTTATGCTGTTGTGCTAAATATGGATAACAAGCATTATTCATAAATACAAAAGATATTCTCATATAATTAGTACCACATTATATACATAAACAACATATATGTATATAGTGTCATCTTACAACAATATGATGTAGAAGAAACATAAACAGAACTGATATGCAAAAAAATTGCCTTTCATTGATCAGTAACAAGTTTGTGTATAAAACTCACGTATGAGCTAAGTAGTCCACTTTGTTGAATACAAATCATGCCACCCTGTCACTAATGATAAGCGATGACGCACTCTCGGGTGCATATGGATTCTCATATCTTAATCACACGCTTGTTTGTTAACAATAGAATCTTCTTTTGAGGCAAGATGAAATGGTCCTCATAATAGGCATATTTTGATGGCTCTTTAAATATTTCTGTGCAACCAAAGTGTCTACTCGCTTCTGCAAGGTAAAGGACCATCTGAAAGAAGGGACACACCAACTCTCAATTGAACCTTGACTAATAGAAAATCTGAATTTGTGCATAAACGTTACAGTAAAAATGACAAGAAGCAAAAAAATCTGTCCAATTGTTTCTCTATCACAATATTCAGTGAGAACACCATTTGCACGAATAGCATGCCCTGGTCTTGCCCAATATTTAGTGGCCAAGTATGTATGTATATATATATATATATATATATATATATATATATATACTGCTGCCATCGAGTGAGCCTGTCCTGGTCCTCCACTCCTTCAGGAGTGCCTTCAAGTCCAAGAATTCTTGTACAAGTACTAACAAAATGCCTTGCATAGTCATAAGTGTGAAAGCTGAAATGTTGGGTAGTCCAAAATGAGGTTTTGCAATAGCATTGAAATGAGAGAATCTCAAAAACAACAACACATACAAAATAATAATCATACAGACACACACACACAACATCAATTACCATCATCCAAAAATTTTGCAATTGTGTTAGCAGAATGCATTCGTTTAACAGTAAATTGATTGAAACAGTAAACTATGTAAGATCAAAACTCTTCTGAACGGAAATGACACTTGTACTGAGTTCTTCCTTCGAAGTTATACTGACATACATATGAAAAGAAAAAGAACTCAAACACCAATCCATGCAATAAATTATCATAGGAGAGAGAGAGAACACGTAGAAATTACTTGGCCAGGAGAGGGCTCATGCCCGTTCCAAAAGACATAGGTCTGAATGACATCCAATCCACCATCCTTAGCCTTTTGTATGACACCCACGCACATCTGTTCATCATGGTTAAACAACAATATCAACTCACCAAGAATATGAAATTTATAGCATAAGAAGCTGGTGTTGGTTTTAAATAGGAATGAAAAAGCAGAGAGGGAGAGAATGAACTACATCGGGGGTGCTTCTAGCATAATGCATGGAGCCAGAGCGCCCATTGATGACAATGGCCTTCCTGTCATATGTCACTGCAGATTCAGCCACTGGAAAAGCAAATGAAATGAACAAGAGTAAGGAGGGCAAGCAAATGGAAGACATGATGTTCTTCCTTTTGAAGTCTTCCAATATGAGGAAAATGAGAAGAACGGGGTGTGACCTCTGTACAAGGATGACTGATTTGCTGAATGACATTAAAGGTCCATACCTATTGCTGACGTTAAACGTCCTTACATAACCATGAGTTACAGCTTTCAGTTCAAGAAGTTCTAGTGTTTCATTTGATTAATCAAAACACAAATAGACCATGTTGTTTTTTTTATACAAAACCATGTCGTTCAGCAGCATAGGCTTTCACCAATTTTCCTAAAGCCTAAATATTCACTCACACACTTTCCACAATATCCAAAGTGTCCTGCACTAATGACCATAATGGATTCAATTAAAAAGCAGTTATACATGACTACAACAAAACATAAATTTGAGAGTTGTCTTTTTAGATACTTAATAATAAAAAAAAATTAGTTCGAAACACTAAAACGCAAAATTCACCACTTCCTAGCAAGCAAGCAACTCCTCTTAATACTAGAAATTCTTACAAAAATTCACCTCTGTTTCCTCTCTTTACCAAATCCAATGAGCCATAATCTCAAAGACATAATATAAATTGAGGAAAGACAAAGAAAATAGATTTAGCAAACATATATAAAAACCCAGAATTAGTGCTCCATGGAAAAAATTGTAGAAAATGGAATTATAATTCAAATGCCAGTATCAGCACAATAGCAAAAACAATGAGCATAGATATATATCAATAAAGTAAAAAATCTATAGAAAAAAGAAAAAAATGTTAGGAGCATTACCTCAGTTGTAGGAGCAGAACAAAGAAGGTGAAAGGCCATAACTTTTTGTGGTTCAAATAGATGGCACAAAAAGAACTTCCCGGCAAGAATGGTCTTGTGGCCACCGACTGGAAAATAAGTATCTGCCCAATCCTAACCCTAGGAACCAGGAATTCGTAGATCTCCATTGCCCATGGACGACCGTCAGGCCACGTGGGTCCTCAAATTCCACCTCCCGCAGACCGCCATGGATGGTCTGCATAGTCAGCTGCCACATCATTGTCCTCCCCGTTGCTTTGATGGCCTCCACCTCAAGTAGGGTAGCCTCCTACCCGCCCTTCGCTCGATAGTCTCTCGCCCCTCTCTCTTCAACTGCACGATCATCCTGCTCAAATCCTTCAAATTCCTCGACCATGACGGCAATGCCCAACTCTCCAACTCAGCCCGATGGCGCTATGGCGGTGGTGGAGGCGACGGAACCATACGCGAGAGGAGCACCGATTTCGATCAGGAAATTAGGGAGGAGCTCGACGGAGACAGGAGACAAGGAGAGGCTGTCGACATGGGAGGAACATGGCGGAGGGAGGAGCAAGGAGGTCGAGAAGGGAGGCAGTCGCCGGAGAGAGGATCACGGTGGAAAGACGATCGGAGGAGGAGAGAGGTAAAGGGTGGAAGGGTTCGGGGACAATCTGGTTTCTCCCCCGAGCACGAGCCCGAGCCTGAGAATTTTCAAATGACTTCTCGTAGATGTCATTTAGAAATCTGCACCTCTTAGTTTGAAGGGTAAATTTATAAATTCGTGAGGATTTTGATGATATCCAAATTCGCAATAACAATATGGCATCCAATCAATAGATTTGGATTTTTAACCCCAGATCCAAATCCTGAAATCCAAATCTTTGAGGGTGCGTTTGGAAACTAAGATTTGGATTTAAGAATTTGGATTTAGGGGCCCAAAATCCAAATTCACTGTTTGGATCCCCTTTTGTTTTTAGGAATTTAGATTTTACCAAAATCTCCCGGAATTCTTGAAGCAACCCATTTTAAGTAACAGGTGAATTTGTAAATGACGTCTCAGGGGTGTCATTTACGAATTCTCGGGCTCGGGCACGGGGGTGTCAAGCCAGATCCCTCTCTCCCAAACCTTCACCTCCTTCCTCATCCGGTTGTCCATCCTCCATGCTCCTCCCTATCCGTTGATCGCGTGCCCTCTATTCTTCGGAGACCCCGATGGTGCCTCCCCGCTCCAGGTCGCCACCAGCGTCCTCCTCACTGGCGCTATCTCCGTCTTCCTCTTCCGCTCCCTCCGCCGCTGAAGCGCGCCAAAGAACTGGTTTTTCTTTTTCCTTCCTTTTCTTGTAGCATTAGTTTGTATTGTGTTGAATATCTGTTGATTTGCTGTATGTGGGTTTTGGGTTCTGAATTGAATTGGAAAACCAAATGTATCAACTAATTCGGACACAGGGAGTAGTTTTCTAGTTGGGAATTAGTAGACTTCTCTTTTCTACTTACAGTTTAATGACCGATGGTTGAATCAGTTTGTATGGTGTTGAGTAGGGCAAATATCAACCTAATGAAGCAGTAACAAGATGAAATTGGTACCAGAAATGGTAGCATGTCATAAAAAAGTGAATCTTTTGATAATTTGTGCCTATTTCTTCCATTCTGGGCCAAAAAAATGATAACTGCTTTTGTCATTCCATATGTCCCCTTTTAGTTGACGAGGAAAATGTTTTTCTGGTTCTACGTTTGCTTCTTTTAGTCATATTCATATATGTAAAGTTTTCTGCATATTAGGATTTTGAATGGATCGTTAGATCATAACGTTATAATTTCGTGGTTCACGTTGTGTTGTGGTCTGGATCTTCTCTTTATTCGTAGAGTTGGGATGGTCCATCATTAGTAATACTCTGCATGTTCGATGTAATTATGCAATGACTTCCGATGCTTGATGAATCTAAAATGTATTACTAATGATGGAGTTGTGGGTTGGGTTTATATAGTGTCCATCTAATTTAAAACAGCAAGCTAACTTGGTTTCTTTGGAATCTTTGCACTTGATTTATTGGCTTTGTGATCGATATTACATTGATTTTGGTGTATGTGGAAATTTGCTTATGTGGATTTTTTTTTTTGGATGAGCGGTGAAATTCTGATTTTCGAAGTAATTATCAAAGGAGGCCAAATCCAATGTTATTTGTTTGTTTTCCATAACAATCAGAGCCTGCTGTGTTATTTGTAATATATGTGAGACCAGATTTTGGCATTTGCAGGGGCAGGACCAAAGGAATTAGTTGTAAACTCTATCATCTTTTGTTAAGTGTTGCCCAAACCGTGGATTTGTCCAACACCAACTAGTGAGCAAATCGTGGGTTGTTGTGAATACAAGACTGTACTTCTTAGGTACAGCAATTACTTGGGCACAACAATTAAACCTCCTGGTGCTCTGAACAATCCTACTATAAGTAGCAATGTGTCTCTGAATGCTTCCATTGTGGCTTCTGTTCATATTCCTTCAGGCAATAAGCACGTCTAGTTCCCTTGTTGTAGTGTAGATGAAGCACAAGTAGGCTAAGTGTCTTCTTCCCAAATACTTTTCCCTTCTTCATCATCAGATTCATGTACACAATGAGCTGCCTCTTTGAGATGATGCCATTCTTCATCTTGAAGAATGTAATTCTCAAGGAACTTCCAAAATCTCTTCACTATGACTGAATGATAGCAATCTTCTGTTTTGATTGAGACAAGAAGGATCAAAGAAATCTGTTGATGTTATCGACTGAAAGTTGGTATCAAGATTAATAAAAAATCGAAGTGAAACATCTTTTCATATTTTTCATAATCTGATTGGTAGTATCTGAATTATTCAGTTTCTTTAAAATATTGAGTTAACTGCCCAAGTAATTGCAGATCCAAGGTCAAGAGGCTGACCAAGTTTGAGGCAGATCCAGGGGAGATTAATTAAAGCTGCTAAAGACTCTGACCTGGACAAGGTGAGGGAGATCTTGGGAGAGCTCGAGCTAACAGGCCAAGCACAACACCAGAAGGCCAACCAATGGGCCATGAAGGGGTTTGCCGGTGTAACCATAGTTTCTTCTCTGATTATATCTCTTGGCCTTCACGTGGACATCTAACGGGTGATTGTTTTTCTTGTTAATGAAATTTTCTGTAACATTACTCGTGTACATTAGCTATTTTTGTTTGGTATTTATGAAATTGATCTACAACAGTCTTTGAAAATATTGTTTGGTATTACCCTATTGTTTGGTAATACAATAGGGTATATGAGCAACTTCTTGACAAGTAACTTATATTTATGTATTCAAATGAAGCAGGCTCACAACTTGACCCACGGGGTCCAACCATGCAGCCACCTTAACTTTCTCCTTGCTTGGTGTGTCATGAGACAACCCTCATGCAATTAGGCCTATTCTCTCTTTTTTTTTAATGTTTTCTTGGGGCACCCGTGTTGTGAGACATTGTTTTGATATGGGTGTACCTAAAGTTCAAATCCAAATCCAAATATGAATCTACCAATATAAGTTCTCAAACAAGAAATTTAACAATCCATGCAGATTTGTAAATCCACAGTTAAATCCCATCAGTTGCCAAACAGTGAATACATAAATACAAATCCTTATCTTCAGTAATTTAGAAATCTAAGCATTCTTATATCCTTTGGCAAAATCCAAATCCGCGTTCCCAAACGCACACTTAGAGAATTTGAACAATACTCAATTTACCCGATAGTTGGTTTGAGCTGCAAATTGCAATTAGGTGAATTCAAAGGATATTTTGTGCCAAAAATTAGAGTCTGTGATAAGGAAAATGGTTCTTCTCCCGCGTTATTTTCACGGCCACCTCACGTGCCCTCATGGAAATGTTGCAGGGCCCCCCATTTCATTTCGTTTCACAACACTAGCACGTGAGGTTGACCGTGATAAAAAAAACGGGAGGAATAGAGCTACATCTGTGGTAATGGGCTAAACCAACATACACTGGCAAATTAGGAGTGATTAAACCCATTTGTTTAACGAACGTTTAAGTCCATTAAACCCTACTGAAGTCGCTCCGCCACCGGGTCGGGAACCGTCCCGCCTCGTAACTCCGCCCATTTCCCCTCCCCCGAAAAACCCTCCGCCACCGGACTCCCCACCCTCCGACCTTCCTCCTCCTCCTATGGACGCCGACCAACTCCCCACCTCCGCTCTCGAAAATCTCGACCCTCCGGAATCCCACTCGCCGGCGGAGCCCTCTTCACCGCCGGAATTCGAACAGGTTCTGGAGGACTCCCCGCTCAGCCCACGGACCACCGACGAGACCCCTCTTATGACCACTGCTGACGAGAGCGCCGCCTCCCCGGCTCGGAAGCGGCGGCGCCGGAAGAAGAAGCTGTTTCCGGAGATGATCCCTTCCGCCACCGCGATCACCGGGCTCCGCGTACTGCGGCCTCCGCAGCCCAGGTCGAGCATCTACGATGAAAAACTAATGGACGAGCTGATTCGTCTTCAGATCGACGATCGCGCCTCGCCCTCGAGGTCCCGCCGCCGGAGCCTTGCTAAGGAGCTTGACGTTGAGGCTCTTATCGCAATTGCTGTGGGTTTTCCGGTTGACTCTCTCACGGAGGAGGAGATTGAGGCCAACGTCATCCCCGCCACCGGAGGATCCGATCAGGCCAATTACATCGTCGTCCGCAACCACATCCTTGCGCGCTGGCGCTCCAATGTCTCCTCCTGGCTGACCGAGGACCATGCTTTGGAGTCCATCCGCTCTGAGCACCGGCGCCTCGTTACCGCTGCCTACAGGTTCCTCCTTTCCCATGGCTACATCAATTTTGGCCTAGCACCGGCGATCAAGGAGATGAAATGGGGTGGAAGCTGCACAGTCCTGGCCAACGTGGTGATTGTCGGGGCGGGGTTGGCAGGTCTTGCGGCCGCACGGCACCTCCTCGCGCAGGGGTTCAAAGTGGTGATCCTCGAGGGTCGAACACGGCCTGGCGGGCGGGTGCAGACCAAGAAGATGCAGGGGGATGGAATTGTGGCTGCTGCCGACCTTGGCGGATCGGTCCTTACTGGCATCAATGGCAACCCTTTGGGCGTCCTGGCGAGGCAATTGGGGTTTCCTCTTCATAAGGTACGCGACAAATGTCCCCTTTATCTTCCTAGTGGAAAATCAGTAGACCCTGATGTTGATGCCCGTGTGGAATACTCGTTCAATAAGCTCTTAGATAAAGTCTGTAAACTTAGGCAAGCAATGTTGGAAGAAATGAAGTGCGTGGATGTGTCCCTTGGAACTGCATTAGAAACTTTTAGGAAGGTTTATCAAATCGCGGAGAAACCTGAAGAACGAATGTTATTGAATTGGCATTTAGCAAACCTGGAATATGCGAATGCTTCATTGTTGTCGGATTTGTCATTGGCATATTGGGACCAAGATGATCCCTATGAGATGGGGGGTGATCATTGCTTCATTCCGGGGGGAAATGTGAGGTTTGTGTATGCTTTGACTGAGGGACTTCCTATATTTTACGGAAAGACAGTGGACTCAATTCGGTATGGCCTGGATGGTGTAATAGTTACAGCCAATGGGCAGGTATTTCGCGGGGACATGGCATTGTGTACAGTCCCTCTTGGTGTTCTCAAGAGGGGGTCAGTAAATTTCATTCCAGAGCTTCCAGTTGAAAAACGGGAAGCAATTAATAGATTAGGATTTGGGCTGCTGAATAAGGTTGCGATGTTGTTTCCTTATGATTTTTGGGGTGGGGAGATTGATACTTTTGGTCATTTGACAGAAGAAACAGACAGCCGTGGCCAGTTCTTCTTATTTTACAGCTACACATCTGTATCAGGAGGGCCTCTTTTGGTGGCTTTGGTTGCCGGGGAATCAGCAATTAAGTTTGAAACTATGCCTCCTTTGGAAGCTGTTGAGCAGATTTTGGAGGTATTAAAGGGAATATTTGGACCTAGGGGAATCGAAGTTCCTGATCCACTTCAGGTGGTGTGTACAAGATGGGGGAAGGATCGATTCGCTTATGGGTCCTACTCGCATGTGGCAGTTGGAGCCAGTGGAGATGATTATGATATTCTTGCTGAAAGTGTGGGAGATGGCCATGTCTTTTTTGCAGGTGAGGCTACTAACAGAAGGTATCCCGCAACAATGCATGGTGCTTTTCTTAGTGGCCTGAGGGAGGCAGCAAATATATCAAGAGTGGCTAGGAAACGATCATTGGTGCCTTTAACTGCTGATAGTGACAAAGACAGTAATGTGGATCTGGAGATATTATTTAAGCAACCTGATTTACAATTTGGTAGTTTTTCAGTTTTATTCGATCCCCGGTCAACTACTGAAGATTCGCTTTCTGTTTTGCGGGTCAAAGTTGGTGGGAATGTTTTGGCAGAAGAGCCATTCTTTCTCTATGGTTTGATTTCAAATAAACAGGTAACAGAGTTGGCCAAGGTCGATGGAGATGAGAACAGATTGAGGATGTTACACCGCATGTTTGGTGTCAAATTGGCGGGAAGAAGATGCTTAGGAAGTGAAGGAGATAGTATTATTTCAAAATTGATAACCTCTCGAAATGGTAGCAATTTGCAAGTTACCTGTGCAGCTTGACTGGACAATAAGGGAGGCATCTGATCGCTTGAGTAACATTGAGGACCAAATCTCTGTTGCATGTGAATTTGACGCATTAGGGAAGCCATTTATGACCATTGGTGGATTAATTGCTTTCACAAGAATTTATTACTTTGATCATCTCTATATAATTTTCTTCTTAGCTGGCTAGCTGCAGGAAGGGCAACAACAAGAATGAGTTGTACATGTTTCATTACATAGGCTCTGTCAGTGTAACAATGGTAATTATTTTTACACAATAACAATCATTATAAGTGAATTTTCTATATTTATATTTGCGGTTATTTTATTTATCATGTTCGTGATAAATGCTTGTTTGATACCCCTCCAGTATTCTACGAATCTACTATGTTTTTTCCCTTTTATATCAAGATGAAGTTGTGTCTGTGTTCACGGTATTGTGGAAAGATGATGCTATGGTTTATCCTCCGTGTCCTTTGGTGTCCTCCATGGTTTTAGTCACTCATCTTAACTTGCAACTGACACTAGGAAGAATATCAAATAAGGTTTTCAGATCTGGGAAACGCACTGGAAGATTCATAGCATTGTTATGACAGGAAGTTTAATTTTCAGTCTCTAGACAATAGCTCTTTGTAAATGATATGAACAAGGTGAAACTTCCAACATAAAGAAGTAAGGTTAGCAGACAAATCAAATTATGCAAGATGGAAGTGTCCATTAACAGCCGAGGATATGTGAATTGGAATGAAGTTTAGCTCCGCTCCCGGAAGTGAAACTGTTGCTAGATGATGCATAACTTCATAATGAAGGGGAAGCATGGAGTTAGTCTCCAATGCAAAGAAGAGTTTATGACCAAAAATTCTTCTTCCTGACGGAAATTCCCCGCTTGTGAACCATGAAAAGCGTAGTTGACACTCTTTCACTTTCCTGGTCCCTCAACCTTTCAACTATCCCATTGGAACCCTTTCGATGAATGCAACCTCCTCACCTCTGCCGACTTTGGAGATATTAAATTTTGGCCTTCACAGCAAGCAGTGAAGGAGATAAAGAAGAAGCCTGTGGACTTGATAACCGGATGTGAACCATACAAGACCAGACAGAGAAATTGAACTTGGGTTGGTGGCCTGCATCTGAGAGGAAAGGTCAGAATTATGGACTTGGGCATCACTTGAAGGCTGCGCAATAAGCTGAGCTTTGCTGCTGGAAAAAGGAGACGCCTTACATGTTTTTGCCTGCGCTAAAGGAGTAGAGAAAGAAGATTTGATGTGTTGCTCATGGATAGCACCCAACATCTCCTGGTCAGTCAGTTACTATCTCTGCTACATAATTAATTGACTGTTAAGGGCATACCAATTTTTTCCTTTTCAAGGGCATACCAGTTAATTGTATCTATGCTAGTATAATATTGGTATATTATATCTATGCTAGTATAACATTGGCATATTATATCTATGGCTGGGTTGTAGGAAGATAAAGGCATTGCATGACAATATTTTCAAGGGGACATTGTATCATTTCTTTGCTAAAATATCATAATCTATAAATGTTATCACCTTTTCCATTCCTTTGTTTCATTACATATAAAAATCATCAGCTTGTCATGCCTTTGTGCATAAAAAAAATATCTTACCGAGCCATTTGTAGTACTTTTTCCATAATAGGGGGATCTACTCCCTATGTCCCATATTAATTGTCTGGATTTGAAAATAACTCGTCCCACATTTGTTGTCCTATATCATGTCATCCTTCTCATACCAATTAATCGTTGGAGTGAAAAGGTTAGTGGGTTGGCTTCTTTAAGTGTTGTTCTTTTTTCAAATGTGGGTCAATGCGGGGATGGAGGGAGTATAATAAATACTTGCTTTTTAGGCACATATCTAAAGGGAAATAGAGGAAGAGAGGCAAGATAGCCTTTAGGAGAGTTTATTGAAAATATTTTTTGGAGTAAGAGTCATGGATCCTTAACTGATTTTTTTTGGGATTAAAAGACTCAGGATATAAAAAAATTGTCAATACGTTTTTATAAAGAAATCTGACTTGTGCAAACATTGCCTTCCTAAACAAGAAAATCAGGACACTAGGACTTTGCAAAAGAGATCTAATTATTTAGTGCAAACTATGTTTGAATAGTTTTAAACTGTGCTCTCGAATGGTGTGCACAGTGGCTTCGACCCCAAAGCATGCACCGGGCACTTATCTTAAGCTCAATCAGTTCCTCATTTTTCATTAAGTGTATGTCAAAGAAGCAGATGTTAAAGGAGGTTTATGTTGATTCAGAAGAAGATACCCACAGATCCATTAACTGAATAGGATGCTGAAGAGAACAAAATCGTGTTGCCGATATCTTGGCAAATGTGGGAGCTGATCAATGTTCCTGTTATTGGTTTAGTACTCCAGCAGATGTAATTGTAGATAGTTTAAATAGTGATTGGGCAGGACAACTTTTTGTTAGAGCCTTAAGATGTAAATAACTGTTCTTTGTATTTTATCTCTATAAATAAAAAGGATGCTGAAGCTCGCGTGGATGCCTGATTTGTTAGTTCAAACATGAAGGATGGTGAGGAAGACAAACACACGAGGCACGAGAATGAGGGCAGGCCATCGGTCTTCTCTTTTACTAATTGATCCCTTGTGTTTAACGCTTAAGCAGTGGTTCCTGGAAACCATGCAAGGAACTGGGTTACCGGTATCTTGCTAGGGTTGTTGAACGACTCTCTGTGGCTAAAGAGACAACTTCAGCCTCTTCTTTCTGGATGATTCCTGTGTACATAAATACCAACCATATTTGACTCTTATGATTAGGGGTGTAAACGGCGTCCGGATGTCCGTGTTTGTCCATTTTGATGGCTAAATGGACATAATTGTCCATCCGTCATGGACACGGACACAGATACGGACAGCTTTCTATGTCTGTCTTCAAAATAGCTGTGGCCGCGGACAGACTGTGTCCGCGTTTGGAGCCGTCCGTTTCGTCTATATATATAAAAAAACACGAGCTTTGATCCATCGAGGGTTTCCCGAGCCCGTGACGGCCGGCACTCCGTCTCCCTTCATGTAGATCTCCCGCCGGCGAACCTTCCTCCGGCAAGCCACCACCACCGATCATCATCGCCGTCCTCTCCGCTGGCCTCCATCACTGCCGGAGTCTTTCCCCTTCCCCACTGTCCTCTCCGTCAATTGCCGGCGAAGTGCGAACCTTCCTCCGGTGAACCCTTCTCCAACATCTTAGGTAACCCCCGACTCTCCCGTTGTCCTTTTTCAAGTTCTTTGCCACAGACAAAAAAGACCCACACCCACAATCCAAAAACCCTTCTTTATTCCCAGGTGAAGATGTCTGTAGAGATATTAAGATTTTTGGGATAATAGCTGCTTGATTATTTTGGTGGCAGAGAGGAGTGTCTAATAAAGCATTCAATTTCAGTGGTCCCTAACTTCTACTACTTTGTTCTTCATTTCTAGGTTGTTGATGCCTGCTGATGTTTATTACGAAGATAAAATTGAAGCTGTGATTGGGAGAATGCTCCACCAGGTCCACGTTGTTGGAGAGGGGTATGTATGCTTGTTATATGGGGTGCAAACTTGTTTCATAATGAAAGAAATTATATGGGGTACAAACCATTTCTTATATTGTTATACAAAGAAATTATTTCTGTGTAACATATACTGTTCGTTCTTTTTTTTTGGCACGAACAAAGAAATAATTTCTGTGTAACATATGCAATTTTACTGAGAGTTGCAATATTCTGCAGTAACCATTCCGACCTTACTACACTGTCTACCATGGCAATTGTACTTGTAGATTTGAACGCATATATCCTTAAGGTTGGTTCAGAAGTTCTTCAGAATAATTGCAGCAGTAATGCAGCTGGGTAATTCAAATTTACAAGAAGGAATACCTTTTACTTCATAGTGTCCGTGTCCATCCGTATCCGTCTGTGTCCGTCACAGATATATGCGGACAGACACCTAGGGGTGTCCGTACGGACGGACACATATTTTTAAAGTGAGCTGACGGCTACGGACTTAGCTTGTCGGCGTCCGTATCCGTCCGTTTATACCCCTACTTATGATTTGGAGTCTACGGGGTTTACCTCACCACACTGGTTGAAGTGGATTTAAGAGAGCATCAGCAAACTCCCTCCATAAACAGCAGGAACTTTCCCAAGGGAAGCCTTTTCTCTTAGTTGTGAAAGTTCTTTGGCTGGCTTTGGGAGTAGTTTCGACAGTTCTCAGTATTTCCTGTGGCTTGGGCTCACTTCGTTGGTTTTGCTCGCAGGGGAGCTTGAGATGCAGTTTGTTCGCTAGAAAGTAAGGGATCCACACAGAATCATTGGGAATGGGATTCGACCTCTTAGAGCCTTCCCCTGTTCCAAAGTTCTTCACGAAGTCGAATAAAGTTCTTGAAGTATCAGATATCTTATTCCTACGTAATTAACATAATATATTAGGAACTTTTTCCATATTACCTGGCGCCAACTTTTGTTTTCCCATATTACCTGATTTTTCCTGTGAAATCTTATATGACCTGGAATCAACACCTAGAGTACCAGAAATGTCCTTCTTTTACATTTTTTGTGCTTTTTGTATCTCAAATGCTTCATTCTTCCAAAAATTAGCAATTTACGGGAGCATCAAGTTGGGGAAGAAGACATTTCGGCAAAGGTCTGTCCATCATCGCAGTTCAAATCACCGCCGGCGCCGCCCAACCCGAAAAAAAAAAAATTCATGCCAAAAAACTATAAAAAATACAGGAAATACGAGAAAAATTCTATGATGAAGGGATTTTGATGTAAGAGCAGTGGGGAAACCCTCCCAACTACAAAAATTAAGATCTACATGTAAAGAAACACATTTAAAAGCCACTCACTGGTGCTCGACCGCTCGTGGACATCAAATAAGAGGATAAAAATGGGCAAAAATGTGAAATACTCGTCAGCGAGCTACAAGTTCAATTTATATATCTTTATGTGATCCTAATGAAATGGAAGATGAGAAAAAAAATAAGGAAGAAAGAAAAGAAGGGGCAAAAACGGATAAAAAACGAGCGAGTTATAATATTTTGAAGAATGCAGTAAAATCGTGTTGTCGAAGACACGACTTGAATTTGAGTCATGTCTTCGATAACACGATTTTATATATATTTCTGTAACCCTAATGAAATTGAAGAGGAGAAAAAATAAGGAAGAACGCAAAAAATAAGGGCAAAAATGGATAAAAAATGATCGAGTTATGATATTTTGAAGAATGCACTAAAATCGTGTCGTCGCAGACACGACTTGCATTTTAGTCGTGTCTTCGACAACACGAAAATACTGCAATTTTCAAAATATCATGACTCACTCATTTTTTATCCCTTTTTTGCCCCTTTTTTTCTTGCTCATTTTTTCTCCTCTTTGACCTCATGAAGATATATTAGGACAAGAAAATAAGAAAAAATAAGAAGAAAGAGGAAAGTGGATGCTTCGCCGGAAGGCTTCCACTTTCTTCTTTTTTCTTCTTTTTTATTATTTTCTTTTCCTAATATATCTTCATGAGTTGGAAGAAGAGGAAAAATAAGGAAGAACAAACAAAAAGACCAAAAATAGATAAAAAATAAGCGAGTCATGATATTTTGAAAATACTGTAATTTTCAAAATATCATGACTCGCTCATTTTTTATCCGTTTTTTCCCTTTTTTAATTCTTCCTCATTTTTCCTCCTCTTCGACCTCATGAAGATATGTTAGGACAAGAAAGTAAGAAAGAATAAAAAGAAAGAGGAAAGTGGATGCTTCACCGAAAAACCTCCACTTTCCCCTTTCTTCTAATTTTTTCTTACTTTCTTGTCCTAATATATCTTCCTAAGAATGAAGAGGAGGAAAAATGAGGAAGAACAAAAAAATAATGGGCAAAAACGAATAAAAAATGAGCAAGTTATGACATTTTAAAAATTACAGTATTTTCGTGTTGTCGCAGACACGACTCGCATTGTAGGAGATTTGTTGGCATCGTGAGTTAAGGCTTGCTCCGACCCCGATAACACTAATGATACTAGATGAATATCTTTGAAGATCAGAATTTGAAGGAGAGTTAGGATAGATTTTAGTTTTATAATCTTTTGTAATAAAACCCTGGTATATAGGGCATCAGCTCAGGGAATCGTTGTAGGATTTCTTCTAAATTAATAAAAAGTTCTTTGATTAAATGATTTATCTTTTTGCTTGTTTGTTGTGCTTTGTTTTGTGGTTGTGTTTATCGCCTAGGAGTCAAAGGAATGAGGGATGAATTAAAATTGAAACTTGGTGAGATTCTAGTTCATCTTCTTTCATTGACAATAGAAGCTAGATAATAGCTCGAATTGGATATCAGAGTGCGCAACGGAAGTGTGGTTAGCTGAAGGATCGTCAACTTGGGATCAATGAACAAATAGATGAGTTAAATTGAAACATTGTGAAATTCTAATTCATCTTTTTTCATTGATTGTAGACATCGAATATGGTTAATTCTAGAGCAAGAATAGGCGTACCTGATAGGGCTACATTCTCGAACCAGGACGAAGAGGTGGATAAAAAGGAGTACATGATGCAACAACTTGCTACTGCAAGTGCGATCGGACTAGTTTCTATCTTGGAAGTGCTAAACGCTCAACCATCTGTAGTGGCCAAAGCAACTGAAGTGGCATCTATCCTAGATGAGGATTTCAAAAGAATCCAAGAAAGGAAGATTAACTTAGGCAAAAGTCAGAATAACAACTTCAAGCGTCGTAACAACAAGAGAGTCAGAGGCAATGAGGAGAATAACAACCAGATCTATAAACAGCAGAAGTAACTACAACAACAAAATGTGCAAAGCTTGCCAAATTGTCAAGCCCAACAATTCAACCATACCGAGAAGAAGTGTGGAGTTTGTGGACAACAGGATCACATTGGGAGATCATGCCCGCGTGATACAAGAAGCTGCTGCACATGCAATGAGGAGGGGCATATTGCACCCTATTGCCCAAAACAGGTAAGATGCAAATTTTGTGGACAATAAAAGCATAATGAGAAACCGTGCCCAAAGGATACTAGGAAGTGCTACATATGCCGAGAGTTTGGACACGTCTCAACCTATTGCCCAAACAAGGAGTGGATGAACAAGGCGGAACCGAATGAGAAAACTCTAGCACGGATATTTGCAATGATGCCAAAAGATGCAAGGGTTACAAACAACACTATCGAAGGTACCCTTCTTGTCCTCAATGGAGTAGCTAGAATGTCAATTGACCTAGGAGCATCTTGTTCCTTTATTGCATTTGTCCCTGTTCGGAGTTTAGCAATAGAAACTGAATGTCTGGAGGACACCTCAGTGAAAGATGGGAATGAGGTCTGATTGTTGCATTGATATTGTTTGACTTTTTGCTTGGTTGGAGTGGTTAGCTTAGCTTTTTGATGAGTGGAGTTTACCATAAGAAGAAAACCTACCTTAGAATACTTGAAGAACAAGAAGAAATAGTTTGAAAGAGAAAAGAAAACTATATCTTGAGTTGTTTGGAAATTGGTTTCAGCATTTCGAGGACGAAATGTTCTTTTTAGGAGGGGAGGATGTAACACCCGGAAAATTTGTACGTTAACTAAAGGTTTCTATTTTAGGTAATTATTCTAAAATAGGAAAGTTCATTGCCTGATTTGATTTTCTGGTTGTGCGATGTGCTTTGATGTGTTATTTGATGTTTATGATGTGATATAATTTGTTAATCGCGTGACTATTAGTAGTAGAAAACCAGGACACGAGGGTTGGTCCTGGCGCTGGGCACAACCTAGCGCTGAGGCCAGCCTGGCGCCAGGGTCTGAGAACACCTGACGCCAGGAGTGGGGCCAGGCGCCAGGGCATGTGTTCAAGTGGATGAGACCTATTTGAATTTCATAATTAATCAGTTAATTTTAGTTTTATACGTGGTCCGTGGTCTACACGAGATAGTGTAATGAGTAGTACAACCGCGGGACACCAGAGTCATGTGTGCGGAGGACTCTAGCTGTAGACGCACAGACCTGGGTGCAGGGCCATGTGGCACAGGCCCAGGGAGTCATGTGAACGTGGGTAACTAGCCACAAGGAGATCTTTAGAGGATTGGAGTGAATCTTGGAGCAAAATCTACGATTTGACCTAATAGCGGTAAATATGGTAAGTATCGCGGAGGATCGGGAAGTATCAGTTCGGTTGAGATAATTAGGGAAGATAAATCTTAATTAAAAAGAGATAAATATTTCACTTTTTAATCAACCAATAGGAAGGGGACGTCTAGTTGGGTGGCTTAGATATGGTAGTTTCCTAGTTTGGAACGAGATATGTAAAGTATGATTAAGATTGTAAGCTCGGCCAGTAATATTTCTGTGTCGACAGTCTATAGTAAATAAATTATAACTAATTCAGGAAAAATCGGAAAAATATAAAATTAGTGTGGTTAGAAACTAGACGCATATGGCTAACTCCAATAAAAATTTCAGAGTCCATCTTCAATTGGACTGACCGTGGGAAGAGTCAGAAGTGGACTGTTATACGTATGACAGTGTGCTGTAATTAGGATTAAGATAGTAAACGAATCTTATTAGAGATTTGAAATCCTAATTAAATAAGGAAAACCCAATGGATTAACATGGCTGAACGTCCCTTACTAATGAGGGAGACCTTTTAATTGGTTAATTAGGATTTGGGATTAGGAAGGATCTAATTAGGAGATATCCTAGTTGGAGGAGGCTTTGGCTATAAAAGCCAAGGAGGAGGACGCCCATATGCTTCACGCCAAAAGCTTTGGACGCCTTGTGCAAAGCCCTAGCCCTTCTCCCTTGCCTTGACACTAATTCCAGCAACCTTCTACCTCTCCCCTCAACCTCTTTTCTCGTGCGATCGAAGGAGTGGAGGCGTCGTTGCGAAGGAGAAAGAACGAGCTACGCGTGGAGGTGTATTTCGCATACATCTAAGTGGTAGGATGGTTTTTCCCAACCAATTCGGTTTACACTTCTTTGGTTCTTTCATATTGTGATTAATTCATGATCCTATTCATATTATCTCAGAGATAAGAGTGCCTAATGTTTGTTTCATGAGAGATTCCTTGTTGTTTGATAAATAAGAGTGCTCATAATGTCATACCTTGTTTAATGCTTCATGTTGATGCATATATGCCTACTTTTGATGGGAATATCTATAGGTCATGTCTCTTGAACGTGGATGGTCATGAAAGTTATCTTCTTTATTCTGATATGTCCTGATTTAATAGTTCAATATAGTTAAGGGATGTATTAATAATGTTAAAAGCTTAATTAGATCAAGGTTGATGCCTTGAATCTAGTTTAAGGTATTATCATCAATTAGAATCATTATAATCATTAAGTTCCAGAACATACCAGAGTCTAGAATTACTCTAGGAGGGGAGTAATTAAGGGTATTAATGTTATATTATCATGGTTAATGGGTATTAGTACATGATTACATATTATAAGTAAGTAATGTGCTCTCGGCCAGAACTGTTTCTGCGCCGACAGTGCTCAGTATAAAAATCATAATTAAATGTATAAAAATCATAAAAATATGCCGTCAGTGGGGTTATAAACTAGACTCATAGGGATATCTTCTGTTAAACTTTCAGAGTCAGATTCCTTCTGTATTGACAGTGGCGTCAGTCGTAAGTGGGCTGTATAGTATAAGACAGTTTACTGGAATTAGGGTTTTAAAGCACTAGTAAGTATTATTACTCATATTATGATATAATCTGATTAAAATAATATTAATATAGTAAGATAAAACTACTTATGAGTCACTGTAATAAGTGAAGAAGTTTAAAAGATTGAGACTTTGGGACGAGTCAGCGTGCACAAGAGTCAATTTGGTCTTGTTTCTATGGTTCATCGTGGTGTCGGTTTGAGTATCCAATTGGAGATCAAACTTTCTTAGAAAGGTATCTTGAGATTAAAAGTAATACAATTCTATACTTAGAGATATCCCTATCAAAGGTAAGACATGATGCATGACGTGTAATCTAAGAGTGAAATTCATTATTCCTCAGATTGTGAGTTTTCATTATTCTCTTTATTATGCGAGATATGTGAATCTTCTTATTACTCCTTGAGAGAGAGTCATACATTGTTGAGAAACCTTGATTATCTGTTTCATACTCCATGAGGGAGTCATTGCGGTAAGAGTTACCCTATTCTCAGAAAGTTGAGACCTCTGTTATTGTTGAATCATTGTCCAGTTTGACATTGACCTATTTCTCCACTTATTAAAAGGTGGAATCATAGTATGCTCACGAGCCATTGCTAGGTCATGAGTGACCTCCGATATTTATGGAACATGGGTTCCCTATTGCCCGAAAGGAGGCAAATACGTACGTTTAGGCTGTATGATATTACGGAAGGTCTGGAGTCTCCGCCCATTGTGCCCGTAAGCACCGATGGGGCCAGCATGTCTAGACGCGTGGCCGGGTTCCAAAAAGAGAACCTCTAGCATGATTCTGGTATAGTCACTTGCGGGTGATCGGTAAATTCAGCGAGCAGAAATTGTAACTCCTTGCACTTTAGATGCCTGGAGCCTTTGGTATTTTGACCATTCTCTCCTTACATCGATATTTGTTTGGAGTCATATTGAGATTATTCTTTCCGATACTTTTCCATTGGAACTGTTATCATCTGACCTTGCTATTCTTGCAACATAAACCTATGAGTGGTCTTTCAAAGAGTGTTTATTCCTGTTTATCCGAGTGATCTATTCTTCATAACCTATTTTATCTTCCTGGTGGGTTTTTACATCCTACTGGGTATTTCTATGAAATACTCACGCATCCTCTGATGCAGGCCTCAAAGATCAGTAAGTCAGGATTTTGCAGTTCAGAAAGGCGTAGCAGATGCGTGGGAGATGTCTTGAAGAATTGCTTTATTTACTCTATTGCATTTTGTTAGAACTTCTTTAGTGTTGGCCAGTGTGTGCCTAAATTTGATGTTTGCTTTATTTGATAGTTTTTATTTAATCTGCTGTAATAATTTCAGTAGGATCCATTTGTTACATTGACAATGTTATTTAAAATTTGATGAAGAAGTTCTTAGTTCTCAATTTCTAAGTTTCATTATGAGTTCCTGGTGATGTCGATTACACGTTCTTTTGTAACGATGTAATTGACCCGAGTGATCGAGTATTCGGTCGCGTCCCAAGGTTCCTATCTCGGCTTTTATTTAGTTTACTTAAAGGCTTCCGCACTCTGATCGAGGTCAGAAATTTTGGGGCGTGACAGAGAATCCACCACTAGACATACAATTACTACTCTCAATTATTATTAAGAATAAGTTAACATGATATGGTAATTCGTGTTCTTGATCGGACACACGAATTACTAATGAATTCACTAATGTTCTTGATCGGACACGAAAGTTCATCCACTATTGTGTAATCAATCATATCCTTAATCGGGCATAGAATCAATCACAACTCTATTGTAATGCAATCAATCTTATTCTTGATCAGGCATAAAATCAATCACAATATCTAATTCCATTCATAATCAATCAAGTCTATGGTCAAGTACTCAAAAGAATACTCATGAAATCGTATTAAGCATGAATCATAATCAACTTTATAAATTTAAACTATCAAGAGTAGCAATATACATCTAGGGCTTCATCTAGCCTTGAATAAAAGTTTAGTTACACATAGAAAGAAAGAAAAGAGAAATATGTTTATGTAGATCCATCGTCATGAATCCTTCTTCTTCTTTCCTCCAAAAGACTCATTCTCTTGCTCCTCTCTAGCCTCCAAAGTATGTTCTCTAATGCTCAATATGTTCTCTCTTAAGGCCTATTTATAAGTTTGAAGAGAAACCACGAAATCCCCTTCCAAATCTGAGTCTAAATAGGTCAAAATCGCGTTTTTCGTCTACAGCAATCGATCGGCACTATTCACCGATCGATCAATTACTATTTATGAAAATTTTTCAGTAGATACGATCGATCAAACGGCAACGATCGATCGCAAAAATTTCAATTTTTTCTCAGGCGATCGATCACCTCATTTAGCCGATCGATCGATTACCATTCATCCTGCAGCGCAATTTTCTAATGGTCATAACTTTTTGCTCCGAACTCCGAATTATGCATGGTCGGTGGCGTTGGAAAGCTGACTTCTTGAATTTAACTTGAATCAGTCCAATCAGAGATATATACACGAAGTTATGAAGGTTCAATCATTGAAGTCTTATTTTACCATATTTTTGCATCTTTGCTCTCATTTTCTTACAAAACTAAAAACTATATTAAAGTAGCATTAATTCTAATCAAACACTAACATAAACATAAGTTTAGGAGATAATAAAATGCATATTTTATGTGTAGATCACGAAGCATCCACTTTCCTCTTTCTTCTTATTTTTTCTTATTTTCTTGTTCTAATATATCTTCACGAGGTCAAAGAGGAGAAAAAATGAGCAAGAACAAAAAAAAGGGCAAAAACGGATAAAAAATGAGCGAGTTATGACATTTTGAAAATTGGAGTATTTTCGTGTTGTCGAAGACACGACTAAAATACAAGTCATGTCTGCAACGACACGATTTTAGTGCATTCTTCAAAATATCATAACTCATTCATTTTTTATCCATTTTTGCCCCTTTTTTTTGCGTTCTTCCTTATTTTTCCTCCTCTTCAATTTCATTAGGGTTATATAAAGATATATAAAATCGTGTTATCGAAGACATGACTCAAATTCAAGTCGTGTCTTCGACAACATGATTTTACTGCATTCTTCAACATATCATAACTCGCACATTTTTTTATCCGTTTTTGCCCATTTTTTTGCGTTATTCCTTATTTTTCCTTCTCTTCCACCTCATGAAGATATATTAGGATGAAAGAAGAAAAAAATAAGAAGAAAGAAAAAATAGAGGCTTTCCAGCGAAGAGCTTCCACTTTCTTCTTTCTCTTATTTTTTTCTTCTTCTTTTATTTTAATATATCTTAATGAGGTGGAAGAGGAAAAAAAATAAGGAATAACGCAAAAAAAGGGCAAAAATAGATAAAAAATGAGCGAGATATGATATTTTAAAAATTCTAATAAAATCATGTCTTGCAAGACACGACTCAATTCAAGTTGTGTCTTCGACAACAGATTTTATTGAAATTTTTAAAATTTCATAATTCGATCATTTTTTATCCGTTTTTGCCCTTTTTTTGCGTTCTTCCTTATTTTTCCTCCTCTTCCATTTCATTAGAATCACAGAAAGATATATAATTTGAACTTGTCGCTCGCCGACGAGTATTTCACGTTTTTGCCCATTTTTATCCTCTTATTTCATGTCCAGGAGCGGTCGAACACCAATGGGTGACTTTTATATTTGTTTCTTTACATGTAGATCTTAATTTTTGTAGTTGGGCGGGCTTCCTCGCTATTATTACATCAAAATCCTGTCATCCCGCTCGTTTTCCCGCTTTTTGGCGCGAAGATTACCTTTCCCAATTTGGACGATGCCGGCGATGATATAGGTGGAGATGCCAGACAGAACACCTTCTTCTCCGACTGAATGCGAGCTTCTCCGGGTACCTCCTCAGATTCCGAGTAATATGGAAAAACGCACAGTGTGGGTGCTTATACCTAAACTTAAGGGTATTTTAGGTACTTTCTGGGTCATATGGAAGAAAGAAAGAGATTCCGAGTAATATGAGAAACCCAAAGTTGGCGCCAGGTCATATATAAAGAGCTCATGTATTTGCAAGTAATCTTAGACTCAAATTTTTCAAACCCACAAAGCGGCAATGGAGTTAATAATAATTTGCATGGGACACCTTACGATCCATCAAAATGCATGTTAACGACACGCAATTTTCCAATGAAGATTAGGAACCACATTGCCACTTTGAACGTTTGAAAACTCTGAGCTCTATGCTTCATTTGCAAAAATTACTTGCCAATGCAATTTCATTGCTTGTTAAATGCTTATCCTTTGAATCATATGAGAGCTTTCATCTTAGGATTAACAACTTGCTTGTCCACTACCAAACCACAAATGGAAGGCAGTAATTTTAACGTTTCATTACACAAACTTCATATTCGTTTTGTTAATTAAATATAAAGTTTAATCTAATATCCACATAATCGAGAGATGAGATTCGGTGGGGATATAAGACAAGAGAAACAAAGCTCTGCCTCTATAAAGAAAACTTCGTAAACTTTATTTTTATGAACTGAACTTGCATCCGACCTTAGCTCAGTTGGTAGAGCGGACCGTAGTTGTTGTGCAGGTCAGACTTCCTCTTTTCCTTTTCCATTTTTTCTTCCACCAATGTTCAAACTGGGCTTCGGGAATGAGCCCACATCTTAACTAGCAATCCTTTATCCCATAGGCTCCTATATCTTCCGAGCATGGATCCCCACCGTTTGAACGGCCCACATTCTACCCTATGAGAGCCCAGCCCACAAACAACAAGCAAGGTCCATATATATTTCCACCCAAATCCCATTTGGCAGCCTTCAATTTCATGGCTTCCCGCCTCCTCTCCTCCCTCCGCAGCAAATTCTGGCCCTCCCTCCAAACCCTAACCTCCCCATTCTCCTCCTACGCCCTCCCCATCACCTGCAAGCTCCGCAAGAAGCTCAAGAAGAAGGCCCAGAGCCCCCGCGTCAAGCTCGTCCAGGCCCAAGCCCATCTTCTCCCCCTCCTCGAGCGCGTTGTCCAGCGCGACGCCTACTTCCGATTCGTCCGCCGCGCCCGCTCGTTCCTCGCCAAGCAGCCCGACCAGATCGTGCGTCTCGACGACGCCGGCAAGCTCTACCGCGAGCTCGGCTTTCCCCGCGGCCGCAAGGTCACCCGCTATGTCCAGCAACACCCCTCCCTCTTCCAGATTTATCGCCATACGGATGACAAGCTCTGGCTCGGATTTACCCCGCTGATGGAGGACCTCCTTGAAGAGGAGGCCGCCATCATGGACGCCATGGAGGCCGATCGAGTGACTAAGGTTCGCAAATTGGTGATGATCTCGGCCAGGAGGCGGTTGCCCCTCGCAAAGATCTACCACTGCCGCGAGCTCTTCGGCATTCCCGAGGACTTCCGGGACCAGGTGAAGAAGTACCCGGAGTATTTTAGTGTGGTGGTCGATCCAGATGGGAGGCCGATGCTGGAGCTTGCGGAATGGGACCAGACACTGGCTGTCAGTGCGCTGGAAAGGGAATTCATGGCTGATGAGGAGAAAGCCAAGAAGGCATTCAAATTTCCCGTCCCGCGGGGTAGGTGTCTGGAGCTGGACGCAGAGGACGAGCAGAGGATGAACTTGCTCAACACGCTGCCCCTCGTGTCGCCTTACTCGGATGGGTCGGAGCTGAAGCTGTGGTCACTGGAAGCGGAGAAGTACCGGGTCGGATTGCTGCACGAGTTCCTGAGCCTGACACTCGAGAAAAAGGCGTCAATCCACCACATTGTGGAATTCAAGGAGGAGTTCAGCCTCACCAAGCACACATACCACATGCTGCTGAAGCAGGCCAGGACTTTCTACCTGGCGGGCACGGAGATGAACTGGACTGTTTTCCTCAGGGATGCTTATGCATCCGACGGGAATTTGATTGAGAAAGACCCACAGGTTCAATTCAACGAGAAGCTGTTCCAATATGCGACTGGGGAGCTGAAGGAGTAGAAGCAGAGAATTGGGATTCTGCTCTTGAGGGTCAAATTGCCGGGGATGAATATGATACAATTCTGCTAATCTTCAGCGACAACAGTATGTAAAGATCTCTGCTTCATACATAGTTGTCTGATGTTTCATGTTCTAGGCTCCCCGGGATTGCACCCCACCTGTATGAAGAAATGCTGCAGATGGGACAATCTCTTGGCCGATATACATCATTCTAGGATTGAAAGCGAGTTTATCCAAGTAAGGGGTCGTTTGGCAACACATTTGTGAGCCATTTGTGGTCATTTGTTATGTTTTCTTGTTTGGATAGCATCATTTGTTGACCTATGAACATTTGCCCACCTATGAGCATTTGTGGTCTATTTGTGGTCAATTCATCATTTTTCAAAGAAGAACCTCTTGAGGTCCTTTGTTAGGAAAGGGTCTTGGTCTATGGTACTATATATTTTTTTTGACACTATTGCCCCTAATCAATGACAAGGACAACATTTTTTAATGTATGAAATATATGTCTTGTTTGGTATATCTATGAATGTGACAAATGAATTGCCCATAAATATTCCTTTCCTAAACTTACAAATGGGTTTCAAAACGACCCCTAAATCTAAGAAGCATCTGATTGAGCACCAAATGATCCACATTTTTGGTTTTTACCCTTAGTTGCCACAAGCATACTGGTTTTCATTTTTACCAGCTTTGTGATGGGAGATGGCAATATAAATATTTCGTGTGCAACCATCATGTCATGAAGCCAATCTATATATATATATATATATGGGAAGGGGTATGATGAATACGATGTTGAATCTTCTTATCATCGTCCCCTCTTCAGATGGTTGCGTCAGGAAGGGCATCCGGCGTAAAAATTTGCCACTATGTTTCTTTGTATGGATTTTGTACCACTTTGATTCCGATCAGAGTTAAACGTGGTATATAATCCATGTCGTCTACCCTTAACTGAGATAAGGCGTATGATGATGATGATGATGACGCTTAGTCGCCACCATCTCTTTGTCGCATATGTTAAGCACCTTGTTTAAGTATTTTTCCTTTTATTTTTACCCTCAGAGGTGGATTACATAAGGCTACTGTCGATAAAATAGAGCTGCATAATTGGAGAGTGGCATATGGTTCTGTATATATCTGTAGGTTCAATCATCATTGCTGAAAACATGGCTTTAGTTGAAATGATGGACAACTGCACACAGAAAAGTGCGTCCTAGAAGGTTTTGAATGGGTAAGTATGAAATGCCGATGGAGACAATCCTGGCTAAGATCTGCTATTTACATAGTCCGTAATGTCTACTTATGATCTTGTTGGGTGAAGCGCTAGACCCTGATTCAGGAACATCTTGTGGCAAACACCAGATTTAAGTTGTTTGAATGTCTGGGTTTTATTTTGAAATGCAAACTAGGAGTCCTAAATGCTCCAATACTTCTCTGGCAATGAAGTTGTATTATGTTCCATTTCAAGGTTCTTGGTTTGGTTTAGTTAACAACGATCAATTAACACCTATAACTTTTAAGCAGGCTTAGTTCTATTACTAATTTCAAATGCTAAATCCTGCCAGTGCTGGTAATTTTATTGTAAATGTTGTGGTCATACTGCTTCTTCTTTACAGTATGGTTATTATAGCTATAAACTAGTAGTGTCACAAAGAAACAAGGTATTCACTAAATGAGTTTTATCTATTGTCTTTTACCTAGGTTTTATTTTAGCTAGATGATTTGGCATTCTCTGATTTGAGTCTACTTCTTAGATACAGGAGCTTTTTACATATGACCTGGCGCCAACTTTGACTTTCCCATATCACCCGGAATCTTCCTCTTTCTCTCATATGACCCGGAATCGGCACCTAGAGTACCAAAAATACCCTTCTTTTACGTTTTTAAGCCTTTTGTATCCCAAATACTTCATTCTTCCCAAAATTAGTGATTTACGGGAGCATGAAGTTGGGGAAGAAGATATTTCGGCAAAGGTCTGTCCATAATCGCGGTTGAAACCATCGCCGGCGCCGTCTAACTTAGAAAAAAAATAAAATTTCATGCCAAAAAACTGTAAAATAGCGGGAAAGACGAAAAAAATATATGATGAAAGGATTTTGATGTAAGATCAGCGGGGAAACCCTCCCAACAACAAAAATTAAGATCTACATGTAAAAAAATACATATAAAGGCCACTCATTAGTGTTCAACCGCTCATGGACACAAAATAAAAGAATAAAAATCGGCTAAAATGTGAAATACACGTCGGCGAGCGACGAGTTCAGTTTATATATCTTTCTGTGATCCTAATGAGGTGGAAGAGGAAGAAAAATAAGGAAGAACGCAAAAAAAATGGGCAAAAACGGATAAAAAATGAGCGAGTTATGACATTTTGAAAATTTCAGAAAAATTGCGTTGCATATGACACGACTCAGGCTCAAGTCGTGTATTCGACAATACGACTTGAGCCTGAGTCGTGTCATATGCAACGCGATTTTTTTTGAAATTTTCAAAATGTCATAACTCGCTCATTTTTTATCCGTTTTTGCCCATTTTTTTTTTTGTTCTTCTTTATTTTTCCTCCTCTTCCACCTCATATAGATATATTAAGCTAAGAAATGAAGAAAAAGAAGAAAAAAGAAGAAAGTAGAAGCTTTGCGGCGAAGAGCTTCCACTTTCTTATTTCTTCTAATTTTTTCTTTATTTCTCAGCCTAATATATCTTCATGATGTGGAAGAGGAGGAAAAATAAAGAAGAACGCAAAAAAAATGGGCGAAAACGGATAAAAAATGAGCGAGTTATGACATTTTGAAAATTTCAGAAAAATCGCGTTGCATATGACACGACTCAGGCTCAAGTCGTGTATTCGACAACACGACTTGAGCCTGAGTCGTGTCATATTCAACGTGATTTTTTTGAAATTTTCAAAATTTCATAACTCGCTCATTTTTTATCCGTTTTTGGCCATTTTTTTTTTTGTTCTTCTTTATTTTTCCTCCTCCTCCACCTCATATAGATATATTAAGCTAAGAAATAAAGAAAAAAGAAGAAAAAAGAAGAAAGTAGAAGCTTTACGGCGAAGAGCTTCCACTTTCTTATTTCTTCTAATTTTTTCTTTATTTCTCAGCCTAATATATCTTCATGATGTGGAAGAGGAGGAAAAATAAAGAAGAACGCAAAAAAAATGGGCGAAAACGGATAAAAAATGAGCGAGTTATGACATTTTGAAAATTTCAGAAAAATCGCGTTGCATATGACACGACTCAGGCTCAAGTCGTGTATTCGACAACACGACTTAAGCCTGAGTCGTGTCATATGCAACGTGATTTTTTTGAAATTTTCAAAATATCATAACTCGCTCATTTTTTATCCGTTTTTGGCCATTTTTTTTTTTGTTCTTCTTTATTTTTCCTCCTCTTCCACCTCATATAGATATATTAAGCTAAGAAATGAAGAAAAAAGAAGAAAAAAAAGAAAGTAGAAGCTTTACGGCGAAGAGCTTCCACTTTCTTATTTCTTCTAATTTTTTCTTTATTTCTCAGCCTAATATATCTTCATGATGTGGAAGAGGAGGAAAAATAAAGAAGAACGCAAAAAAAATGGGCGAAAACGGATAAAAAATGAGCGAGTTATGACATTTTGAAAATTTCAGAAAAATCGCGTTGCATATGACACGACTCAGGCTCAAGTCGTGTATTCGAATACACGACTTGAGCCTGAGTCGTGTCATATGCAACGTGATTTTTTTGAAATTTTCAAAATATCATAACTCGCTCATTTTTTATCGGTTTTTGGCCATTTTTTTTTTGTTCTTCTTTATTTTTCCTCCTCTTCCACCTCATATAGATATATTAAGCTAAGAAATGAAGAAAAAAGAAGAAAAAATAAGAAAGTAGAAGCTTTGTGGCGAAGAGCTTCCACTTTCTTATTTCTTCTAATTTTTTCTTTATTTCTCAGCCTAATATATCTTCATGATGTGGAAGAGGAGGAAAAATAAAGAAGAACGCAAAAAAAAATGGGCGAAAACGGATAAAAAATGAGCGAGTTATGACATTTTGAAAATTTCAGAAAAATCGCGTTGCATATGACACGACTCAGGCTCAAGTCGTGTATTCGACAACACGACTTGAGCCTGAGTCGTGTCATATGCAACGTGATTTTTTGAAATTTTCAAAATGTCATAACTCGCTTATTTTTTATCCGTTTTTGTCCATTTTTTTTTGTTCTTCTTTATTTTTCCTCCTCTTCCACCTCATATAGATATATTAAGCTAAGAAATAAAGAAAAAAGAAGAAAGTAGAAGCTTTGCGGCAAAGAGCTTCCACGTTTCTTATTTCTTCTAATTTTTTCTTCATTTCTCAGCCTAATATATCTTCATGATGTGGAAGAGGAGGAAAAATAAAGAAGAACGCAAAAAAAATGGGCGAAAATGGATAAAAATGAGCGAGTTATGACATTTTGAAAATTTCAGTAAAAACGTGTTTTGAACGACACGACTTGCAGTATAGTCGTGTCGTCGCGGACACGACTATACTGCAAGTCGTGTCTTTCAAAACACATTTTTACTGGAATTTTTAAAATGTCATAACTCACTAATTTTTTATCCGTTTTTGCCCATTTTTTTTGCGTTCTTCCTTATTTTTCATCCTCTTCCACCTCATGAAGATACATTAGAATAAAAGAAGAAGAAAAAATAAGAATAAAGAATAAAGTGGAAGCTCTTCGCTGGAAAGCTTCCATATTTTCCTTTCTTATTCTTTTTTCTTCTTCTTTCATTCTAATATATCTTCATTACGTGGAAGAGGAGGAAAAATAAGGAAGAACGCAAAAAAAATGGGCAAAAACGGATAAAAAATGAGTGAGTTATGACATTTTAAAAATTTCAGTAAAAACATGTTTTGAACGACACGACTTGCAGTATAGTCGTGTACACGACGACACGACTATACTGCAAGTGGATATTTTTCGTGTTTTCGACGACACGATAAAATAGGAATTTTCAAACTTTGATAACTCGCTCATTTTTCATTCGTTTTTGCCCATTTTATTGTGTTCTTCCTTATTTTTCCTCCTCTTCCCCTTCATTAGGATCACAGAAAGATATATAAATTGAACTTGTTACTCGCCGAAGAGTATTTCACGTTTTTGCATATTTTTATCCTCTTATTTTATGTCCAGGAGCGGTCCAACACCAATGGGTGATCTTTATATGTGTTTCTTTACATGTAGATCATAATTTTTGTAGTTTGGAGGGCTTCCCCACTGCTCTTACATCAAAATCCTTTCATCCCGTTCGGTTTCTCGCTTTTTGGCGCGAAAATTACCTTTTCCGATTTGGACGGCGCCGGCGCCGGTGATGATATGGGCGGAGATGCCGGACGGAACACCTTTTCTCCGATTGAACACGAGTTTCTCTGGGTACCTCCTCAGATTCCTGGTAATATGGAAAAACGAAGAGTGTGGGTGCTTATACCTAAACCTAAGGGTATTTTGGGTACTTTCCGGGTCATATGGAAGAAAGAAAAAGATTCCGGGTGATATGAGAAACTGAAAGTTGGCGCCAGGTCATATGTAAAAAGCTCTAGATACAGATACAGACCTTCTCATTAATAACACATCTTCTAACTATAAAAAATATATATACTAGAAATAGTTCTATGTAGGAAACATAAGAATGTAACCTGACATTTAATACTAAAACAATGTTTTGCAGGGGCCCCCATGGACATGAGCCTCTTCATGGGGGCCCCATGCCTCTAAAAACAGTAACTTTTTTTTTTTGAAAACACGAGGAATGTGGAAGGAAAGACAAAGAGAGGGAAAAGGAAATTTTCCCTTGATGGTTTTTTTTGATAGATCACTTGATTGGTTCACCTTGAATGTAAACTAATTAAAAAACTATCTCTTCAACCTAGAAATGTAAGCAAGCTTTGAAATAGTGTTGGTCCTTTGAGACAACGAACACCACCAAGTGGTTGAATTTTTGCCTTTTCGTGTTAAATAAGTTTAGTAATCAAATTTTACAATAATCATATATTTACAGTATTATGATGGATCATAATTCATGAGGTCTAGTTGTCGCGAGAGGAGGATTCCTCTAGTATGCTAGAGAAAGCTTAATGGGTGCAATTTTTGCCTTTTCGTGTTAAATAGGTTTAGAAATCAAATTTTACAATGTTAATCACATTTTACAGTATTATGATGGATCATAATTCATGAGGTCTAGTTGTCTTGAGCGAGAGGAGGATTTCTCTAGTATGCCTGAGAGAGAGAGAGAGACCTTAATGGGTGCCTCAGTAATTTGTTAAACCAAATTTTTTTTTACTCCTTTGATAGGTGCCCCCGGGTAGGACAGATAGGGGCCGCTGCAAATTAGGTGGGTGTCAGGATAGGCGGCCTATTTCAATTTAGTTTTCTAATCTTAGATTGCTTATAAAAACTCATCTAGCCTGACCGACAGCATATTACATAGATATTTCTTACTATCTAAGCACCCTATGTATTATGGTCAGGGGTTTGGCTTTTTTCTATTTATAATAGGAGGAATTAGTATGCATGCCGGGCCCTATTTTACTTGGTAAATTGACTGTTTAGTCTTCATCATATTGTCATTACCTGCATCGCTTAGCCGTATTTGGCTGACACTTCGCTGGTACAGCGGCTTCCCCTTTCAAAATGTCAGCATCACAACTGCAAGTTGGTTTTCCACCTAACTTTCTCCCCGAGGAGAATTAGGCGGAAACTGCAAAGCGGCAGCCAGGAGGATATAAGAGAGCCAGACGACAAGCACACCCAATGCTGTTGTTCTTGTCAATTTTTGGGGTTCAAGAGTAGGAAAATGTTCGACCTACCACTAAGTTTTTTATTAAAATGAAGCGACTATGACTTCTCCATGCAGTTGGGCAATTCATTTTGTGATATAGATGAGGTTAGAGGTTTCCAGGCAAGAATACTAAGCCATTGTTGACAGATGATTTGGGCAGTTTGCTCTCAGTAGGCGATGAAGTTCCCCAGAATTAGAACATATAGTAAAACAAATAAGAAAAACTTTTTGGGCAAACAAGAGTACGGACCAAGAAAAAAAAAACAAGTCCAATGACTAGGTAGTGCGACAAGGATCCTTGGCACACCTATATGTGGTTACAAACTAAACCATCCGCAAAGTCTCATAGATGAGGTCCTAGTTTATGCAAACAAGTAGAAAATTACAAGCTTAAATTTAAATAGATTCTTGAGAAACTATATTCTCAATGCAACAACCCCTTATCTTTCACATAAACATAACAAAACCTTACTTGATCAGGGAAAACGCCTTGACTTGATTAATGTCCATGTATATTTAATTCATCTCCTTGAAGAAGGAGAGCGGTGGTGGCTGCTCCTTTGTTTGTGCTGGCCTCTGTGGCTCCCTCCTTCCCCGCTCTTCGCCTTGGCCGAGAGTGAGACACGCCCTGCCTTCTTTGCTGGCTTTCTTCTGGAATTCCACCCGCCATTTCCAAGTGCAGCTTTAGCCACGCTATCAGTGGCTACCTCTCTGGCCCTCTGAGGCTTGATTGGCTGCTTATTCAAGTAGGTCAATTGTGGCAATAGGCTGGTCACGGTTTTCTTCAGCTGTTCATCACCAATGTTACCCTGTATTGGATTTCCCAGGAGATTAAGAGCTAGGAGGGATTTGTAGTTGGCCACAATTTGACCAAGGGCTTTGGTAGTTGTTATCTTGTTGAAGCTCAAATCTAGAACCGTCAGCTTCAGCAGCCTGTGCAGGCCCTCAACATCACTGATCTTGTTTCCGGCAAGATAGAGCTCTTTGATGACAGTACAATTTGATAAGCCTGTGTGGCACAGTCGGAACAAGCGTCACTTAGTTTACCTTCATCTCCCTCTCGATATACCAAAGTTTTTTCAAGATTTCAATTCCATATGAATTATTGTCATACTCTAAACAATTTACTTAAATTTACACAAATATTGCAATCCAGAAAATTGATTGAGAGGTAGAGAGCTTGGCAGTTTACCGTGGCCTATTCTGAAGATGCGGTTGTAGCTCAGATCCAGAATTCGCAATCTTGTCAATTCCCTGAGACCCTCGATGGCTGCAATCTTGTTTCTGGACAGGTCAAGAGTGTGAAGACCCTTTGGCAGTGAACCTGCAGTGATATAAACTACAAGAAACACCCAAGCAACATATAAGAAATTTTACATTCAAACTGAACTGTGTTCATCATACTAGGCTGCATCTGTTGGAAGGCAATAGTTACCTATAAAATTGCCTGATAGATTGACAGACCGAAGACTGGCAAATGGGGACATGTTGGGGATCACCTTCAAGCCCATTCCAGCTATGTGTGCCAAAGTAGAGAAAGTACTCAGAGACTGGATAACATTATTTGCCAATACAACCTCTTCCGAAAGAATGGCAGTGGAACGGCGAATTGGTTGTGTGCTGTTCTCTGGCGATGGCGGGTATAAGATAGTAGACTCTGTTTCAACCTGTTCACTGCACCCAGCATCATCTGGAGGAAAAGCAGATTGCACTTCGATTGTGTTTACCCATTCATCAACCCTCTTTAAGGTAGACGACTCCGAAGAAAAGGCCATCCACTGATTTCGTGGAAGATTGTCATGATTCTTGCTTCTTAATTCACTGGAAATGACCAGGGTGACTCTACCTTATGGCTCCCTGAAGGTGATCCCTTGCTCCTCCCAACAAGAGGCCGGCCTGCCTCCAGGGTGTCTGAGCAATACCCATCTATTTGTTTGTTAGATTTTTTCACCGACAGCTGCCGGGGAATGCTGGCTACTGGTCTGTGCAGGTTCCGGTGGCTCCAAATGAAAAGCTTCCACCACAGCTTTCGACTCCTTGAAGGAAGTACCTGGCTAGAGGAGTGCTTTTTCAACATGACCTTGTCTGCGCTACAGGAGCTCATAACAGACAAGGGACTGCCATGGATGCCCTGAACAGCAAAATTTCTCTTTGCAGCATTCTGCAAATCATCAAAAGAATTTGATTGTGGCATCTGGTTGCCCAACTTCTCTAAAACAGCCCGTCTCTCCAAATTGGAGCAGGATCGCTTCAGCTTTGGTGATCCCCAGGCCTGTGCTTTAGCAATCCCAGGGTCACTGATATGGCCACTTTGGACCGCTTCAAGCCCTCTGCCCTCTTCATATCTCTCCGATCGGTTGTTGGCTTCCGTAGACGTCATAACATCCGATGCATTAGACCTCTCAAATGAGAAGCATGGCTCCTCTCCCTGAGCTTGAAGATTCAAGTCAGAGAAATCCCTTCTCATGGATAGTTTGTCATGGTCATGCTCATCCTGGCCTTCATAAGCTACCTCTGATACATCAGTTGTCGGGGAATTCTCTTCTGTCAGCACCTTAACCTTACAAGTAGGACTTCCCACAATCTCAAAAGGAACCGGAAGATTGAAAGATGCTCCGTCTGTAACGTTCTCCTTGGCATAATCGGCTACATGCTCAAGCTTTACTTGAAGGGTTCTTTGTCCTTGCTTTGCATCAAAAGCTTCCAATGGCTCCTGCTATATAATACAGGATAATAAAACCTGAAATTAAGCCGCATTAAATCGTTACCACAAATGAATTGAAAACAAAAACTATATTAGAATCCACACAGACCTGGAATTTCTTCTTCCTTCCAGAGAATGCAGAGAAGCAATTGAATTTTCCCATTTCAAAACACCAGTCTGGCAAAGAACAAATCTCTCTTCAATCTCTCTTTTTCTATCTACTATACTCTTAATTTCTTTCTTTTTTTTTTGGATTGGTGCTGCTAATTTCTTCTTACTTTTGCATCAGAAAACAAATCTGAATACCCAGATCTGTCAATACTAAAGCTTTTACATGGCTGAAAGAGAGACAATCCTAACGCAAAAATCAAAACAGAATGAAAAAAAAAGACGAAAATCAAGTTCCAAATTGATCTTAGCCGTTGTCAATGGGATAACCGACGACCATGCGACGAAGACGCCAAACCAGAGAGGGGTTGGCAACGGTGGCGGACGGCAAGAATCCCTTAGCATCCCACACCTCCCTCAAGGTGCGAGACGCTGCTATCTTTGCTGTAGGGTCGGCCAGAGTGTGAGAAATCGCCCTTTCTCCGTGGTCGCCGTTGAGGATCCGTCTTTCCCACGATCCAAAACCTGCAATCCAATCCCAAACGTTTCAATACACAAGAAATCAGCTCAATTGCCATAAATATATAAAAAGCAACAGTTCATCGTGCGACCAAAAGACCATACTTTAATTGCAAAAAGATAGTTGTAATAACAAAATCAAACCAAAAAAATGAAATCACAGTACCTGAGAAAGCTCTGGGGGAGGTGGATTGGGAGAAAGGAACGACTAAATTGGCTCGTCTGGCATAAGAAGTGAAACGCGGAGCGCACACGGGGTGTGGGGTTTTGGGTATGGGTACGGGTAGTGGGCCATCTTAATACCATGTTTTTGAGGTTGATTGAATTAGAATTAATATTTATTTATGTGCTAAGTTTGAAGAGAAATAGAAAACCTTTCGGTTTCTTTTAGTTCTACATAGAAAACATATATGGGTGTGTTAAGGTATATAAAAGAAAAGAATCTTCCTTTTTATGTATCTTATTGGTGTGGTGACTCTCCCCAATTGATGGTGCACACATTCATGAGTGCACCTAAAAGTGCACGTGTACGCGCGCGCACGCGTAGAGTGGGCGCATTGTGGCGCTTTAGAGGCGCACTTACCACTTTGCACTAGGCACTTGGCATCTAGAGCCTTTGATTTTGATCAAACGGCTATTAGTTTTGTGAAAATTACGAGCTGATCGATCGATCGTATCTACTGGAAAAAACGAAAATAGTATTTTGCGCCCGAGACGATCGATCGCCTATGAAAACGATCGATCGCTACGAGCGGTTACGCGCGATTTCATGCATTTTTGGCCATTTTTTCTTTAAAAAGTTGCGTCTTTTCTGTAAATAATGAACCTTTGAGTCTTCCCATATATATTATGAATGGAAAAACTCAAAGAGATATACAAGAGAACAACCAAGAACAAATTTTTGTGAATTTTCTCTTTTTTCCAAAAAGTGATCTTCTTCCAAGGGCAATAATTTTCTGATTCTCGGAGTTTGAGTTTGACACGGAAAAGTGCACATCCTGTCATTTTGGTTCGTTATATCTTTGAATAGATTGCCAGAAGAAAACCCGTGCATAAGAGGGTGGTAATATCTGTTTCAAAATCAGCAGTTCATCACTGTGCCTCGGACAATTAGATTTGTGTTTGTCATTTCAGGTTTTTTTTGTTTACTATTCAACACGAACGAGTAAAGTACAATCCCTCTTGATTTCTATATACAGTAGATTTTCTAACACGGGGACACGGGACTTATAGGGCTTGTTCTTTTTGTTTTCAACTCGGCAGATGCCCTCCACGGATCATTCATCACGCATCATAAATTCCAAATGGACGTCTAATTAAAGGCTTGCTTTTGTTTGGAAAATGATACTTATCCTACCAAATCTATCTTCTTCTTATCTTATATTAATCTATCCAACCATTGTTTTCATCTCGTTTTTCGTGCTTTTGCTGCTCCAATCTCATCTCATTTTCAAGCTTAGGATTTTCCAAAGAAGGTAACTTGTCCATACAATTACCTAAGGGGTGTTGCCTTGGAGCAGAGGCTCCTGATATTATTGCCAATCAAACGAATAGTCAATAATGTGGGATTTGCTTGAGCTCCAAACTCGTAAAATGCAATGATTTTGGGTGATAGCATCAGAGAATAAGGTTGCTTGGAATAATAAATGGATGTACGAAATTGGAATAGAAGTCATGACAAAGAAACGCATAGCGCACATAGGGAACGGAACTTTTGTGTCTTTGTTCTTTTTGTTTTCATACCGGCAGACCGCCCACGGGCCATTCATCACGCATCATGAATCCTATTAGAGTCCCTAATAATTTCTTTGGTTTGGAAAATGATATTTCCAACCAAATGTGTCTAACTATTGTTTTAGCCACCCCATTAAGGGTGGGCTGGGGTGGCTAACTACTCATCGTATCAGAGGAGGTACTGCCTCCGTCCAAGAAAACCTGGGTGCATTTGCAAAATTATGGATCCAATGGCTGGATTTGCTGTAAATCTTTATAAACGTGCATGTGCGGGGAAAGTGGAGGCTTGAAATGCTATAGCCCTACAGGTTAAATGCAGCCAAATTTTTATGGACGGAGAGGTTTTTTATGAAAGAGGGGTTATAAGATTTATTGGTGATGTTGATCTCGTAGGGATAGCGGGCCCGTGTATGGGTTGGCTTGTATTTATGCGTCAGGTGGCCATTGTGGGCAAGAAGATTCGCTGCAATTTGCTGCCACATTTATGTGTCAGTAAATCTTAATATTCGGAATCCTTTATTATCTACTAATGGTACTTTGCTAAAAAAATAAAGTGGGAGACTTGCGTGAAAGTGATCTAGATAGTGAAGAAGGGGAGAATTAAATTCACAAGTTAATTTGATGTGACTATTCTCCGTGAATCTGCAACATGACACGATAGTGCCCAGTGGTGAATTTGATGAAAGCCTTTCAAACTTACTTCACTATTTTCACGTAAATTCAGATGAATTTGGTGGAAGTTGGGTGACTCTAATCTCTCTACCCAAACCTCATTTTGGTGAATGTATTTTAGATAAATTTTTAATTTCTCTATCCAAACCACCTTAAAGGTAAATTGATAATTTATTTATTTCATTATCCAAACTGTCCCTACACCTCAAATTTCCATCCCCAAATTTAATCCTTATGGGGCATGGTTTTTTTTATATGTCCGGGTGTCCGGGCCAGCTTGTCCGCACCTTGACTAAACCCGGGGGGTGACTAGCACAACAACCTACCGCCATGATCCCCCACTTAAATCATAGGATGGACTTTACTCTGTGTGGAGTAGCCAGCAGAGAACAAAGAATTTTACATCCTACCAGTTATATCCTCCCGGATAAACTCTACCTATGATAAGCCTCCGTGTCATCCACAGTCCACACGGTAAAAAGAGTACATAACCGGGAAAAAATAAAAACAGTCTCTACGTTGTTCCTCTTTTCACGTGGGTGACATGAGGCTTATCAGAGGTGGAGTATCGGAGGGATGATGTAAAATTTTTACGCAGGGATCAATTAACATGGGTGATCATTGTATGGTAAGGGTTTCATATTTGGGCTTTGATGACTGGCCCGCCTGTACGATGTACAAATAATCTAGCAGTACGAAATTATCCTTCGCGTCAATGTAGACGTGCAACATCTGCTGTTAAAATGTCATTGCAAAACTCACCCAATGGTAATTTTTGTAGGGGAAAGTTTACATGGAGCAAGTCATCTCGACCCATCGAAATTTGATCTGACGGCAGGTATGATTCACACCCACTTACCCCTGGTTTGACAGCCACCATCCAATTGAAATCCGGCAGGCTCGAGGTGACTTTGGCTCATGCTTGTACGAGACCTGTCTCGTGTAAAATGGTCTCATTTTTGTAACGAAGAAAGAAGACAACATCGGGGGTGAAACATGCACATTCTTATCGATATTTTGGCAGAAGAAGACAATTGGAAGTAGACATTTTTTGGGGGCATCCGGAAGTAGACATTATTATGAAAACGATTTTTTTTAAAAAAACAAATATTTAAAGACATGAGAGAGCGAAGGAGAACCCAGGATGACTGATGAGGACTGCCGAAGCAAGGCGTGGTGCACGACGGACATACTTGCTGAAGATTTGCAGCTACGCTGAAAGGGCTTGAGCCAAGAAGTTTCCACCGTATGCAAGAAACTTCTCCAGTGGAAGTGGTGACCATCAACAATTAACAAACAATTATGGATCATGTCTGGAAATGTCTTCTCCATGCCAAGACCTACGTCAGTAGACTCAGTATGGTACGGTCCTTTTTTTATCTCCTCATCAACCATGTAACCGGATCTAGCGGCCAAGCTTCCGCTGGTGAAGCTTCACCAGCCGTCGATCGTACGGAATCGACGGTGCACACAGTTTGTCAAAAGACGCGCTTTTGACTAAGGGCACATCATACCCGTGTGCGCCGTCGATTCCGTACAATCGACGGATGGTGAAACTTCACCAACGGCCTCGCTGGTGAAGCTTCACCAAAGGATCCGGACTCCCAATGTTTGGTGGGTAGTGGGGGAAAGCATTAGAGAAGTTGAAGATACAAACAGAGAGATTGCGGCTGCAAAAATTTAGCAAAGCAGCATGCATGCATGAAGGAGATTGGCTCCAACCTGGATTGAGCTGTGTGAGAAGTCGGTGCTATTTGTCGCTCTAAGGCCTTTGCTTGGATGTACATCCAAGTACACTTCTGGTTTGTTAGTGGAAGTCAATATTACATCCACACTTTAGAGTTTAGACAAATGTGTTATCTTAATTATAGAAATTAAATTAATACCAGATGGCTCTGTATAGGTGTCATTTTTGGTAAAAATCCATACATGTCATGCTTCTGAAACTAGACTGGTTTTGGTTTGATTCACCAGCAAAACAAAAATGACTAATTACGTGATTACTAGTTTTGTACTGGAAAGACCTTATCATGAATATTTCATGTGTAACTAAGGCTAAACTATATAATTAGAAAGACGTATGTTTTTTCCCCTTCAAAAACAAAGGGTGTTTGCTTCATTGTCCCCTCTTTAGAGGGTTGCGTAGGAAATACATCTATTGTGAAAAACTGTCACTATGTTCCTTCATGGATTTTATTCCGACATCTTGGTTATGACGAGAGTCAAGTATATCTATGTGACCAACCTAATATAGTTAGAATAAGGCGTGGAATAATGATGATTGTTGTAATCAAGGGGGTATTGCAGTGGTAAGCGCAAATCAGTCTGCATACTTACCGGGGAGATCTATTCAAGAAAATATCATACTTGCCAAAGAAGCATTTTATCATATCTTGCTCCCGATGGCGCCTCCGACGGGATGGGGGTCTATTTTCCATTGAAACTAAATCTCTCCAAAGCGTACGATCTCTTAAACTGGGACTTCATAGAGGCTATGCTTACCAGCTTTGGATTTCATTCACACTGGATTAAGTTGATCATGTTTTGCATCCGCACGGTTACATGCCGTGTGCTCATCAACGAAAATCCTGGTGAGGCTTTTCATCCCTGCAGAGGCTTGCGTCAAAGCGATATATATCACCATAGATATATTCCTTCTCGCTCAGGAATGCCTCTCTCTGGCGTTTGCATCGGCTCAGCAGCAACGGTTATTTTCGGGTATCCATTTATCTCGTCAGGTTCCTCCCATCTCTCATCTTATCTATGCTGATGTTTTAATCTTTGGCAAAGCGAGAGAGCAAGATGTGAATATATTGCGTGCCATATTGCAACATTATTGTACTATATCAGGTTTGCAAATCAATGAAAGTAAGACTACCTACTTATGGCTCCCCAATACATCTCCTAATAGTAAAGATATGGTTGCTCGAATTCTACTCCTCAACTGTCTATCAGGAAGTACTTGGGGGTACCGGTCACTAATGGTATTCTGCGAGAGGCTCACTAGACCTCCTGCAAAAAATCGACACACTCTTGGCAGGCTGGAAATTCAAGTTTTTAGGCCAAGCTGCTTGAACAACATTGATCAATTCTACTTGGTCACTGCACGGTCTGCACCCATCATCTCATGTCTACGGATCGTCTTTTACAGTCAGTTTGTTCGGCTATAGTTCAAAAAATGCGTAACTTTTATTGGCAAACTTCTGACAGGCGAAAGATTCATACCATCAGCTGGCAAAGTTATGTCAACCACACAGGAATGGAGGACTCAATTTTTAACATACGACCCTTTTTAATCAAGCTATATTACTCAAAAAAATGTTGGGAGATTTTTATTGGATTATCACCATTCGGAGCAAATACTTTGTTGTGTCCAACTTCTTGCATCACCCATCACGTGCTCGTTATTCGCCTTTCTGGAAACAGCTTCTCAATGCCCTGCCTCTGATGCATAATTTGGATCATTGGTAATGGTAGCGATATACTTGCGGCTGATATGTCTTGGCTACCCCAACAATATCGGCTTGCTTCCCCATTGAAAATTATCCCACGGGATAAAAAGGTTGCATATTTAATTGACTTCTAACTGGTGAATTGGAAAGTTGACAAACTCCTTGAATACTGGCCGGCACCCATAGCATATGCGATTGCCACCATTCCCATCCACCCTCTCCATCCTGACAAGTCCATTTGGAGGTTCACAACCAATGGTTCATTCTCAGTCAGCTCGGCGTATCGGATGCTCTTATCTTCTGAAGATATTCCTCCTACAGATCCTTTCTGGTTACAGCTCTGGCACCTACAGCTACCGCAACGTATTTTTCATTTTGCATGGAAGGCAAGTAAGCAAGCTGCAACATTGACTCGAATTACCAATATCTCTATCGGATCCATTGTTGTGGTACTTTAAGAGATGATTGGGGGCATTTCAGAGCTGCTACTGCTTCCATTACACCAGCTATCAATGCACTTCATGCTGAAGCAGCGGCATGTCTCTAAGGGTGTTCATGAGTCAAGCTAGCTCGCGAGTTATTTTAGCTTGACTCGGTTCAACTCGGCCTTTAGTTTGACTTATGAGCAGCTTGGATTGGGTTCGGCTTGAGCTCGAAGCACGCCTCCAAGGCTCAAACACCCTTCTAATTCGACTCGGCTTGATCAAACTCAGCTTGTATTAATTCTAAGCTACTCTCGCGAATAAGCTCTAGCTCGACTGAGTATCCTTATATTAAGAAGGCCTATAATCCTTTCTACTACAAGGGCTCATAGTTGATTTTCAAATCAATGAGGATGGTCTGATTGGTGATGGATGGGCTCAAATAATCCTTCTATAACAACCATATTGTTATAAAAAAAAAATGTTCGCAACTAGATGTGACATGCGACTCTGTTTTTTCTTTTTTCTTGGTTTCCTTTTTTTTGAGGTAGTTCAAGTAAAACTTCTAATCATAATAAACTGTATTTGCAAAATTATCAAAAAGAAAAAACGGTGATAGGTTGAGCCAGGGTCAAAACTAAGCTTGATTTTCCAAGCGTATGGTAGTCGAGCCCGAGCTCAAGCCGAGTTCTCAAATTATATGGCAAGCTAGGCTTGAGTTGTTAGTATGTTAGGCTCGTCTTGAGCTAAGCCAAAATTCAATTCGACTCGTGAACAGCCCTACATGTCTCCAGGCCTTACGGTTTTTCTAGCAAACGCACATAGTATTGTAGGGTGACTTACTTATCCTCCAAAGGACAACTGCACCCCGTTGGTACTTACAAAATCTCATACGCAGCATACAGGCTTGTCTTTCATCCTTTCAAAGAATGATCATCTCTACAAGTTAATCAGGCGCCAGATGCACTAGCCAACTTTTCCATACACTCTTACCCTGGTACATGGTTACAAAAACCACCTGCTTGTATAATTAACTTAGTACATGCGGATATGTATGCTTATACTTATGTTCGATATTAACAAAGCATAGCTTTTGATGCCCAAAAAAAATGCTAAAAGTTCCACTCATACAGTGCTCTAAGAGGCCTGGACCCCTGCCCATTCTAGTCCAGTCCTAATGTGCTGGACCAATAGAGGTTTATGAGCTGTGGAAAATTTTCCACAGTTGAGGAGTGTGTAAAAGAAGCCACAATATCAATGCCAAAGTTGAAATTGACTAACACGAGAAAATATTCTCACACTAAAAAAGTCAGCCATCACAAGCGCGTGATATTTTTTCCTCACAAAAAAATCACTTGCAACTACTCCGATCATTTTTTTCCCCGTATTTTATGCAAGGAATTCTATATCAGCGATTTATCGCTAATATATCAATATCGAGTCCCACCCGATAAATCAATATGGCTAAATATCAATTTTCATGTTTTTTAGAATATCGCTGATATATCGGCGGCCGCCATTTTTTTTTTAAAAAAATTATTTTTGAAAAAAAATCGGGTAAAAATTTTTTTTAAAAAAAAGTGAAAAAAATAACTTTTCCTTTTGTTTCCCATCCTAATATACATATTTTAAAATCTATGTTTTGTCTAAATTAGTATAACTCATTTTAGAAGTTAGATTGCGAAAATATATGGTAAAAACTAGTTTTTGACCATTGATATTTTTTTACAAATATCTCTGATATTTTGGCTGACCGATATGATACCGATATATATGATACGAATTCCTTAGTTTTATGTGATTGTGAAAAAATTATCGTCCGTGACTAACCCCCCAATAGTAGATCATAGACGCTTTGAGATAGCAGCGTTCTCAAGTTCAGCTTTTACTGCTGAGCTGGGCTGGGCCGCGACTACACCGACAACTTGAAACAATAAGGACAAAAGCCCATATCTAGTTCCGAGGCCCACCATTTTCGATAGGCAAAACTTGCCGAAAGTGGCCATTCGACTCTTCCCCAAGCTTTAAAGTTTGAAGTTTAAACACACTCGCTTCCCTTCGAAATCCGCGGCCCCGCCAGTCGCCGGTCTCCCGCATGGGGACTGAATCCGCCGATCCCGCCGGCCACATCCCCATCGTCGATCTCCGCGTCTTCTCCCAGTCCGACCTCGACTCCTTCGCCCTCCTCTCCGCCCACGTCGCTTCCTCTCCCTCCGACATCGTCGTCCCCAAGATCGACCGCTCCGTCTTCAACGAGAGCGCCGGGGGCCGGAAGCAGACTTACTCACGGCTCCGGCTCGCCTGGACTAGCCCCTCCACCTCCTATCGCCCCTCGACGCCCGTCGCAGCGTCCTCCCCGGCTCCCCTTCCCCTCCATCCAGCCCCTCAATTGACTCCGAGAAGGCCGAGAACAAGCACATCGTCGAGTTCCGCCGCAATCTTTTCGAGCGTGAGAATGGAGGCTCTGCTTCTGCCGCCTCTGCTACCAATCAGTCTCCGGCCGATAATCCTGCTGATATGAGCAAGGCGATGGTGGTCTCTCAGAGCCAACCCAATTCTGCTTCTGTTAGTGGAAAGTGGAAACAGTAGTAACGGCCATGATATTGTCAATGTGGAGAAGGTAGAAGTATTGAATAGGAGAGGGGAGTTGGTGGATTTGGTGGCGCTGGAGAACAACAAAGATTTGTTTGGAGATGAGCTGAGGAGGAGAACGAGCGGGCTGCAGACGGAGACGGAATCACTGGAGTATTTGAGGGGCTTGAGTGGGTCTTGGTGCAGCTGGAGGAAGAGGAGAAAGGTTGTCGATGCAGAGGAGTTTGGCGACGATTTGCCGAGAGGATGGAAAGTTATTCTGGCAATTAAAAAGAAAGAAGAGCGTGCTTGGTTGTACTGCCACCAATGCATAAGGTTCATTTTAACCAACCTTACACACTATCTGTTACTCGAGCTCTTTCTGTGTTGCTTTTTCGTTATATTAGTTGCTGTTGCAATGCAAGATCTCAGTATGGATCCCATCTACGCGGGGAAAAGACCTCTGGAATCAAAACCATTGAATTGACACGGGTTCACTATCTTTAAGTATTGGTTGTTTAAACTTTAAAATAGCACCGGGATTTGATTTGACATTACTTATCCAAAAGGTGGATACCATATAATGGTAATGGTTTCCGTGGTTCTTATTTATATGAAAAATGTGGATGACTTAAACTCTCGTAATCTTTTGATAGTAAACACGTTTGAAGAATCCACAAGTTTTAGGTGTGTTTAGGGCCTCATGAGGCTTTTGTGGGAGGACAGTTCTCATAAAAGCTATTGGAAAGCTTGGATTGGATGTTTTGAACTAGGACCCCTAACACCGAAGCTGCTTTTGTGGGAACACAAAGCGGCATTTAAACGACCCCTAGATGTGAATTCTCATAGGTAATTCCGACACATTTCTAACTGTTCTCTTTATATGACTAATGTGTTTGTGAAAGCATAGGGTAGGAAACTTTTTGTTATTTTGTTGTGCAGTTACCCAATCTGCGTTATTTGCCTTTTTCGGCCTGAACTGGCCGTATGTGGGCCGGACCCAACTCCCCGGCCTAAAGTCCCTTGCCCTCATTTGCTTAAAAATATATAATCCTATTCTTTTACTTAGAATTTCCTAAATTAAACCCTAGTGAGATTGGATTTGGGGATGATCTAGAAATCCAAATTACGTTGCCCCCCTCTTCTTCTTGAAGATAAAAATCGAAGTCCATGGGTGAAGAGAGTCCATCCCCTCTCAAGAAAACAACTGAACTTCCTCTTAGCCCTCTCTCTCTTGGTCCACGGGCCCCTCCTATTGCTCTCTTAGTTCCTAATAAGCAACCTGTTTTTACTCCTAATTTTGTACTTCTACAAAATCAAGAAAACTATGGTTAAGTATTCTAAGCTAATGAGGGTCAGGTACTGGGAGTTAGGTGAGGCCCACATTAAGCCAGTTTGGGCTGAAAAGGCAACTGAAAGATCATAATCATAATCATAATTGTAATCAAGTAGCGCCTTTTCTTAACTATTTGGGGTCGGCAACATGGATGTTACGCCTCCATTCACGCCTGTTTTGTGCCAATTCTTTTATAAGAGGTAGTAAAGTCATATCCTTTTTTATTAACTTCATCCAAATTCTCTTACTCGCTTTTGGCGTTATTTACATGGATCCCTTCTAATTTTCTCACAGGGCTATCATAAACTTTTTTAAAGACATTAGTTAAACATGGTAAACATAATAAAAATGTGCAACTATTGCATATCTTTCTAGAGTCATTTGTGTTCTATCACAAGTGCAATTTTCTTTTTAATAAAAGGTTAGATCTCAAATTAATGATATCGGCATTGTTTATGCTTGCTTGTTATGTTTATTACTTAGACACTGCTGTGGTATGCTTGTCTAGAGTGTGAGTCTTATATTTATTTCGTAGGCTATCGTTGGTTCCTGTTCACCTTTTAGGATTTCTATCTTCTGCACTTGTTAGTCACGTGATTTCTTTTTTGGCACTAAAAAATCATGTGATGTTACTTCTTAGATTAGTAAGTCGGTTGTATTGTGGTATCCTTGGATGCTACAAGTTGAATAGGGTATGAGCAAATTTAAACAGAATATAATGTTTGAAAGAAGTTGCATCTTTCTAATCTCCTTGGATATAGTCCTTTTTGAAGAAGCGTGAAACAGATCGACAACGATTGTAAATCTAAACAGAACTTTTGGTACCAAATCGGCCTTTTCTATTTCTTCTCAAATTGAATTACAGAAGACTACCTCTCAAATCCATGAGAACAGGGAACACAACAAAACAGAACAATAAGAAAAAAAATAGAGCAGAAAAGAAAATTACAAACCAAACACTGAATCCACAGTGTTTCTGCAACTCGATTCCTCGAGCAAGAAAACCAGGAGCAGAGTCCAATTTCACAGAATCATTTTTTTTTCTCATCTCTAATTGAATACCACTATTTATACTAGCACACAACAGCTGGCTAACAAACATAACAACCTGAATCCATAGAAAATGTCAAAAATACCCCTCGTAGAAGAATTTCTGCTTCATCAGTTCTCCTCCCCTTGAAAAAAAAACTCGCCCACGAGTTAATCAATAGAAACAGGGGCAGGTTGATAATCGAAAATATCGGAGACATTGAAAGTTTTTGACACAGGCAAGTCAGGAGGTAGATCAATAACATATGCATTATCCCCTGCCTTGTGCAAAATCTGAAAAGGACCAAACTTCCGTTGTGCCAATTTGTGATATTGTCCAGCAGGCATGTATTCCTTAGATAAATGTACCATGACAAAATTGCCCACACGAAACAATTTGTTGCGACGATGCTTATCAACCGCATTCTTGTAAGACTGATTAGAAGAGAGCAGGTTGGTGCGGACTTCATCATGAATATCTTTCAAGCGAGAAACAGTATGAAATGCAGCAGAATTTTCTCCCACAGCTCGCGGCAAGAGCTGCAAATCAAAGGGATGGAGTGGAGTGCGACCGTAAACCACTTCGAAAGGTGTCTTACCAGTGGAACGATTCACAGAAGAGTTGACAGCAAATTTAGCCTGTGGTAAACAAGTATCCCACTGTTTTGGCCGAGTACCAGACATAGAACGAAGCAAATTTCCCAAAGTACGATTAACAACTTCCGTCTGACCATCAGTTTGTGGATGGCAGGTGGTGCTGAACTGAAGATGGGTTCGAAGTCTCTTCCACAGAGCCTTCCAAAATAGACTCAAGAATCTGCTATCACGATCAGAGGTGATTGTTCGAGGAACACCATGAAGTCGGACCACATTATTAAAAAATAGAATAGCAACAGCTTGAGCATTTGTAGTCTTTTTGCAGGGAATGAAACAAACCATCTTGGAAAAACGATCAACAACAACGAAGATGGAATCAAATCCCCGAGGAGTACGCGGCAAACCAGTACAAAATCCATGGAAAGGTCCTCCCAAGGTGCATTTGGAACAGGCAGTGGAGTATACAAACCAGTATTTTGGGAATATCCTTTAGATGTCTGACATGTGAAACATTGTTGAACCACACGAGTAACATCATGCTTAAAATGAGGCCAAAAGAAACGCTGAGCCACCAAATAAATGGTTTTATCCTTGCCAAAATGCCCCGACAGACCATCCTCATGTAAATCACGAATGAGACGAAGGCGAAGAGAACTCTTAGGAATGCACAGAAGATTACCTTTGTAAAGGAAACCATCTCTGAGAAGAAACTCCCCTTGAGGACGTTGTGACAAAAAACACTGCTGAAACACATCCTGAAAGTCGGGGTCTGTAGCATAAAGATCTTTAATACAGTCAAATCCGAAAACCTGAACCTGCAATTCAGTGAGCATAACATGTCGTCGACTTAAAGCATCTGGAACTTTGTTCAGATGGCCAGCTTTATGCTTAATAACAAAGGTATATTCCTGCAAATCAGCAACCCATTTACCAAAAACTCGATCAAGTTTACTCTGGCTATTCAAAAACTTCAAGGAATGATGATCAGAATGGAGAATAAATTCTCTATGCAAAAGATAATGTCGCCAATGCTTCAATGCTTGAACTAAAGCGAACAGTTCTAATTTATAAGTTGACCACTTCATGCGAGCTTCTGTAAGTTTTTCACTGAAAAATGCTACAAGGCGACCTTCCTGTTGTAGAACTGCACTAATACCCAAACCTGAAGCATCGCAATCAATTTCGAAAATTTTATCAAAGTCTGGTAAAGCTAGAACAGGGGCTGAGCTAAGCTGTTGTTTGAGGAGTTCAAAACTGTGAGTAGCAGCATCAGTCCATACAAAACGGTTTTTCTTCAGACAATCAGTTAAGGGAGCTGCAATAGTGCTAAAATTGCGCACAAATCGTCTGTAAAAAGTGGCGAGACCATGAAAGCTGCGCAATTGACTCACAGTAGCAGGAAGAGGCCAATCTTTAATGGCTTGGATTTTACTTTCATCAACCCGAATGCCTTGAGCAGTGACAACATACCCCAAAAATGAGATCTGAGAAGATAAGAATTTACACTTCTTGAGATTCACCAATAACAAGTGTTGGTGGAGAACCAAGAATACCTCACGCAAATGCCCAAGATGATCTGAATCGGTATGGCTATATACCAAAATATCATCAAATTAAACGACAACAAATCGACCCCAAAACGGTTTCAATATGTGAGTCATAAACTGCATAAAGGTACTTGGCGCATTCGACAAACCGAAAGGCATAACAAGCCATTCATACAATCCCTCTTTAGTTTTAAAAGCCGTCTTCCATTCATCCCCTTCCTGAACACGAACTTGATGATAACCACTGCGAAGATCAATTTTAGAAAACACTTGAGAATCCGATAACATATCTAACAAATCATCCAATCGCGGAATAGGAAAACGATATTTTATTGTTATCTTGTTGATTGCGCGACTGTCAACACACATCCGCCAAGAGCCATCCTTCTTTGGTACTAATAAGGCCGGCACTGCACAAGGACTTAGGCTTTCTCGAATTAATCCTTGCTGCAGAAGATCTTCAACTTGTCGCTGCAACTCTTGATGTTCAGCTGGACTCATACGATAATGAGGCAGATTGGGAAGGCTAGAACTTGGTTGTAAATCAATTTGATGTTCAATACCACGAAAAGGAGGAAGGGACAGAGGCAGTTCATCAGAGAGAAGCTGCTGAAAATCATTTAACAGTTGTTGTAAACAAGCTGGAACAGAGTGCTCAGAAACTACAAAAACAGAAGAAGCACAAGCAGAAATGCATCCAGATTTATGAATAGTGTCCACACAATCCAAGTTTCCTTTGGAAACTAACAAAAATAAGGAGTGGACTCCCTGGAGTTCTTTCTTGAGATTATGGACCAGCAAGAATTTCTTTTTGTTCTGAGCAGATAACAGAAAACTATTGCTCACCTTGTTTGGTAGCAAAACAATCTTAACTCCTTTGTGATAGAAAGTATAGGTATTATCCCTCCCATTATGAATGGTATTCACATCATACTGCCATGGTCGACCTAGAAGCAAATGGCAAGCATCCATTTTGATCACATCACAGGTGATTTCAGCTTTATAATGTTTTCCCAGAGAAAAAGGTACGTTGCATTTTTCAGTCACCTTGACCTCTCCAACGTGTTTAATCCAACCTACAGAATAAGGATGATGATGTTTTTCTGTTGGTAATTTCAGCTTCTCAACCACACTTTTGGCAATAAGATTTTCAGTACTACCCCCATCCACAATAACAACACAAGTTCTGTCTTTAACTGTTCCCTTAATTCGAAAAATAACATGGCGCTGATTTGTCTGTATCTGCTGTGACATACAAATCAGCTTGTGAATGACCATAGTAAGAGGATAGTTATCACAGTCAAGACCCTCATCGCCAGCAATTTCTTCTGTTTCACATGTAGTATCATCCTCTAAAACCTAAGAATCAGATGGTTGCCCTTCCACAACAGCAGTCACAGGGGCTGCCTTACGTAAGGGACATTCATGAGACTTATGTCCTTTACCCTGACATTTGTAACAGATCAAAGGATTTTGATAGACAAAAGGATCTTGTTTAGAAATATCTTGTTTTCCGGAAGTATTTGCAGTAGATACTCCTTTGCTAATGTCAACTCTTCTAGAAGATGAAGCTGAGATATCAATAGCTTTATCTTTAAACTTTGACTTGTTATTTGTAGCTTGAAAAGATCTATTCACAGAGGAATTGTTGAAGGGAAATTGCTCAAAATGTCGTTCAGCTCGAATGGCAAGCTGAATGGCTTGTGCCAAAGAGATAATAGGAGCAATAGTAACTCTATCTTGAATATGAAATTTCAGTCCATGAACAAATCTGTCAACTAACTGAGGTTCTGGTTCTGGTTGAGTGATTCTAGCTGATAATCTTTCAAACTCAGATACATATTCTTCCATAGATCTTTGTCCCTGATGACAATTTTGATATTTCCGAAACAAAACCTGTGCATAATCTATAGGAAGAAATCTGTCCTGCATCAGTTTTCGCATTCGAGACCAAGACTGAATTGGATGTTTTCCTTGAGACATACGACTGGATTGAACTTGATTCCACCACAGAGAAGCACTATTTTTCAATTTACATGCCACTATTTTCACTTTCATATATTCAGGAACACTCAAGCAAGCAAAATAATTTTCTACTTCTTGAAACCAATTCAAAATCTCTTCAATATCCAATGTTCCATTAAAATCAGGAAGCTCCAATTTAGGCCGAAAGTGATGGTCATTACGAGACTCACCTCGTACTGGCTGATTTGATTCCATATCGTCTTCATCACTAGACTCATTAGCACCGCCACTCATTCCAGCATTTTGTCGAACAGCTGGTGCTTGATTTCCTGGAAGATTGGACAAATTACTCATTTCCGCAATTTGCGGTCTTTGCCGATCCAGAATTGGCGATCTCTGCAAATTAACATTGCGTGGCCGCTGCAATTCTGGATTTCGCATTCCTGCTAAATCCGAAGCTTGGAATCTCTGCAGATTCATGTTGAGCTGCTCCATTTGACTCAGCATACGTTCCATCATCTGAAACATCAACTGTTGTTTTGGATCTGCTCCAGAACTGCCAGTCGCCATGAGAGACAACTCGAGAGCCTGGCTCTGATACCAATTGAAGAAGCGTGAAACAGATCGACAACGATTGTAAATCTAAACAGAACTTTTGGTACCAAATCGGCCTTTTCTATTTCTTCTCAAATTGAATTACAGAAGACTACCTCTCAAATCCATGAGAACAGGGAACACAACAAAACAGAGCAATAAGAAAGAAAACAGAGCAGAAAAGAAAATTACAAACCAAACACTGAATCCACAGTGTTTCTGCAACTCGATTCCTCGAGCAAGAAAACCAGGAGCAGAGCCCAATTTCACATAATCATTTTTTTCTCATCTCTAATTGAATACCACTATTTATACTAACACACAACAGCTGGCTAACAAACATAACAACCTGAACCCATAGAAAATGTCAGAAATACCCCTCGTAGAAGAATTTCTGCTTCATCACTTTTTCTCTTCTAAGTCTACTTTAGTATTCTCAGAAGCTTCATTAATGGGTTTCAAGACCATGGCGTGAATATAACTGTATCCCATTGTCATAGGAAATAGAGTACTTCTAAACTTCGTTCTGTCCTAGGCACATAGGCATAAGAAATTAGTCTCTCTTCCAATCAGGTGTAAATAATGTTGTTTTATCAGTTTTGTTAATTTTTATGCCAGTTATCGGTTAACCTGTTTCGTTGAAGCATTGACGTTAGTTTGCTTGTTCTTTGATCTCCTTGTTTTTTTTTTCTGAGAGTCTTATTTTGTGTATAAAGGCCGAGTACTATTATCACATTTTGTGATTGACTTTGTTCGAAAATGACTGCTATCTAATTTATTATACTACACTCGCATTTGTAACATTCTCTTTTTACCTTTTCACCCTATTGTTGCATCACTCAGCCCAAGTGGACGTCAGTTTGCTTCTTGCAAAGAAGTTTCATCATATTTGCAGTCTTATACTGGAACTCAAGTTGAGATGCAACACATTTCTTCTCAAACTAATGACATTTCTCAAAGTCCTTCCAAAATAAATATTAGCAGTGTAAGTGTTTTGTGGTCTGCTAGTCCTTTTTCCTGGTTGATATACATGTCATTCTTAAGTGTATGGATGTTTAACAGACACCACCACAGCTGACAGGAAATGATTCTGCAAGAGAAGTTCCCATTTGCTATCCGGCTGTTCCCATTTCTTCTATTAGTACCAATCCAGGTCAGCAAGTTTTTCTTTTTAGAGTTGAGAATCCTGCCAAGGTGCAGCTCCGAAATCTTTTAGAATGTTGGAAATGCAATCTAACTTTTGACTGTAAGGACGCATATGTACGGCATCTGATGTCTGTTCACCAGAGGAGTGCAAAGAGGACTACGCTTGGTAAGTTTGTAGGTGACTCTCTGATAATAAATGGAAACAAATATGAATGCCAGTTTTGCCATAAGCTTTTTGATGAAAGACATAGATATAATGGTCATGTGGGCATCCATGTTAGGAATTATGGTGGAAAAACTACTTCAGGAAAATCTGAGTGTAGAGTTTGGTGACAAGAGTGTGCGTCTGATGTAGAGTTGAATGTAGTCATGAAGTCCTCAACTCAGATGCACAGTCGGATTCGGTTGGGTTTATGTGTCCAACCTGCAAGGCCAAGATATCAGGGCTGTTGAGTGGGTTAGACGGTGATTCCTTGTAGTTTGACTCACTTGAACGGTTTGTCTATTGAAGGTAAGCATAAGATGAGTTCTCTTGTCAATCACATGGACGTTCAAACACTTCTCTTTTTTTGTGTGCTAGGAACTTAAGTCCAAGAAATTGCACCAGAAACTATAAGATTACAGATGGTGGTGATGCACAAATTAGAAAAAAAATGATGGTCATGCTCAGTGAGTTCTGATGGTACTACTCATTTAAAGCAATTCTGTTATGAAGGTTTTCTTCCAATTGGAAAAAATCTGTGGAGAGGCCTGTCATTGTTCCAATGCCGTCAAACATTCAGTTTTTTTTCAAGTGAACTAATTTTTTAGTGTATTTGACCGGAGGGAGTATGAGCTGGATAACATGTAATAGGACAATTAATATGGGACATTCCCCCCCCAAATCCATAGATTTAACATGGGAGAGATGGAGTACAATGTAGTGCTAATAGTCTAAGTCAATGTTATGGTTACAGACCGCTACCTAAATGAGGAAAAGAATAGGTCCGCAGAATGCTAAAGGGATCAGTTAGTCCGCCACCCCACATTTTAGCCAGTCATCCCATTATTTGGTTTGGCTTAACTGCAAAGAAGGATAAAAGGTATGTTTTCATTGTTCATTTCTTAACTAATTTGGACGGGGATATATGCAAGTTTTACAACAGCAATATTATGGGCGCCAATACACCCTTTACAGTGTGGCTTGGACCTGTCCTAGTTGTGATTAGGTTCCATGTTCGAGTCGGTCTTGTGGCACTTTGGGGGGGGAGGTCGATGCATTTAGGCAAGTATACAAGTGGTTCGGCCCAATCGTGCATTACCAAGATTTTTTCAAATGTGATATAACAAATGTGAGAAACATGCCTTCATCAAGAAAGAAAAATGAGAGAAACATGCTTATTTTTTCTTACCTATGATGAACGTGTTTTATGTTGAGAGGAACTCTAGACGAGTTATAATTTCTCCTCAAGCCACATAAAAGGCTGAGTAGCATACCACATACTTAGAGCAAGGAAGCGTAAGTCACTGAAGTGGTACAGGAAGAAACACATCTGTTGACACCAACACCAGATGGAAATAGTTAGTACTCCCTCCGTCCCGTTTTAACTTTTATTAATTGCTACTTGAGGATAAAAGGTAGTCCCATATTAGAGGCTCCATTGTTTCCACCATTTACTAAAAATCAACAATTTTCTTTATGGAGCCCTTAAAACGGGACAGAGGGAGTATATGATGACAACTATTCAGATAAATCCACAAATAGGATCCATCCGGCGACCATGCGCGCCATTGATCCCATGTTCTACCTAGCACACACCAGGTTGGAGGGCAAAAAAATTTCCCTTCTCCATTTTTTAATATTTTTTTTGTTGTCAAAGTCTTCCACTCCTTCTGTTCCAAAATATTATGTATGTATGGAAATATTCACTGTTCTAAAATATTATGTATATTTTGCCAACTCATGTGACTTCCTCTTTCCAAAATTAGAGGAGACTTGAAGGATTGACTTGAATTTGTGGACGGGATATCACGGAGAAGAAGTCATGTGACTTCTTTATAGGCTTCATGGTCCAATAAAAATGAGAATTTTCTCATATGTACACAGTGTTTTGGCTAGGGATGGAACTTGGGTCAAGTTTTTACCCGACCCGACCCAACCCGGCATTATTGAGCCGGTTCTGTGATTACTTATGCAGTACCCGGTTCCAGTTCCTGGGTTGAAAGAGGAACTAACCAATCGAGTTGGGGCGGATTCTGGTATTACATGAAAATCCGGACCCGACTTGGGTATATAATATAATGGGGCGGATTCTGGTATATAATATATATATATATATATATATATATATATAATATATATATATATTATATATATATATGCATAATCGGACGTGTATCTATTTTTTTAGCTGAATATTTTTTTGAGGCGAAAGCACTCATATATCTTAATTTGAATGGTTTGAATTTTTATGAATATATATATATATATATATATATGCATAATCGGACGTGTATCTATTTTTTTAGCTGAATATTTTTTTGAGGCGAAAGCACTCATATATCTTAATTTGAATGGTTTGAATTTTTATGAATATATATTATTAATAAAAAATTAAAAAAATTAATAACTTAATATATATAATATTAGAAATATAAAAGTTCTGGTATCGGGGACGGGACGAGTCTGAATTTCCAGTTCTGGGGCGGTTCTTGGCATGGTTTTCAAAACCGGACCGGACCGGCCGGTCCGACCGCGGAGAACCGGAACCGGGCTGGAAACCGGTTCGGTTCACCCGGTTTACCCCGGTCTGGTAAACCGGCCGGTTTGTCTTAAACCGGACCGGTCCGGACCGGTCACGGATTTTTTTTTTTTTTTTTTTTTTTTTTTGAAAAAAATTTTTGTCTGAGGGGGGATTCGAACCCCCCCCCCTCCTCCCAAACCAATAGCCTTAACCACCTGGGCTACCTGGGCTCTTATGTTAATATGATACAAATTAACTATTTAATATATATTTACCATTTATACTTCAAAACCGGGTCATTCCGGTTTGACCCCGGTTTGACCGTGGTCAAACCGCGGTCCAACCGGACCGGCCATCGATCCGGGTCGATGGCCGGTCCGGTTTTGAAAACCTTGGTTCTTGGTCCTTAAAACCGGAACCGTTGGAGGTTTGAAAAATTAAAATGATTCCGCGTGTGCCACCCAAGCCTGCCCGGTTCGATCCGTTAGTTTTAGCAAAAGTCTTTATTAATAAAATAATTAAACTAACGGTGGTCCTAGATCTAATTAATCAATTAACAATGATTTTTCCTGCATCTTCCCCGAAAGTACGACGCATCTCTCTCTCGCTCTACCTCCCCCTCCGCCACCACCCCTGCCGGCGCTACACCTACTCAGGGCGTTCCTCCTCCCTGACAGCTGCTAACATGTGCGGCCACCCGGAAGCACCTTCTCTCATCCCTTCAGCCCCCCTTCTGACCCCCTCCCCCCCCCTCTGATTAGGGCTTCCCAATTTCATTTTCTTTGTGGTCATTTATGATCAGAATGGAGCCGGGGTTCTGGTTCTGGTTCTGGTCGATTCTTCTCTCGCTCTCCTTCACCCGCGTCACGCCGTTCGCTGAAATCTGCCCGGAGATCTCCGCTTCCGACGCCGTCCTTGGATCTCGATACTTTTGCCCCATTTCGGAGATGTCTTCGCACGCCGATTCCGGTGGTGTCACTGAGGTAGGTCTATGGTATCTCTCTTCATCTTTATCAAAGTTTTCGGATTCCTGCTCCTTTGTTTCCCCTCTTTTGACCTCTCTTAGCACAAAGATTATGCCTTTTTTATTTCTCTTTTAGCTTATTCTTGCAAAAAGCTGACATTTTTTTAAGCAAAATAATAAAAAAAAGTATCTTAGATTATATGAATAGATGGAGTCTCTGAAGAGATGTTGAATCTATGACAACATTACCTGCTGCTCTAAATTTTCATTCCGTTCTATCAAATGAAACTCGAACTCGACGTTGGGAATGTAAGGCACTTCTTCAGAAGCCGCTTTTGCGGATAATCTTCCCTTGAGAAGTTCGGAAAAGCGTGTCTCATGTTGCGTGATGGCCCTTAGTTGAAGACAGTGAATACCGTAGGAATTTTTGGTTGTATGGAAGTGCTGCCTATTTGGTACTGGAAAGTGCTTCTACTCAATAGGATTAGGATGTACTTGATGGTGTGGATGTCGTTTAGTTAGTTAGAAAGGAGTGGGTTGATATAATAATGATCTGCATTTGTTTGTTCTGACACTTGATGTCTTCTTGAAATTAAGGGAGATGAGACTGCACTATTGAAAGCATTGAATCTAATTGATAAGAAGTACCAATATGTCGCGGTTCTCTTTTATGCATCGTGGTGCCCGTTCTCCAAATCTTGCAGACCGAACTTTACCGTTCTATCCTTCTTATTTCCTGGAATATACCATTTTGCAGTGGAGGAATCCTTCATCAGGCCAAGGTATTGAAGAAGGGAAAATTTTTTGCTGAACTTTTTAAACGTTTTTTCAAGGATCCTCTAAATGACATGCATGTATAAATCTGTTTGATTGCAGCATCCTGTCGAGGTATGGAGTTCATAGTTTCCCCACTCTTTTCCTCCTTAACTCAACAACACGAGTGCGCTATCGTGGCTCTAGAACTCTCGATTCTCTTGTTGTCTTCTACAATGATGTCACTGGTAATTTAGTATGTTCTTTGTGGCTCTTGATCTAGCCTTTCTTCTGTAGTTTGCTTGGTCTGATCTTTGTGATTTGCTTGTGGCTTTAGGCATAAAACCTGCATGGCTTGATGCTTCAACCTTTAGAAAGATCTTGGACCATTTGAATAACACTAAAATTGAGGAAAACGAAAAGGAAGAAGAATTTTGTCCATTCTCGTGGGCAAGGTCTCCTGAGAAGCTGCTCCGGCAGGAAACTTATCTTTTACTGGCAACTGCTTTTGTGGTCTTAAGGTTTCTCCATTTCCTTCGCCCTACTCTTCTGGCGAGTGTCAGTCAAGCTTGGAGAAGGCAGTTGAGAAATGCAACACTCATGAGGCTATGGGACCATCCGCAGCTCTACATTTGGCAAGCCATACAAGCATTCATGCAGCTATGGCCCTGTCAAAAAAGCAATCTGCAAGAAGGAGCCATGAATGCAAAAGCATGGGCGTCGAAATCCTTGGCATCAGTTTCCATCGGCGAAGCTGGTCCCAGTAGGGTACCTTCTGGGGGAGACAAGTGAAGAAATTTCTTGCTCTCTGATATGGGCCTGTTGAGTTGGTAATCCATGGACAGTTGACGTTTTGCGGAAAGTACGCGGGACGACGTCCTTCAGCTCAAATGCTCAATCTACGTGGGCTGTTCGAATTTTCCAGCAAATTAAAATTGAAGGAGCTTTCAACAATGGCCGAGCTTTTTATCAGGGCATTTCCTTGTATATACACTCTATGTTATCCAGTTTTTCTTCGCATTTTGATGGGTATGGGCGTCGTACTTTGGACGTACCAGGTAAATTGTAATATGTATGACTGGTGAATACAATTTCATTCTTTTTTCTGACTAGTTAAATGGAATTGAGCTGCAACAGTAAGCATATAGATTTGGCATTTTTGTATACCATTACAGGTGTGGCAAATCTCAGGGTTTTGACGCAAGGAGAAGTTAAGTGCTCTATTTTAGTGCATGTTTGGATGCAAGATTAAAAGGTAGATTTTAATTTCACTACAATCTTGTATAGATTGCAAGGGGGAGAAGAAAAAGGCCAGGAAGCTGGATTGCTTGAACAAGCTTGATAGTAATAGTGCACAATCTGGGTCAAGGGAGGTGGGCTACTGTTCCAAATCTCTACAATTGTACCTTCGACAATTGTCTCAAAAGGCTAATAGTGTACAATTACAATCTAGATTTAATTGCTGGAACAATTATTATCCATACAGTCTCGATATGAGAATCCTATCAGTTGAAAAGATGACTGAAGTTTACGTACCTCTACCAACCTTTTTCAACAAGCCAAAAAAAAGGAAAGGGTAAATTGCACATAGCCTCATGAATTATGATAAAAATAATACTTAACCCCATGTATTATTAAAAACCCCACATAGCCCTCATACCATAACGGTGAAATTTAACACTGTTAGGCTAAAAATTTGAAAATGAGATTACTCCTTTCACTTATCATCTCATTTCTAATAAAAAAAATTTATTTCAGTTTCTCATCCTTCTTGTTTAAAAAAGTTTCAACTTTTTCTATCTTACACCTTGCCATCCATACTCTTAGCGCCTTCACAAATCTAATTTATACAAATTTATCGTTTGATTTGTTAAATAGGGATTAAGTATAATTTATAAATAATATAGAGGGGGGGTAATTTATTAATAATATATAAGAGTAAGGTGTAATTTATATAATGCATAAGGGTTAACTATAGTTTATAAATAATTCATAGGGGATATATGTTCGAAATAATAAAAGGGTAACGTTGTCTAATAAAGTTCTAAACTTATGATATCATCATTTTCCGTTAAAAAAAGTTAGGATATAAGGGTTATAGAAGTTTCGATAATATAAGAGGGTTAAGTGCATTTTGACTACAATTCAGGGGGTTTACGTGCAATTTATCCAAAAGGGAAAAACAACCTCGACGGTTCAACCTCCTGTGTGTACTTTAAACTCCATCTACCTCCTGAGTTCGAGTTTAATCTAATGCCAAATAGTCAAACGCCCTTTAACATGGACGAGTATTTCCCAAAGTCGGATGTTCAGGAGTATCAATGCATGGTATGGCAATAATCACCTGAGCCAGAGTTTTTTCCATATTACCTGACGCCAACTCTGATATTCCCATATTACCAGGTTTTTTCTGTGAAATCTCATATGACCCGGAATCTGGACTTGAAGTACCCAAAATGCCCTTTCTTCTATTTTTTCGTGCTAATACTGTGCGAAGAGGCGTGTTGTGTACAACACGAAAAAAGGGTGAAGTTCTCTGGCGATATCCATTGGCGACGTCACCGGCAACCGGCGAGTTGGAGCGGCGATTCAACCGGCGGAATACACGGACGAGTTCGAGCCTATTCGCGTCCCCCATCTCGATATCGAGTTGCCCCCCCTGCTGGATTTCGACGACACGACTGAGGGAGAGTGGACAAAGGCGGCGATTTGAAGCGCATACGACGGTATTTCTGATCTTCAACCTTCTGAGCTCCCCCGCGGCTCCCTCCGCCTGCATGCAACCGGCGGATTGACCGGATTGAGCTTCGGTTGACGGCGAGGAAGACTGTGAAAGGCACCTGCGAGGAAATATACACATACAGATGACTAAACTGCGGTAAGTTACAACTATCCTTACTGATTTTAGTTTCATAAGGTCCGAAATTTGAATTTTAAATTTTTACTATGAACTATAAAGTCGTGTCTGTAATAGACACGACTTTGTATTTAGTCGTGTACGTGACGACACGACTTTTATATTTTCGTGTTGCACCGAGGAGACTTTTCTACTAACCACTATACCTGACTCCTTGCAGATGGATAAAAAAAGAGATGAGTCTATGGAGGAAATGCTATCGGAAGAGGAGGAGGATCATGATTTTGTCTTGGCACCTCGACAGCGAAATCAGAGGGGCAGGAAAAGGAAGGCTCCGATGGACCGACCAGTGAAGAGAACATATAATGCGCGACCGGCGCTAAAGACATGTTGTCAACCGGGAGTGATGAAAAAGTGTGCGGCCCTCCTACAGCGTCACCAAAGATGTGCCCAAGTGATCAAAGATGCTGGTTTCGCTGTCATTTTTGAAGGTGATGACGTAGTTGTATCTCGGAACCTCCTCGACCATTTGGTCAGGTACTGGGATGAGTTGGCAAAGGTCTTCAATATCAAGGGTAGGACGCTACATTTCACAGAGGAAGATGTTGCCCTTATCACCGGATTGCCCGCAAAGGGCGAAAGAGTTGAGGTCCTCCCCTCCTTGACACGCCGACCGGAAGGTCAATTCTTCAGGAACTACTTCGCCGCGAGGAGAGCGGAAATTCCACACATTGAGGAAATCATAGACAAGCTTAGCGCGGGCGAACTGAAGATGGAAGAGGAGGACATTGCGAGGATGATCATCTGCCTCCTCTTCTGCACGGTGTTGTTTCCACACAGCACTAGAGCGGTTCATCCCTCTTTGTACCGTTACATTGACGACCTCCCAAGATTGAGGTCATACAATTGGGCTGGGGCTATACATAAGATGTTGGTTTCTGGTATAACCCATACCAGCAGACTAGTGGGTGCGAGATCGCAAGGAGAGTGCCTGGGCGGTGGATGCCTAAATGGCGCCGCATATGTCCTTCAGGTATGTAGCATTCATAGTCTTCGATCGGGAAAAAGTCTTATACAATACCACTATATATATAGTCGTGTCTTATGGAACATGACTATATTTATAGTCGTGTATAATTGAACACGACTATGTATATAGTCGTGTAGTTTACGACACGACCATAGTTCAATTCGTGTTCACCTTATAGTCGACTAAGGCAACCGTGCATTGTTATAATATTTTCGTCTGTTTACTATGCAGATTTGGTTTTTCGAGCACACGACAATCTTCCATCCTGTCATGGGCCCTACCAGCCCACGGGCGAAAAGATGGCCAGGAAGTGGGGCCCTCATTACAGAGGTGAAGAAAGGTGCACAGAAGAAGCACCGTATGGCCGACTATTGGACGGGAGTGTTCCACAATCTTCAAGTAGGGGAGGAACTCGTCGACGTAATCAGCCCCATGGCCGGAGAGGCATCTCTCCTTGCTTCGTCAACCTCAGGGGCCCCTCCTCCACGACGACAGAGGCCGGAGAGGCCGGAAATCAAGAGGACTCCCAACCAACCTGCCTCCACTTCCTCGAGGACGGCTGCCCAGTCCACTGCAACTGCAATGGGGCGATTGGAGGGTGCGCTTCAGGGCATACAGTCACTAATTGAGATAGCTCTGTCTTCGTATGAGGAGATGGGAAGGAGAGTCGGACCTCTGCGAGAGGTTCTCCACTCTATGAAGGCCTCTGCCGCCTCAGCGTCAATGCTGTTAGAAGGTCAGATCTTTAAGCATCCTAAGGAGGAGATGACTGAAGAGCCGACGAAGGAGCCAAAGAAGCGGCCCCAAATGGAGCCAAAGAAGTCATCGGTGCATCAGATGGAGCCAAAGAAGCGGCCCCAAATAGAGCCAGAGAAGTCATCGGTGCATCAGATGGAGCCAAAGAAGCGGCCCCGTGACAAGGAGCATATGAAGAACACTCCGATTGGTATGCGGACAAAGGAGCTGGCAAGGAAGTCATATCTAGATTCGACGAAATGGGGTAAAGGTAAGTTGTAGACGATTATTTATTTTTTCGTGCCCCATGGTACACGACTATTATATTTGTCGTATTTAATGATACACGACTATGTGGTTTATCGTGTTTCATAGAACACGACTATGTTTTTTATCGTGCTGCTACCACTGACACGAATAAGTAAAATGTCATTTTAGCTCCCATCAAACGCGCGGATGAGGAAGACAAGATTGAACGGGCTACAAAGAGATCCTCTGCCAAGTTGTTTTTGAAGAAGCTCCAACCAGAATTCAACGAAGATATGGAGCGTGCAGAAGTCGAGTCCCGTCCGATGTACAGACGGGACCTATTCCCCCCTGGTGTAGTGGTAAGGAAGCGAATGAGGACTGTCTCCGAGAGGGAATTGCAGAGGATTAGGGAAGATGACCATATACGGAGAATGGCGGAGGAGCAGGAAAGAAGGAATAGGTCCCCTCAGCCGAAAGCCGACTCCGAACAAACCATATCCGATCGACAAGCGACCTCTATCATCGATGAGGTCATCTCTTCCTTACAGCAGTCGGATATCGAAACCGTCAAGGAGGAGGTGAAGGAGGATGTGAAGGACGGGGATGGTGAGGAAGAGGAGAAGAAGGCGGATGTTCTGGAGAAGGAAGGGGAGGAGGAGGAGGGGAAGGAGGAGGAGCCGAAGGAGGAGGAGGGGAAGGAGGAGGAGGTGCAGGCCGATGAAGAGGCGATGGAGGAGGAGAAGACGGAGGAGGTGAAGGAAGAGGAGGCTGAGGAGGAGGAGGCGAGGGAGGAGGAGGAGGTGGCGGAGGGCACTGGCTTAACCGCATCCCAGCCGGTTGACGTCGATGTCCTCCTAACCCCTCAAAAGTCTAAGTCTGTAATTGCACTCCCCGACAACTATGCCGATTTGGAGTTATGCTTCGACATGGGGTATTGTTAGAGCGGGATAGAGTGGCAATAGATGGATGGATCGCCAATCCGAGGAAGGCTTATCCAATCCCCACGCTATGTGATGATGACTATGTATCCCTCCTACAAACAACAGAAATAAACACCAATGTAAGTAAACCTATGCTCCTCATATGTTTTTGTTGACGTAAAGTCGGTATTCGAAGACACGACTTTGCGCCTAGTCGTGTCTTCGCAACACACGACTATACGCATAGTCATATCTATCGACGACACGACTATCATGAAAATCGTATATATAGAATAATCGACTTTTAATTGGAAGTTGTATATTGCCTTACTTCGAGTGTAATGACTCCTATGGATGTTTTCCATAGGTTATAGATGCATTTTTAAGTCTGTTGAGCCAGCGCAATGAGAGAAATCGGATGAAATATCCGTGGGCATTTTTTGGTTGCCACGCATTCAAAGAGATATTCGACAACGTAAGTGTTCCCTTCATAAGGAGTGATAAGTAATTAAGTATGATATTACGAGCATCGTTGTCTAACTCTCTTGCGGTTTCGCAGGAGCACCAGGAAGGAGGAAATAATGCCAAATTGGTTAAAAAGCTCGGGAGGATGCTCGACGGCTTGAACAGGAACATGTTCTACGCATTTTTCCCAATCCGCACAGGCTCCCACTTCTGCCTCGTGTATGTCCATTTCCCGCACTGTGTATGGCGCTTTTACAACCCGCTGTCTGGCAGATCCCAATTATATCCGCATCACAGAAAAGCTGCTGACAAATTCACGCAGTTCATGAACGTTGTGATGGCAGGCAAGCTGGGGTGGTTTGGTTTGCTAGACTGGAAGATGACTCAGATAGCCAAAGCGCCGTGGCAACAGAATTCGAAAGACTGTGGCATCTTCATCATGATGTACATCGCGCATTTGGCGTCCAATGTCAACCCACCGGAGTTTGATCAGTCCACAATTACACGACTGTGGCGACCAGTCATTGCTTCAACCTTGATTCGGGGGGTTATTAACAGCGAGTTTGACGACGATTCCGGACAAGGCACAAAAGATGCCGTCACAGTTGGGGGTTGTATGCGGCTTCCGGATAAAGAATAAATTGGATTTCATTTTATTCACATTATTTTAATGTACAAAGTGCATTTGCTGTAATTCCAATTCTTTTTTTGACACCTTGTTGTACAGTTCTCTTTCAAATAATTCCAATTCTTTTTTTGACTCATACCAGATGTAGACAAAATATCGCAAGCATGACTTTGAATACGGCCTTCATACAACAGGACTACGTATATAATCGTCTCTGATGCTAAACGACTACGTATATAATCGTCTCTGATGGAACACGACTTTATATATAGTCGTGTTTCACAATACACGATAGTATAGATAGTCGTGTCGAAAGATAGTCGTGTCGAAAGATAGTCGTGTCGAAAGATTGTTTTTCATTTCTTCCTTTCTTTATCTTTACAGGCGTACATTTCGGTAGAAGTTAATATGCGTTATACAAGAATTTGACTATATCCTAAGTGAAGAATGGTGGGGGCTGAGGTAAGCCAGAGCGGCGTACATGCGATGTCTCGTTCGTAGTCAGTTTGCCTTGTTGCGGAAGTGTTCATTTCCTGCGCGTCCGATTTTCTTTCGGAACCGGGCTGTTGGTGCACTTTGTATGGTTGTGACCAACTTCACGACAATTACCACATTTCGAACGTGGCCTTGCAGGTGGCTCGGGCTGTGACTCAATTCTCTTTGTCTTTCTCCTGCCCTTCTTTGGAGCTTCAAGCCTGGGTCGTTCGCATTTAAATAAAACCCCGTAATTTCCCCACTGACTTCTGTCTAAAGTAGGGAAGACTACTTCTTTGTACGTGCTACGGTACGTACTTGCGCAGTACCACTTCTCACAATATTCTACCGCTTCCAGACTCCTCTCATCAATACATGCCATGGCGTGCTTGCATCCCATGCTCTGGAAGAAGCCACATGTGCAGGTTCTATTCGTAAGGTCAACAACATCCTGATGCGACAACATGAACAACATCAGTGTCTTCCAAGAATACTCGTGTCGTCGAAGACATGACTGTATGACTAGTCGTGCATGAGACGGCACGACTGTATGAGTAGTCGTGTATTCGTCGACACGACTTTGTTATAGTCGTATCTTATAGAAAACGAATGTATGCTTACCACATGGTATAAAGATGTCACTTCAAACTGCCGTAATGATAGCGGTTGAACTCGAACTGTTCCAGCACTCTGATTCCTCATCTGATTGATATGATTCTGTGCATATTTTGTTAACGGAGTCGGTAGCCCGTCTGCTTCTATTCGGCGTCTCTGAAAATGGACGCTTGTGGTCGCCTGTGTTTGCTCGATCAACCGAGTTATTGGCCAAAACCTTGCCTTTAGAAGCATATTATTTACACTTTCTGACGCGTTTGACGTGAGAGTGCCGTACCTTTTACCCGGATATTCTACTTTCACCCAATGTGTTTTCGGAATATTGTCAACATATTTCTAGGCCGCCTCATTGTGTTCGTTCATCTTCTCCATCGTTGCATCGAATTCTGGTCTCCTGAAGCATTTTGCAGCTCGGAATAGAAGTTCCTTCAGGTACTTATCCTTCCAAGTATTAAGCATATTTGCGGCCATATGCCTTAGGCAAAACCCATGGTGAGCCTCGGGAAAGACATCGGCGACCGCTCTCAGAAGGCCCTTCTGTCTATCAGAGACAGTAGTGTCCAGGGAGGCCGGGGGGTCCGTAAAGAGAAAACATTTTAGTAAGGTGAGGAACCACGTCCTGTACAAGTGAGAGACAAGCATATTAAACACAGAATGCTTCAGGTTGTTATAAGGTCGTGTAAAAACAAAACACGACTGTATGAGTAGTCGTGTTTTCGAAGACACGAATGTGTGCCCAGTCGTGTCGTCCAAAACACGACTGTTAGAATAGTCGTCTTTCCTGCTTCTATACTTACCACGCTTTGATATTCTCTTTATCGACAATTGCATATGCAAGACACATTAATTGCTGATTGCCGTCGATTGCTGTAGCAACCAATAATACTCCAGGGTACTTTTCTTTTAGGAATGTTCCATCAAGCATGAGCAACGGTCTCAGTGTTCTTCGGAATGCTCTTGCGACCGGGCCGAACATCCAAAACACACGTCTGAAGTCGTAGCCGGTTAACTCAATTGGGATATCAGGTATATCAGCTGATCTTTCTATGACCACATGTGTACCTACGTTAGACCGCTCTAATTCCCTTCCGTAATGTGGCAAAATACGATATGCGTCTTCAGGGTTGCCATCGATCAATCGGATCAATTCCTCTTTTGCCCTCCATGCCCTTTTATAGTTGACTGTGACGCCCCAATGCTTCTCAATGTATTGTTGGATATTTGAGATTTTTATGGAGTTTGAATCCTTATGGAGGCCATGACACTTCTTCGCAATCCAGAGGTGAGAAGCCAATGGATGATCTTTCGAACTTAGAGAAGTGTCACATGTATGCCGTTCTTCCCTCCTTGTTACGCAGACTCCATCAAGTCTGTTCGACGCTCGTATGTACCACTTGCACCCCGAAACCTTGCACGTTGCAGCGAATGTGTCCTTGCTCTCATCCGCTACTTTGAACATGAACTTCCTCTTGATTGCCAGATCAGTTAGAACCATCTTGAACTGCTTGACGCTTTCGAATCTAGCCCCTAAGGTAAGTTGTGCCTCGTAGTCTTCTGCTTGCAAACTTCCGGTCAACATCGTCTCCTCTTCACAATGTTTTGAAGGACCGGCCTGTGCAGAATAGGTACCCCAATCCCAACCACCATCACCCTCAATATTGAGATAGTCATCGTCCTCCGACGCGACAGATTTCCCTTTACATGTGTCTCCTGCCGTGGGACCTCTAGAAGTCGATGTTCCCGTGTGATCTGGCTGGCTGAAATGTGGTACTGTAAGAGGCTCATCCCACTCATCTGCAGACCACGGTAATTCATCTTCATCCAACAATTCTTCTTCATCTGGATTGGAATCTTCATCTTCATCTTCTTCTTCATCTTCACCTTATTCTCCATCTCCGAAACTGCGGGAAAAAAGATGTATCAATGGACTTGAGAAAATGATAGCACGTACTATGAGGTATTGTCTTATGCAACACGAATTGATTTATAGTCGTGTACTATACAACACGACTAGGTATATAGTCGTGTTCAATACGGCACGATAAAATTTTTAATCGTGTACTATTATAGTCGACTATAATAGCACACGACTTCCCTGTATCCGCGCCTTAGAAGTCTCACCTCGCATAGTCTCCATCTCTTCCTCCTTCGATTGCTGATGCGGGTGTCTTATTGCCTGGGCTGGACGGCCTCTCCGGCGGTGTCTTACTAGCCGGCCTCACTTCTGCCTCTGGTAGCCTCTCATCCTCCTTATTTGCATTGGCATTTATTTCCTTATTGAGAGTCAAAGTCTCCATGTTATTGCCCGTAGAAGTCCACTCCACGTACAGGCGGAGTAGTCCATTTGTGCCTTGCTTGCTCTTGTGAAGTATAAATATTGACTCCACGTCTTTATCGTCTTCAAGGAGAATTGTGTATTCTTCAGAGTCAACACGATATGACAAAGTTAATATACCAGATGTAGACTTAAGCGGTAATCTTTCTTCCACTAGCTGCAACAGTTCTAGGTACTTTACTCGTGTATCTATAGGCAGGAGCTTCCGTTTCCCGCCCACGTACTTATCAGAATTTGTCAAAACTCCATCGTAGTGTAAACAAAGAACTATCTTCTCCATCCGTACCTGCCATTAAAATACCGAAATAAGTTAAATATCCGTGAGACACGATATATTGAAAACCGTATATGAGTGAAAAGCAACGTCTATGAGTCGTGTTTCATCAAACACGACTATTGTTACAGTCGTGTTGTCGACGACACGACTGTAACAATAGTTGAAAACTTGCTAAGTTCTCAATTTTATTCTCTGGAACCAACTTTCATGATAGAAATCGTCGTATTTTAACTTCACCATCACAGTTTTTTCGATGTACCTTGCCTCCGTTGAAGTTGTTTTCCAATACCCGATCTTTCCCGCTCGTTTTCCCGCTTGTTGCCGCGAAGATGACCTTTCCGGAGTTCGACGGCGCTGGCGCCGGCGATGATATGGGCGGAGAGGCCAGACGGAACGCCTTCTTCTCCGACTAACGGCAGCTTCTCTGGGTAGTCGCTTCCTTTCCGGGTAATATGGAACACCAAAGAGTGGGTGGCTTATACCTAAACCTAAGGGCATTTTGGGTACTTTCTGGGTCATATGGAAGGAAGAAAGTGATTCCGGGTAATATGAGAAACCCGTGTTTGGCACCAGGTTAGACGTAAAAAGCTCTAACACTATCAGGACTGTGAGAACCGTTGCTTTCATTTGAAAAACAAGCTTCAAAGATCGATGTTGGGCTGGGATTCACTGTCTGTGTATAGTAGGGTCGGCTGGCTAAAACAGGGTGTGGCAGACTACACACCCGTAGACAAATAGGACACAAGGCAAGATGGACTACAACCCACCTCCCTTGGGATTCATTTTCATATGTTGCGATCCACCTCCAGGAGTCGGCAACTCGCAACCAAACCCCAACACCACCGCTGAGTCAGCAAGATGGTGCCCGACCCAGCCTGACGAAGCTCCAGTGCTCTACTCCTTGATGCTCGTGTTCCTGGCGGTCCTTGCTAGCTTGAACTTGGAGAACCTGCTAACAGTGTGGACCAGAAAAAGAAAGACTCCACTGCCAACAATTAGCTTCGCTTGTAATAGCTAGCTTTTACTTGGAGAACAGTAGGAACTCCAGAATCCCAATTGGAGTCACTCCTCAATGCAGACTTCGCTAGCAGGTAGCAAGCGACCCTTCCCCAAGCTCACTTATACTGGCCCTTTTGATCTATAGTTCACGATATATAGCAATAACAGACCCGTCTAAACTTAAAGCCAGGATGCAGATTCTTCGGCAAGTTTCTAAGCAGAAAATAGTTTGCAAGTTGTGAATATCCTGACCATTGAGACTAATAGCATGAACCACTTATTTATTCAACATCTTTTTGCCGACTGCTTCCAAGTAGGTTGTCTCCATTAAGTAACACCAAACTTCATTGAGCATTGGCTTTGCAGTCCTCTAATTAAACTTTGCAGTTCTCCACATACCATTTTGAACAATTTTCTTGCCGTTTAGTGAACACTTACAAGTTACAACTATAAGATTTTCAGTCCCAACTTTCACTACAAAGGTTCCTATTTGCATGGCATTAGGAGAACGATATATAGCTGCAACACATTAAAGTGAAGAATGTACATCATGTCAACTAATTTAGTACATAGTATAACTTTCACTTCTATAAAAAGCTCTCGTTAATACCATAAATTTGTACAGCAAAACCCACAAGTACGAGATACAGTCAACTAGACCAACTTGTTGAACCTACATCAATCTTCTTCTTCTTCTTCTTCGATGGAGACAACGTCTTCCCTCACAACCTGCTACGAAAGAATGTGCACAATAAAATGTTGTAAGAATGAGTAATGCGCATGGATATGGCAAACGAACATACAAATGTAGTTAACCTGTTCAATATATTCTTTCACTTTTCCAAAAACAGGTTCATCAGCAGCTCTTTCAGCAAGCTCATACATCAAAATACTTCCTTCAGGGCCATTTACCTTTCCCCTTTGCAAGTACCTGCAGATGCGACATCAAAGTCAAAGAAAGCTTAGATAAATAGATACAAAATCAGGCATAAGAGTTTAGCTTTAATTATAAAAAAAATAAAATAAATACAAAACTAGGCATAAGAGTTTTTGTGATACATCGATAATGAAAGGTTTTATGCTTAAGATATCACTAACCTTTGTTGGACTAATGCTTCCACTGCCTGCTTGATATTTCCAAAGTCTGGATGATTTTCATCATTTTCATTTAGTCCAACACGCCTTCAGTAATCCCACATATTCTCTGTACAGTTCAAAGGTTAGAATAAACCATTACAGCTTTAATTGACGCTTTCTAACATCTGCACTTGTGTTTATACTGTTTGATACTACTTATAACAAGTATCCTGTCACAATGCGAATATATTAGACGAGCCAACCTTTACAGCTCAGTTCTCTTTACTAAACGACCGAAAGAATCTGAAATGCCATAACAAATTTATAAAAATCAGACAATTAGAACAAAATGAACGGAACCAATTGTTTGATGTAAAGATAGGATACAAAAATACGCAGTAAACCTAGCAAAAAGTAATGCCCGGTTATCTACGATAAGAAATAAAATAAGGAAATGTTTTAACAACCATTATAACAAAATAAATAGCCTCAATTGTTTGATGCATAAACAGGGATACATATATTCATAGATCCAAAATCAAGCATAAAGTTAATGAATGACGTACGATAAGAAATAAAATAAAGAAACAAAAGAACAAAAACAATATTAGCCACTCATTACTACAACGGACTCAGTTGGCAACACTAGCTGAATTTAACTAATATCCATCAGCAATTTGTTCAAGAGAAGGCGATGGAGGACACCACAATCTAAAAAAGGGCAACTTGTCAAACTAAGGGACTTCCTTTGTCACAGTTTTGAAAAGAATTAAATAAACATCACTAGAAAAAATGGAAGGTCAGACATCTCCCTCTGCCAATTATCTAAAAAATTTCCAGTTCCCGCCATTACTTTTGAAGTGCAAACCAGCTGCTTTGAAACCATAATTCTTATAAAACCCAATACGTACAGAAATTCAAGCCACTTGTATGCATTCATCAAATGATAAAACAGAAAACATACAGAATTCAAGCAAATCATTATTTTCTTCAAATTGAAGAAACAAAATACACGATGATACACACGAATATGCAATCCTCTAAAGAATGCCAAATGATAATAGTAAAGACTCACTTATGGAAAAGAGAGACAAACAGTCAATGTGCATTAAACAAAATCAAACTAGGTAAAGAGTAAATATTTTCACATTGATCATGTGTGCAAGAAACTAAGTGGGAAAAGAAGCTCCTGAACACTTGGTTTAAGGGCAACCAAAGAGAGGGTGACCTCAGCAAAGGGCAGTGGGAGATACCGAAGAGGCTGTTTGAGAGAAAATGTGGAACTGGAAAGGGAGCGAGGGGAGAAGAAATAAGCCTAGCCCGATGGATTACCACATAAAAGGGAGACCGGGGGTGTTTTAATTTTGTGGAAATTTTTACAGTAGATTTCCGAGAGCTCCCACAACTTTAATTCTGTGGAAGCTTCTGCCAAACACCTAACCCGACCTTCCACTCTTACAATTTTAAAGTTGCAGAAAGAGGAGGGCAAAAAGGAGTTACCAAACACCCTTTTAGGGAAATTGACATTCGTTTGAAAATTTTCATTAGGTGATTTACATAACATTTATTTCTTTTTCCTTTTAAATTACAACAAGAGTAATGGTGACCCAGCTTCCTGTAACCAAAGAAAATGCTTTTCCCATTAAAAAGGCGTCCAGTTCCAGCTCCCCGTCGCCCAGAAAAGGGCCTGTCTCTTCGTGTTTCTCGCTGAGAATCGAGAGAGAAGGGGGAGAGGAGGCCCATAGGGGGAAAGGGAGGAGAGGAAAAACCAGGACGGTCGAGGGGATTGCCTTGGGCGGCTGGCTTGTGGTCGGCGGCGAACTCGGCGGAGGCGTTTCTCTCCAAAGTCCTAACGGATGCCGACGACGAGAAAACGGAAGAGATTTATGTAGTTTCCCGCTCCCGCCAAATTATGTCTGAACCGGAATCGTTGTGGATTTACATAACCTGGGTTGCAAGAGCGAACCGAAAACCAAACCGGACTCTTCTGCACCTCATTTTCTCTCACTGGTTTTCTTTTTGTGGTTGCAATTATTAAATTTCTTTCAATGCATGAAATTTTACTTTGACGTTGTTAAGTTGAAATCACTTATATTTATGGAGAATGCAAGCTATCTATGGGTGCATTTGGAAGCTAAAATACTATTAGGCGTGACTGCATTTTAGGGTAAAAATTATCACATTCATTTTGTGAAAGGTGAAATTTATTTGAGAACTGAAAATAAATCACACTGATTTGTGTTTAGAAATGAATACTTGACGACAACATTATTGAGGCTCAAAAGAAGAAGCAGACGGCTATCGTGTAATCGATTACACAATAGTTTTTAATGGGACAAACTTCAATGATGTATTTCTTACTCATTTTTTATCCATTTTTACTATTTTTTCATTCTTCTTCATTTTTAGTCTTATTTTTTTATAATGATGATATCATAAAGATGTTGAGCCACCGCGTATTATTTATCGTGGATTTTATGACATTTTTTATATGATATCATGATGATCAGAAAGAGCATAAAAAATAAAGAAAAACAAAAAAATGGTCAAAAATGGATAAAAATGAGCAAGATATGAACCGTTGAAGTTTCTCTCATTTTAATGGGTGATTACACGATATAGTGTGCTAGCGTGTAATCGATTATATGACAGTTTTTAATGGGACAAACTTCAATGATGCATTTTTTACTCATTTCTGATCCATTTTTGCATATATTATTTTCATTATTTCTCAATTTTAGTGCTCTTTCTTATAATGATGATATCATAAAGATATTGAGCCACCGCGTACTACTTATCGTAGATTTTATGTTATTTTTTGATAGGATATCAAGATGATTAGAAAGAGTATAAAAAATAAAGAAGAACAAAAAATGGCCGAAAATGAACTAAAAATGAGAGAGATATGATTCGGGAGTGAGAAGGGAGATGAAGCTAATTTTTTCGTTGAAAATGAGCGACGACTGATTCGTCAGCCTGATTCTCACTTCTGTGTTAATCACGTTTTTAGGGGTGAAAGCTGAAAATTTTCACCTATCACCGTCACCGACCACTACCAGTGTTTTAACTAACTAAACTTTTTTTAGGCCTGAAAGATGGTTTTTTCCAGCTTTCAAAAGCACCCTAAATTAAATTTGTACTTTTCTATATTAAAAAAGCCATACAATTGAAGCTAAATAATCCCCGTGCTAGTTGCAGTTGACAGAGCTAGTTGGGCTTCCATCTCAATTAGAAGTGGATGTAAGCTTATACTTGGTCCAGGTTTTTCAGTTAAAAAGGAGACCTTTGGAGACAAGCAGCAGAAATGGGCCGTTTGGATCGTAAAAAATCAAAAACATCTACATTGAAAAATCCACCTGGTTAGTGGATTATCCCAAAATTTCACTAACCAGGTGGATTTTTAGGAGTGGATATTTCTGATTTTTCACTATCCAAACGGCCAAGCATGGTGAGTTTCAGCCGTTGCTGGTGACTTCTTAGTGGAAACATAACGGCTTCCATTTTCAAAAGATTAAAAAGACTGAATCTGATTCCTCATATTGAGTGGGAATCGAACAACTTTTCATTTGGACTGTTCAGACTTCTAAGCAGTTAATTCGTAGCATTACCAATTCGAAAACATAACTACACACATGTATATAGCCCTGTTCATTGCTTGCCCCTCCTCACTACCAACTGCAAAGTGATATGGAAGAGACAAGACATATGGAACGCTACATAAAGATCAAGTGCAATGGCTGTGGGCAACCATTGCTGGTTACTGCAGACGCCACCGCTGTCCAGTGCACCGCGTGCTCAACCGTCATCCCGGTGGATAGACCCGACACTGATCCGCTCGTCCGGTTTCACAAGAAGGTTATAAAATCTGCCAATTGGGTAAAAGGCCAAATTTTCATCATCCTAGTAGTACCATGAGTAATTTCTACTCACAACCCTACCTGGTGCCATTATCATCAAATGATCCCCAAAGCAGCAACATGCTTTCCTATTCGAATTTCGGAAATCATCATCACCAACAGGGCACATGAATTCTCCAATATCTCCTGTTGGGAATATATGCCATGGTCATGATGATATAACTTCTCATTTAAACTTAGCAAATTGTCCCCATGCATCCAATGTAGCAGCACCTAGCTATGGCCAGCTACAGATGTACCCTTCAGTGCATGGGAAGAAGAGGGCGTTGCTCTGTGGTGTGAGTTACAAGAACAGGAAGTTCGAGCTCAAAGGGACCATCAATGACATGAACTGCATGAGATACTTGCTCCGAGGGAAGTTTGGCTTTCCGGACACTTGTAATCTCGTCCTCTCCGGTAACACACCCTTTTTCAACAGTAATACTAACTCTGCTAACTAACAAAGTTTGCCATGAGGCCATGACGGAGAAATCGATGTCGTGGGTTCAGAGGAGGAGAAGGATCCGAGCAGGATTACAACGAATCAGAACATGAGGAGCGATGGTTGATGGACAGGACGAGGCACTCCGCCCTCTGGATTTTGAAACAGAGGGGGAGCTGGTGGACAACGAGATCAACGAGACGATTGTGAGACCTTTGCCCCAAGGGGGCGAAGCTACATGCCATCGTAGATGCATGGCACAGTTTGATTTGTGCTGTATATTTAAGTTGGCTAGCTATCTAAGATAATACACTAGCCTGTTCATTTTGCAAACGATGGGAAGATCGAGGACAAAATGTAACTCTAAAGCGTTAAGCATGGAAAGTCATGCTAACCCAAACGTAATTCTAAGGCTTAAAAACTAGTTCAAAGAATAAACCATATAAATCTAACTCATAGGACGCTCGATTTCGTCCACATTGGGGGTATGATTGATTTACTTCATCAATAATAGAACAATCAACTTTATTAATCAGTTTTATATTTTTGCATGATCGAATAGTTTTATTTTCTTTGTGAAAAATTGTAAAACAATGATTTCTGTAAATAATTCTAATTGTTGGTATTATTCTCCAAGTCGGAGGCAATATATAGACACAATTACATCCTATAAAAAGTAAGCAATCTTATGTTTAAACACGAGATCTGGTCAATTAACCAGATTCTTAGGATCAATTATAAAATCAATCTAATCAATTAACTAGAGTCCTATGATCAATTATAAAATCAATCTAACTACCAAATTCTTATCATCAATTACAAAATCAATCTAATAATTATACCCAACATACAATTCATGCAGACACTCCCCCTCTGGTGTGGTCATGTTGTACAAGATTTTGTGCAATCTTAATGGCTGCCTTATTATCACAATGAAGATTCATAGGTTTTGTATATTCAATCCCCAAATATTTTAATACATTCCTAATCCACAACAATTCGCATACACCATGAGCCATACCTCGGAATTCAGCTTCTGCACTTGATCTTGCTATGACCTTCAGCTTCTCGCTTCTCCAAGTGACAAAATTACCTTTCACGAAAGTAAAATAAATAAAAGTTGACCGACCTTCTGTTGGTTTGATTACCGGCTCAGTCAGAATCCGCGTATCCTTCAATGTTAGAGACACTATATTTTTAGACCAACAAATTTTTGTCTGAAGCACTCTTCAAGTGTCTTTAGATTCGATATACAACTTTCATATGTTTTTCACTTGGTGCATGCATGAATTGGCTTATGATGTTCACTGCATAAGCTATATCTGGCCTCGTGTGTGACAAATAGATTAATCTCTCAACCAACCGCTTATAACAACCTTTGTCTATTAGAGCTTGTTATAGAAAAACTTCGAGCTTATGATTCATTTCTATGGGTGTTTCTTCTGGTTTACAAGCAAACATTCTAGTTTCGGTTTAAAGATCTAGCACATATTTCCGTTATGAAAAGAAAATCCCGTGTTTCGATCTTGCTATCTCAATAGATATGAGAATGTGAATTGTATTGATCTTGGCTACCGGTGCAAAAGTTTCTTGATAATACACCCTATAACTTTGTGTACACCCCTTTGCAACTAACCTTGTTTTGTATATATATATATAGGGAAAAGTTTAAATGAGATTGCTCTCATATTGCTTATATGAGGCCACTTTGAATTGTAGCCGTTGGTTCTTGATCTGACGGCTATAAATATCCATAATGGTCTCACCCACTCCTTGATGTGACATACTCACCTACCCATTGATTTGATATCCACCATCTGATCGGAATCTAACGGCAATAAAGATTGGCCTCATGCTCCTTATATGAGAACGATCTCATGTAAACTTATCTCATATATATATATATATATATATATATATCAATACTGCTATCTATTTTAAGTTTCACCATGAACATTCATCTACATCCAATTGTCTTCTTTCCTTCGGGTAATGGAATAAGTTCCCAAGTGACATTCTTTTGTAGAGCCTCTATCTCTTCGTTCATCACCTTTGTCCATTTTGGATTTGTCAATGCATCTTGCACACTATTAGGAATAGATACAGTTGATAGTTAATTAACAATAAATACATACAATTTAGACAATCTATGGGAAGATATATGGTTGTTTTTGTCTTTGCTACTAGTTTGATTTTCCTAACTGAATTTCAATCCCCCATTTTCTATCAACTCTAAGTAGTAGACACTACAACAAAAACGGCCTTTAACGGCGGATTTTTTTTCAACAGAAAATAATCTGTTGATAATATCTATTACTAGCGACAGAAATAAATCTATCGTAAAAGGAGGCACATTAACGGTGGATTATTTTCGTCGGACATGAATCCGTCGGTATTGAGATTTAGGGGCCGTTTGGGGCGTGATAAAAACCAAATATCCACTGTGGATAATCCACTTTCAGGTGGATTTTTTGAAATTATCCACTATCCAGCTGAAACACCTCCTGAGGTGTTTCAGCTGGATAGTGGATAATTTCAAAAAATCCACCTGAAAGTGGATTATCCACAGTGGATATTTGGTTTTTATCACGCCCCAAACGGCCCCTTATTACGACCGATATTACCAGCGGAAAACTTTCCGCTGGTACAAAGCTGATTCTTTCGACGGATTTTTGCGGCAGAAACAATTCTGTCGAAAAGTTTTTCCGTTTCTCCCCATCTCGAGCGCGCGGCACCTTTTCCGTTAATCGAGACAGACCATAAGTCATCCGATTAGAACCCCGATCCTCTCATGCTGGCAGCTTCTCCCCCCCTCCCCGCTCGGATTCCGTCGCCGGAGCCAGAAGAGCTCCGCCGTGCTAGGCGGCATTGCGTTTTGCTGAATTCGTGTTTCTTAGAGGGTTGGAAAGATCCAACTTTTTTGGGTTGGACGGGGCTTATTGGATTCAGGCGAGATCTTCCACTTTGTCGGAGATCTAGAGGCGTTTTCCTTTGTGGGTCAGTCTCCGATCTGGGTGTTTTTCCGTTGAAAGCTAGGATTTTGAGGTAAATTCTGCTTCGGTTTTTCCTTTTTGGAGATTTTTTGGGTTTTGACTTGTTGTGGATGCTTTGATGATGCGCAGATGTTGGGTTCTGGTTGTTTGTTGGGTTTTTCAACTTTTAATCGTTCCTAGGATTTGGTTAGGGTTTGGGTGCTAAAATTGGATCTTTCCAAGTGGCCTTATCCAGCCCAAAAAAGGTATGTGCTCTTTTCCCTTTTCAGTTTTATTTGGGTCAACTAAAGAATTGCATTAAAATGAAGGACTTTGATGGAGGCAGGTTGATTCACATTCGTTTGGTGAAATTGGGTCTTGAAAGAGATTGCTTAACGTTGAATGTTTTGTTGGATATGTATGTGAAATTGGGCTATATGGATGATGGTGTCCAGTTGTTCGATGAAATGCACGAGAGGGATCTAGTGTCTTGGTGCACTTTGGTATATGAAGATGTGGATTTAACATGTGTGCTTAACTGGTATACAATTTCTTTACAGACAGATTTGCATTGGTAATGTCCTAGGATCTTAAACTTACTTGAAATTTGTACTTGATGTGTTTTTAAGCATTTTCCTTTTGTCCTGATTCTGTATCAAAGTACTTAATGTAGATGCATGTATCATATTTGATCAACTGGCCTCTTCTTTTTACCTATGATCTTATCTGATCCTAAAGTTGGCATACATGATCTGACAGCTAAATCAAAAGAGCCTTTGAGCTTTGTTATGAGGCTGCGACTTGCCATCGGTGCAGCTAAGGGCATTCTTTACCTCCATACTGAAGCAGATCCTCCCATATTCCACAGAGATATCAAAGCCAGTAATATATTGTTGGACTCTAAATTTACAGCAAAGGTTGCCAATTTTGGCCTCTCTTGGCTTGCCCAACTGGAGATGGGGAAGGGACTGTCCCTGGTCATGTGTCCACAGTGGTGAAAGGAACCCCAGTAAGTCTGCTTTAGTTGATCGTAGTAGCTGGTAGGACATAATTGCTTCATTCTGGTTTAATTGATGACAGAGGTAGTGTAGTTTGTGATTCAGTTACTAGAAGTGCCCTTCCTAAAGGATGTTTGATCAAGAGCTTGATTGATTTCTACTACACAACCCACTATTCAAAGAAGCAGAATCGATGGCTTAGTGAGGAGGCCAAAAATCTATATGTAAGACGGATGTTGCTAGTTGTTTTCAGAATGTGTATACCTTGGACAATATTTGCTTCATGATTCCCTTTAATCTATGAATCTCAATCCGTCTTAGCTTTAATTGCAGCAAACTATGATCGACAAACGAGACGAGGCTAACACACCAAGTGTAGATGGGCCAACACAAAACATCATTGACAATGAAATAGCGTCTACGATTTTGGGTTGTGAGAAGGGCTATGTCCGAGGCCTTGGTCACGGTGAGGTGGCTCCTGTATCTCCGTCGTCAAAGGTGAAGTTATTTCCACAATATATCACGACTGATATTAGCGGCGAAGAATAAGATAGCAAAGATAGTAATAACTATTTGGCCCATGTATAGGACTCTTTTGAAGAATAGGATAACAAAGATACTATTAACTGTTTGGCCTATGTATAGGACTCTTTTGCATATGTATTAGACTCCTTAACCCATGTAAAGGACTCTCTCAATTAGTGTATGAATCGACTTTCATTGAGTTTGTGTTCTATTTTTCGTGCTTACTATGCTAATTTGTCCTTTAATAATATATGTTAATTAGTTTTCTTATGTTGGTGTTAGTAAAATACTTAGATCACATTAGTGGTTTCTATGGTTTAATTTGTGGGCTCCCTATATATTATGCCTTGTGTTGTTTGTAAGTGTGGAAGATACAGGGATTGGAATCCCTTTGCACGCCCAAGGGCGGGTGTTTACTCCTTTTATGCAGGCAGACAGTTCGACATCCAGAAATTATGGAGGCATGGGCATTGGTTTGAGCATCAGCAAGTGGTTGAGATGATGGTTGGAGAGATAGGCTTTATCAGTCGGCCTCATGTTGGAAGCATGTTTACATTCACTATTGGCTTCAATAAATGCGATGAACATTCTGTTAGTGATTTGAAAAGAGGGTAAGTTCATATTTCCATGTTTAAATTTTGCCTGAGGGTTTTTCTTATATCACTAATAATTGGTTGTAGAAACCAGTGAGTGCCCGTAATGTGCTCAGTTCTCGGGTCTTAAAAGGTGTTAGGCGGATGGTTTTTTTTTTCTAGAAACATGCTGTTTTCATTTATTTCTTCTTTCTTGTTGCTGGCATCTTCAACACTTGCTTGGCTTGGGAAATGTCAAGGAGCAAAAGAAAGAGATGTTCAAGGGTCCTGCGGCCTTACATGGCCTGCTTCAAGGGGAGAACATATTAGTTGTAGATGCCAACAAAGTGAATCGTAGAGTTGCAGCTGGAGCCTTACAGAAATATGGGGCTAAAGTTGAGTGTGCTGAGAGTGGATTTGCTGCACTGGCTTTGCTTCAGTTCCCACATAAGTTTGATGCTTGCTTCATGGATGTTCAGATGCCATAAATGGATGGGTATGTGTGGCATATGAGATCGATTTTGCTATAAAAGCAATCGATTAATTTCTTGTTACTAGTATCTGCTGTATAAATATGATTTATTTGTTTTACGTCAATTTAGGCCGCTTAATTTGCCAGGCATTTCTTTGCTTGCCAGGAAAGGAATTTTTAAACATGGCCGTCCGATCAAATGCATAGACAGTCGTGATAAGGGACTTTTCCTGGCATGCAACTGAACATACTGTTAAAACTAGATCGTAGAAACCTGTTATACATGGATCTTCGTCTTAACTGAACCAAGTTGTTCTGGTGTTCAAAATTGAAGGTTGGTTTATTTTTGTATTCCATTGCAGGTTTGAGGCAATCAGGCGGATTCGACTAATGGAGACGGAGGATGGTACAAATGAGCAGGCGGAGAATGGAAGCTTGAAAGCGAAGTGGCACCTTCCTATCTTAGCCATGACTGCAGATGTTATTCATGCAACTTATGAGGAATGCCTCAATAGTGATATAGATGGCTATGTATCAAAGCCTTTTGATGAGGAACAGTTATATAAAGTTGTTGCTGGGTCCTTTGAATCTCATCCCAATTCAGACCATGTAAAGTTGTCAACATTACTCACTTCTTGTGCTTTGTGAACGTGTCATTTACGAATGAAGAAAATAAATTAAAAGTGTTTTTTATTAGATTTTTAATTATTTAAAACATTTAATTTTTATGTAATTTGCGACTGAGCAACGATCGGATTTGTTTACCGACAGATTGTTTCCGTCGCTAAATCCTTAGCCGATTTATTCAAACTCTGTACCGACAGATAAAATCTGTCACAAATGAGTTTAAACCGTCGCAATAGGATTTAATGGAGTCTAGAGGTCGTCTTTAAAACCGTCGCTATACATTTATACCGACGGCATAAAACCGTCGCAACTATACACTTGCGACAGAAATAAATCCGTTAGTAAAACTGTTGGTAAAGCTATTAACGACAGATTGCCATTTTTCCGTCGAAATGTCATTAGCAGCGCCACTTATAACGACCGGGCTAGCAGCGGAAAAAATCCGTCGGTATAAACTTGTAGCGACAGTTTAAGGACTTTTAGCGACAGTTTTTGCCGTCGTTAAAGGTCATTTTTGTTGTAGTGAGAGTTTGCCCCGTCTAACACCATAACCAAGTATCTTCTGAGTTAGAATGTCCTAAAAAACACAAAATGAGGGCAAAAAATGAGAGTGCAAGTAAGAGTTGAGGTAATTTGGCTAATAGACAAAATGTTATATTCAAGGGATTAAACAACAATGACGATATCTAATGTGAGAGTATTAGATAAGATGATATATCCCTCTCTAGTAATAGGAGATGTACTACCATTAGCTGTGGAGATAACAAATTGAGGAGAAGGGAGAATGGATTATAACTGATCGGAATCCTTACTTATATGATCGTATGCACCTGTATCAATAATCCAAGTACTATTCTTAGAAGTTGCAGAGAATACAGATGCCTTACGAACAATACCTGGGTGAGCAACGTTTGTTGTAGGCTGCGATTGGTCTTCCTCCATAGATGTCATCATAGTTTTCCCTACAATCTTTTTTCGAGGTTTCTTTGTGAAGTCTCACCACTTAGGATAGCCAATGATTTCATAGCATCACTATTTCAAATGACTTGTTTCATCACAATGAAAACATATTAGGCCGCTAGACTTTCAAGTTGATTGATTGTTTTGATTTTTCGATGAGCCAGACGATGATCCTTGTCAAGTTTGGTTGGGCAGCATAGCTGAGCTCTCAGAGTTTTGACGAGAGCCTCCCATTGTCTGTCTATGTTGACACTCTCTTGACATATGCATATGTGCTCTCCAAATCGAGTTTTGGGACTTTTCGTAAGATTTCTCAACAGAGTTGATCAAATTTGGAGTCAAGTCCGCTGAGAAAAATATGAACTTGAAGCCTAGCCATCGTGGAATGCAACTGAACCACCCCTTCAACTGTTCTTTCTGAGAGATAGTCATGTGATCGATTTTCTGGAAAATAGCAATAAGTTCATTATGGTATTTGATAATGGTTGACTATTTTGCTTGGTAGAAAAGAATCTCTGATTTAATTCAAAGATACATATTTCATCTGATCCATTATAGAAGGTTTTCGATACAGCCTCCCATATCTCCTTGGCTGGAGGGAGATGAATAAATCGCCGCATCAGTGACTTAACTCATTGAATCAATAAGCCAACTTTTCACTTTGTGATTTTCGGTAATCCATGTTCCAAGATTAGGATCTCCGGATGCAACTTTTTTTGCTTCTCCGATGAGATATCCAGCTTTGTTGCAAGCGCCAATATGTATTTCTATGAGTTGAGACCATAATGAGTAATTGGTCTCATCCAATGTGATAACGGTAGGAAACACAGAATGGTCTTGGTGGACAATAATATGTGGTGCTGGTGTTGGGGCTGATTCGGTTGATAAGCCTATAATGATGGCCATCAGATTCACAACAGATTTACAATGGCGATATTCGGAATACGAACTTCGAAAAAAAAAGGTATACAGACTTCCTTAGATTCGAACATGCTCTGATACTATGTAAAACAATAGTTTTCGTGAATAATTCTAATCGCTGATATTCTTCTCCAAGTCAGAGGCAATATGTAAATACAATTACATCCTATAATATATAAAACAATCCTATTATCAAGGAAACTAAATATTTTTATATTTAAATATGAGATCTAGTCAATTAAACAGATTCCTAAGATCAATTACAAAATCAATATAATCAATTAATTAGATTCTTGGGATCAATTACAAAATCAATCCAACTAACTAAATTCTTAGGACCAATTACAAAATCAATCTAATAATTACACTCAACATACAACTCATGCTGACAAAAACTTGTGTAATTAATACATGTGATTATGTTTGAATTTCTTTGTCACACAGGGCAGGCTTTTACCCGTGGGAGAATCAGATTCACCCGTTAATCTATAAAGGAACGAGTGTAGGGCTGGCCATTTCTTTCAGCAGCTGTCAAGATAGTCAAACCTCTGCCGACACCTCGGTAAATTATTTTCGCACCTTTGTGAACGAAGCAGCATTGAATGCTATGTATCAAGATGAAAAATATAGCTATGAAAAACATCGCTGACTTGCTCTGCTTTGAGTGTACCATTATCATGAAGGCTTTTGCCCGCCATACACGCATAGGAGTCATGACTTACTCTTTCATTCAAGCGCTGGAGTCTGAGCGGGGGCTCACATACGGCCGCCTGCTAAACGCTATGAGGTCCTCAATCTGGGAGGCCAAGACTGGACTCCGCACCGCTGGTCCCATATGTTCTCTTCTCAACAAACTCCTCTGGCATTGTTTTACGCAGGTCTACTTATATGCTACCCTCTCTTCTTCTTCTCCATCTTATTGATCAATTCCAGCCATTGAGTACATTGTGATGATAACTTTGGCTAAACTGGTCTGGAAATGCATGCAGGAGCCACAGCTGACAGCTTCGGAGCAGTTCGATATATACCGGACACCTTTCACGTTGTGATCAACTAGCAGTTGCCTTATCCCATTCGCCATTGCTTTAGTTTAGTTATTTGAATTTCCCGTGCAAGAAACATATTTTTATTTGACTAACTAAATCTGTAATTTTCGACATCTCTCATATTGGAGATGTTGAGATAGTTGTACCAAAAGGCAACAAAAGAAAAAGGGAGACTTTGTGATAGTAGACAAAAAACAGATGTTGTGATAGGACACATATTAAAATGAAATGCACAATGCAATTAAAAGACGGCTTTCAGATTGTCGGTATGCCATGCTGCCAAAATTCAACGTGATTGGCGATTTATCATACTCAGGTCCAGTCTAAAAATTTAGTTCCAGTTGGTTTACTCATGCATGATGTTGCTCAAATTTCTGGTTGAATCATGAACAAGATGTCAGTTGAGGTCTTACAGCATGCAGATGCAGGCGAGTCAGACGGGGAGGATATTTTATACGTACTGATCAGGAGTTGGGGTCTATAAATTCATACCGATCAATCAATAGCACATGGAGAGGGGGCAATGCTAGATATTACTTCACTTAAGCTGTTTCTTTAGTTTTTATTTACCATTTCTACTTACCCTTGAAAGAAAACACGTGAGAATGTAGAGGAGGTTCACGAGAGAGCATGCCAAATGGTGAGATAGAACCCGAAATGATATAAGGGAAAAGTTGATCACTATTATTTGTTTCTATGATGCCAGTTCAAGTTGTAGCCTTGGATCTTGATCTAAGTGATACTTACCTACCCACTGATTTGAATCCCTCCGTTTGCCCCTTATATGAGAGCAATCACATATAAACTAGTCTCATGGTATAAATGCACTAAAAGAGTTGATAATTTTGATTATTCTTCAATCTGAATAAATTAGGGCCCTTTCATAATTCTTCAAGGTGTGCAATGTCATTTCCACACACAAACAGACAATGTTCTCATAGTGCTTGAATTTGGGGCTACCCCCCCAAAAAAAATGTTGGGACAATTTGGTAAACAAAATTATGAATACTCAAGCACACTTACACTCTGTGCTATACCCTCTCCGGCAACCGGGATTGCCCCAGATTTTTTTCCTTTTTTGATACATCGTCAACCCCCTAAGGTACTACATGTTTGAGCAAGCCTCGAATAAAGATGCAAGCGGGTTGAGCTATTGCTGGCCGTGGTAAGCCCTAGCCCTAGGCTGGCTTGCGGGTTTTTTATTTTATTTTGTATTACTATTTTTTCAATATGACTTTTATATCACTATTTTTTTATGAAGTACATCATTGCCCCCATTGACACCTAACTATCACACCCTTTCTTTCCAAAATTCAAAACAACCAAATAATTCCATGATATACAACATTTTCTTAGAATTCTTTATAATGAAAAACTACACATAATCATATACTAAAGATACAACCATACAAGACATAATTTTAATTCAGTTAACATGCAATATGATCTAAAAAATATAATAAAAAACAATGAAATAAAAAACTCCCCTCTTAATCTCTTATTGCTGTGTGGGCGGCCGACATTTTTGGTCCCTGGCCCTTACCCGAGCCTAAAATGAGCGGTCCTCAAATTTTGAAGGCCAACCCTACCCTAAGCCTATTTTTTGGCCCATACCCGCACTTTTGCGGGCCGGGTTGGGTGGGCTTACGGGCCAGAAGGGAAAGACCCCACCACCACGCCAATCAGTGGCCCGTAAGAGAGTGCCCACATTGTTAACGTCCATCCTGTGCAAGATGGTCTAATGCTGATTGGACTTGTTTGACCAACAATCAAGCTTGTTAAACTTTTGTAGCAGGAAACAAAAAGTTTTATAAACTTTTTTACCTCTTTTTTCTATCCAAACAGGATTGTGGACTGCCAGTCAAATCGATGCAGATTTCTCCTAACTATCTTGCATCCCGCCCCTTGATCTTTGATGAAGTGAAAGGTTTCATCTCTTTTGGCTGTGTGGTGCAGCTAATGTCCCGTCCACGTCAATGGCGGGTGGGTGTCTGTATCTTTCATTGCTTCTCCCCACTAGCACTGCGTCTTTTCCGATTGACTCCATGTAGTCTACTTCCACTCCTCGATTGGCACTTCTAGATATCCCCTTCTTTTTGTGTTTTTTTGGTGTTTTATCCATTTATTTTTAGATTAATTGTTTGGACAGTGTTGCCACTATGAAGGTGGTGAATTTGGTGAAAGTCGTCTGGACCTAATTCACCATTTAAGTAAAATCGGGAGAATTTGGCAAAAGTTGGGTGATACTTGTTCTTTGAGATAAATTTTAATTTCTTTATCCAAACTTTCTTTTAGTGAATGCATTTCAAGTGAATTTTCAACTTCTATAACGAAACCAACTTCAGGTGAATTGACACTGAACTGATAGAGAACTTTGATTATTTCACTCAGGGGAGGGCAGGATATTGGTATGGAAGGAATTGCAGATTCATTCAGTTGTCACAAACTCACAGGCGCTCCGCAGGCCAAGCTAATTGGGAATTTACTCTTTTAAGATAATGGCCACAGGCACACTGGTCTGAGCTAGGAAAGTAGATCTCCTGTAAGTCCTGGACCACCAGCACAACACTCGTTGCAAATTGCAATAAATTAAGATCTTTAGAAGACGATTGGCCCATCCCCCCCATTCATTTCATAGAGCCTCATGTGTGCGCAAATGGTGGGCGGCCAATGTGAGAACACCCACCTGGTTATCCACTGCATCGAAATAGAAGCACCCATTAAGGACGTAATTATGACAATCAATGTCTAACCACATATATTCCATTCCTGTTGCTCTTAATCATTCCAATCCTATCTTGATACTTTATATCTTCCTCTAAAGCTTATCCATGATCTGGGTCCGCCCATTTGAAAAATTAGACTCCAGTAATAATAAATTACTAATGCATGTGAATTGTGAACTAACAAGAGTCCATTACCATTAGCTTAGCTGACTGATGTTCTTTAGATTTTGGCTCAAATCCTTACAGTTTGGGAGGAGAAGCATTTTTTTATCTGCCTAAAAAAAATCCGCCTGGAAATCCACCACTATATAGAAGGAGTTGATCCCGAGATGATCGATGGCACACGTCTATTAACTGTGCTCTCTAGAAATGCTGGAGCGCACATGTGATGCGCATGGATCATTGATCCTCATGATCGCCGGCTCGTATACATGACAGATTTTGAGGAGGAAATCCTTGAATAGGGATTTGGACCTTTTGATTCATAAAATTTCGTCGTTTGTCTAAATCCGATATTTGACAACATATTTTTAGATGGGATTTGATTTTGGCCCAAATTTCATCCTAAATTCCGTCATTTCGTTTATAACATAAAAATGGATAAGTGCAAATCATACTATTGACCGTGTTATTTATAGCATCATACTTCAAAATATTAAATATTAGAATCTTACTCATAAAATTACACTATTCTCAAAATACTACCTATGATTATCTAAAATATAACTCTCATCTACATATGATTTAAAAAGACATAATTTTATGAACCAGACCTTTAAATCCAGATCCAAGTTACCGAACACACCCTGAGGCAGATTAAAAATGCGTCCTTCAGAAGGTGAGGAGCCCTTTAAATCAAGAAGTCAAGAAGAAAGAATTATAACTTTCACAAGTATTGGAACTCAAGGTAATAAGAGTACTCTCAAAAGGAAAAGGAAGATCAGCACATTGCAGGGCAGGCTCGTTAATAGAGACATGGGTCGGGGGCATTTATCCATTGTATTAGTATATCGTAGGACGTAGACGACAAGGCGGCCCAGCACATTCGTCACCTCCGACCTGTAATCTGTGCCTCCCTTCCCTCCCACGAGGGAGACTACTAGAGGTTGTTCTGATCTCTCTCTGCTTCTTCTTCATCGTCACTGTCTTTTCTTCTTTGCTTTTTCTGCTTCCAAGAAAGTACAAACTGAGAAACAACCTTGCCAGGAGGAGTTATAGCTTTTGATCTCGTTTTTTTCCTGGTTTCTTCTGTTTGTCTGTGGGGAGGAGACGCGGGGGGGAAGCTCATCTCGCCGTCCTCCTTACGTTTGCCTCAGTAAAGCTCACCACTTCACCAAGTCAATCCCCCGCCTTCCTTTCTTGAATCTGGGTTTTTTCATTTTTTTTTTCCAACATAATCTGCTTACTCTGTTCTCCCATTTCCTGCTTTTGCTTCTCTTTTGTTTTCCTTTCAATTATTCGCTTATTTGGGTGCTTATTGTATCTTGGTGGATACCTGATTCACGCGGTATCTGCGACTGTATATTTTTGTGAGTAATTTATCGAATTGTAAGCTTGAAAGTTGTTATCTTAATCCTGTTCCTCTGATTTTTCTGTATTTTGCAGGCTTAAAGCCTTTAGCTTATGCCCTATAAGTTCTTTTGTTAATTATCTTAGTGTTTGACATAAAATCTAGGTCCAGAAGGCTTTCTACTTTCTCCAAGCATGTATTTGTGTTGTGCTTTGTTCTGTTTACTTGTTATGTGTGAAGTTCGCGGTTAGAGACATGCCAAGACCAGAAACGTTCCTATAGGTTGTTCGTTATACGATCATTTGACCACTGATTGTTTGAGACTGCAGAGTTGAAAATATTTAGTTGACTGTTCTTGCAATGGAGCTTCTACCAATGCTCTGTTGCAACTTACATAAGATGTTAGTCATGGAAGAAATGGAGAGCTGAAATTATGATGCATCCAAATTTCTCTTCAGACAACTAATAATTCATGCGCGTCACATCTCTGTTTTTAGTGATGATTTGACTATATCTTTGTTTTTTTTTTCTGAACTGACAGAACAGCACGTTGTGCAGATCAGATACAAGTTACATTAGGCGGTGTGAAAAGAAAGACAGTAAAATATGAGTTATTGCGGCCGAAATTTAAGCATAGATTATATGATGGTAAAAACCAGAAACAATGCAGACAGTACTAATAGTCTAATACCGAGGGAAATGGAACCAAAAACTCTAGGAGGAGGATTCATGATAATAGTGAAGGAATGCATGTAGTAAAAAGAAGGACTAGTAAGTCAAGATGCGATTTTATATCTATTTGTGTAATTATGAGTAAAACGCTACTAATAATTGGATGTACACAATTAACAATCTATCTATTAGAGGAATCATGTCTGGTTAAATGTGGCAATCTGGGGCTGAGCTTGCTGAAATTGCAAGCATATTGATGTAAGCAAATCATTTAAGCTTTAAGGGTCGGTAAAAGCAAGAACGTAGTTGTGACCTGTTAATTCATCAGTTATCCCAGTAACTCTTTGTCGTGAGTGTGCTGAACGTAGTTGTGACCTGTTTGTATAAGTATAAGAATATGTACAAGCTATTAAACTCGTATCGGTCACAAAAAAGGTTGGTTAATTCTCTTTCATTCTAGTTGTTCATAAACTTATATGAATTTCCAGAATTACATCTTTTCCTCTCTTTTTTTTTTTTCATTTCGAATTGTTTACTAGTTTAGATGTAGAAATGAAGTGATGATTTGCACATATCTGTGCGCATGCATGCACCACATATATGTGTGATCATGTATGTCTATCAAGCTTTCCTCTTAGTGGCATGGGTTATACCCCTTGTATATAAAAAATTTAAATGGGAGTGTCAACATATTGTATTACATGTTCTAAATGGCATTATCTTCTACATTTGTTTGCAGGAAATGATGTCTTCTAAAGAAGTTAGTGAAGGCTGAAATATTGATTCGTGTTTGGGAAAACATGATGCTGGCTCTTGTGTTCTTAACTTTTATTTTCCTTTGTTCTTTTGCTACCGCTGATTACCAAGGTGAATGAATTTTATTAATTGTTATGAAAAATCTCATAACTGAGTGATTTTCAAATATCTAATTTTGTGTTTCTCGAGAGTTCCATTTTTCATTGGCCCTTTTTGGCAAATTTCTCAAAGAGGGTGCTTTTTACACTTTTACCTATCCTCATTCATCATTAAAAAGTAACAGTAACTTACTTGAGCTGTTTCAGGTGACGCACTTTTCGCACTGAAAATGTCATTGAAGGTCCCATCAACTGCCCTTTTAGATTGGAATCAAAATCAAGTTAACCCATGCACATGGACATCAGTAAACTGCATTGATAACAAAGTGATATCTGTGTGAGTAATGTGCTTGATGAGAATACTTGTCACAAATTGAAAAGAAAAAGAATATTTGTCACAATTGGTACTTATCTTCTTCAGCAAGTACTACTCATGTTCTTTAAACATTAAACATGCTTGCAGAACATTGTCATCAATGGGATTTTCGGGGACCTTGTCACCTAAAGTTGGGGTTTTGAACACTCTTACTTCCCTGTAAGTTTGAGGATTGCTAAATCTACTCCCTTGAAACAATACTATTGGATTTACTACCCTTTCTGAAGGATAATTCATTTCAATTGACAAAATATGACAAAAAATCCTTTGATGCCTGAGCATTTAAATCTTCCCCTCATGCAGTGTATTGCAAGGAAACAACATTACAGGTGAGATACCAAAAGAATTTGGAAATTTATCCAGTCTGACGAACTTGGATTTGGAGAATAATCGGTTAACTGGAAAAATACCAAATTCTCTTGGCAATCTAACAAAGCTTCAATTCTTGTGAGTAGTATTTGTCTCAATTCTCAATTTGAAAGTCATTGATGCCTATGTATTGAATGCAAGTTCCTTATTCTGTTTCAATAAACCTATGTACAGGATTCTGAACCAGAATAATCTTGAGGGAAACATTCCTCAATCCCTATCAAACCTTTCGAACTTGATCAATCTGTATGTGGTGCACTTTTGTCATTGCCAAGTTAATATTAAAATGCTGCACCTTTTATTGAAATGTACTTTTTTGCTAAATCCTTGGTTATTGGATTACCCACCTTACTGTTTGACCATTATGCATTTGCTATTTTTTGGCAGCCAGCTCGCTTTCAATCGCTTGAGTGGTCAAATACCTGATAGTTTATTCCAGGTTCCCAAGTACAAGTATGAATACATCTCCTTTAGCTAAAAGTAGGATAGTCGTTTATTCAGGATATTAGGTCTGATCTTTTGTTGAAAAAATATCTCCTGGAAAAGCTGTTATGGGTCTTGGCCATAAAAGATAATTGAAAGTTGTTGCGAAGTGAAAAGTGCACACCAATACATATGGATCCCTTGGAACACTATAAGATAATATGGCATATATGACCACATGCTCAATTAGAATATAGTGACTCGTAGTGTGGAAAACATATATTTTAATTTCTAGTCCAGCAGATTCTATGACATTTCAATTAATGTTGTCTGGTTTACTTAATGAAGTTTTACAGGTAACAATCTGAGTTGTGGGACAAACACACCACATGCCTGTGCATCGAGCTCATCAAATGATGGTAATATATTGCTTTGGTTATGTATTTTAGACCCTGTTTTGTTATTAGCCCACCACCCCACTTGAGTAGAAAAAAAGGAAGGAAAAAAAGACAGATGACTTGTTCTTGTGGGGTAGGTGATCAAAACAATGGGGCGGGAGTATCCTATTACTCCATATGAACTATGAAACATTAATTATTAAGTTACGCTTTTTCACGAGCAAATATTTATTTGTTTTGCCTGCTGTTGCCTTAACAGATGGCTCCCACAAATCAAAAGCTGGAATTGTGGTTGGAGTGATTGGAGGAGGAATTGGAATCGTTATTTGTTGCGGCATACTATTTTTTCTGTGGAGGCATAGACATAAAGGGTACAGGCGTGAAGTATTTGTGGATGTTGCAGGTTACTTTCTCTTCTCTCTCTCTCTCTCTCTCAAATTTAATCGGTGCTGTATTGTTGATATTGCGGAATCTTCAGGCGAGGATGACCGAAGAATTGCATTTGGCCAGTTAAAGAGGTTTGCATGGAGAGAATTACAACTTGCAACTGATAACTTCAGTGAGAAAAATGTTCTTGGACAAGGAGGATTTGGGAAAGTTTATAAAGGAGTGCTTAACGACAACACTAAGATTGCAGTTAAACGTCTCACTGACTATGAAAGTCCTGGTGGGGAGGCAGCTTTTCTGCGGGAAGTTGAGATGATAAGTGTAGCTGTTCATAGAAATCTTTTGAGGTTGATCGGGTTCTGTACAACTCCATCAGAACGGCTTTTGGTGTATCCCTTTATGCAAAATTTAAGTGTTGCCTATCGCTTAAGAGGTACAAAATCATTTCCTGCACTTCTATTGTTGAGTGTGTTTGTTAATATAGATCATATGGTCTCTATAAGTACATAAATTATGAAGAAACAGTAGCAATTTTAATCTTCTTTTACTGGTTGAATAATCTTTTATGGGTACTCCGAATTTATAGTTCTTGCATTCTAGTGGATGCATATTTTTCCTAACATTTCATGTGTAAAAAGGTATATTTTGGGTGACATATTTCGGCTTTAAAAAATTGTCTTTGTATAAATGGCTTATGTGATTGGAACCTGGTGATGCGAGTTGAATGGTTTTGAGTCCAGTTGCTAATTCCTTCTGTCTGCATTCTGTATAAACGATTTGTTACATTTTCTCAACTTTCCGGTGTACTGAAAGGATACCTACTCAAGTTTGTCAGAGTTTAGTTAATCTTTTTGAACCATGTCCATCTGCAGGCGCTGTTCAGAAACGCCTAATGGTTTTTGTTCATGTGCCACGTACTGAACTATCCAGAATCTACATATTCTATAGAACCTCTTAAAATGCACTGAAAGTAGAGAATAAGCATTGGACACACTAGGTCAGTGCAACTAGCAAAACTGACTCAGAATTTTAATTATTACTTCTTGTTTTTGACGTATTTGCAGAGATAAAACCTGGCGAGCCAATTTTAGATTGGCCCACAAGAAAGCGTATAGCTTTAGGCACTGCTCGTGGGTTAGAGTACCTTCATGAGCATTGCAATCCAAAAATCATCCATCGTGATGTTAAAGCTGCTAATGTCTTACTGGATGAAGATTTTGAAGCAGTTGTGGGGGACTTTGGCCTGGCAAAATTAGTGGATGTTCGAAAGACCAATGTGACAACTCAAGTTCGTGGTACCATGGGCCATATTGCCCCTGAATATTTGTCGACGGGAAGATCTTCTGAGAGAACTGATGTTTTTGGGTATGGTATCACGCTTCTAGAACTGGTTACTGGACAGCGTGCAATAGACTTTTCACGCCTGGAGGAAGAAGATGATGTGTTATTACTTGATCATGTAAGCTGTACTACTTAATATTTACGTAATTTTGGAATTTCAGTTAAACTCTTGACCTGCCTTCTCAACTTCGAAATTTGGGTTTTGTGATTTACCATATATGTACATAATTGCTCCTAGCCTAGTTCAAGAAATTGCCATTTTGTCTTGTGATTTCGAAATTTATTTTTTTTCCAATTGTTTTACAACAGCGGTATTTGAGGCTTTATTCCGTGGATTTTATGTGCAAAGATATAAATTGTTTTCCATGTTATTAGCAATTTATATCAGTTAATAACTCAAAACCTTATCTGTTATTGCATTTTAAAGGACATTTTCCCTTGTGAAACTAATGGCTTTCTTGTATTGGGCATGAGGACTTGCACAATTTATGATCTTTGTGATGGGTCACACTGTAAATGTTGTAACAAATATAGATTGGTCATGTGCTCAGGTGAAGAAGCTTGAGAGGGAAAAGCGTTTAGGTGCTATTGTAGACCGTAACCTGGACAGAAATTATGAGAATCTGGAGCTGGAGATGATGATTCAAGTTGCGCTGTTGTGCACTCAATCATCACCCGAGGACCGCCCAACGATGTCCGAGGTAGTCAGAATGCTGGAAGGAGAGGGTTTGGCAGAAAGGTGGGAGGAGTGGCAACAAGTTGAGGTAACTCGCAGACAAGAGTATGAGAGAATACAAAGGAGGTTCGACTGGGGAGAAGATTCAGTTTATAATCAAGATGCAATAGAATTATCTGGTGGAAGATAACAGACAAATGGTGATACACTGCTATTTTTGGAATCTGAACTAGGCAATTAATGCTTGGAGCGGATTAGCTGTGTTGCGACAAGCCAACAGTGGTAGCCTTGTACATGGTGCATTATACAGGTTAATTTTGGGGAGAAGTTGATGGTGTTAATGTGTGTAACTTTACCTAAGGGTGGAATTTGGTGTAAGTTTGTATTTTCACTGTAGCAATGGATATGTTATATCTTGTGCTATGCACACTTATCATTTTACGAAAGTATGCAGTGGGAGTTTGGTAAAAGAAGTATGCAGGAGGTTTTATCTTGGGCAGTGAGGAAGTTGGCTAAAGTGCCATGAGCCTTTTTACAATTGACAGTAGTCTGTTTTTTTCTTCTAAATTCATTGTGGCTGAAATTTTTTACTCCAATTGCTGCATATCATGACGCCAATCACCTCGTACACCGGCTTGTTAACAAAATTGGCTGAAAATATTGCCAATTCAGTTCAACATTGTTGTTTTACCCTCCCACTTTGTCCACGCACGTAGGAAAGAGGGGAAATACAGCCGATAGATTGGGATATTAGGGTGATAGATCGGGTTGGCAGTCAAGTCTCACCGATAGTATTACAGGCAAGGTGATAGAACCTTGTAGTTTGTGCAGCTTGTAGTTTGTGCCGAGTTACGGATGCATATGAAATCTCCCAAATTGAGACATATTTTCTTGGGAAACCTTCTCTTAATGGGTCAGGGGTCTTATGCATGTCCAATGAGAGGTCTTTTATAGGGTGAGAAAGCCTGTAAAATGTCTTGTAACTTGAGCCTAGTTTTTACTTGGTCTACGGTTTCTTTTTTATTTTAGGAGAATTGCTTGTGCTCCTCTTGAAGGTGTTGGCAGATGTTGACAATCAATCTCGGTCTTGTTTAGTGAGTTAATTTTATAATTTACTTTTGATTTGATAGTGAAATTATTTGATGGGCTAGGCAATTTGTCAAACCACATATATATCTTGTGTTTGATCATGCTTGTGCACTTTTTGCAGTGGGCCTTAATTCGTATTTATGATCCAAACTTTATCACTCACCTAGGTTGGAAACAATGGATTGTTATTTGTTTCGAACCCGATTTTGAACCATCCGTTGATTTCCCGACGGGATGGGCATTGCACGTGCCTAAGTGGATTGGTGGCAGGATATAAGGCTCTAAGAGGTCTGCCCTGTCCCTTCTAGTCTATCCTAAAGACTCAGGACACCCTATAAAGTAGAATAAAAATAACAATAGCGTCTATAGGTTACTAGGGGTGCAAGCGGGTCGGGTTATTGCGGGCCGGAGGTTGGCCCGACCCGAGCCCTAACAACTAGAACCTCAGCCCGAGCCCTAAGTCAATTCCAAAAATCCGGCCAGGCCCTATCCCTAAACGGGCTTGGGGTCGGGTTGCGGGCTTTCCAGCCTTTCAATCGGCATAGTATTTTTATGGCGAACAGTTACAAAAGGTGTGTAAAGGCCATGGTTATCGACCATGGCACATGTCACAAGCGTAGCCCCTCACTGCAATCAAAATCATGCGGCCATAACGCGGGAGATGCATATAAAAGACGCTATGTGAACAAACAGAATATTTAATTGAACTCGATAAGGATTAGGTTGTATCTAAGAATAAGGTAAGCCATAAAGCTATTGAGATGTACTAAGCAAGAGTCTCACATTTCACAAAAAGATTGGAGTAGGTCAGATGTGTGGGGACAACACAGTGGGAATAATTTCTTGGATTTCTTGAATGTTGGCCTAACATTGCTCAGTATAATTTGTTTGGATATGAGACAAGAGGTGGTGGCAAATTATAGTGGTGGATGGTTGGAGGTGTCATATGGGGGTTGTGGTTCATATTACATATGAAGTAAAAACATATGGAAAGGCACTCCACTCAAGGATCAATTTTTACTTAGCCACTGGGCCTACGGGCTTCCGGGCTTAACTAATTTTTTTTATTTGGGCCCGGCCCGACCCTATGGCTTAAAATTCTGGCCCATACCCGTAATTTTACAGGCCGGGCTTCCGGGCCGGCCCGCAAAAATTGCACCCCTATAGGTTACGCTTCCAAATCCCAATATGGTTTTAGGTTTAATAAATATTAATCTGGCTGTAACGTAAGGCCAGGACCAGTGTTTTAAAACCCGGTTCGGCCCAACCGATTGAACCAAACCCAGTTTATTTTTCGGGACGGAACGGCCAGGCTAAAGCGGGTCGACCCACGAATCGGCCAGCACGGGCCAACCAGGCCAGACTGCTTGTTGGGTTGGGGGGGGGGGAGAAAAACAGAGAGGTCAGAGGAGGGAGGGAGAGGGGTCACCGGGGAGGAGAGGGGGTAGTCGTCAGGGCCAGGGGGAGGGTGAGGGGTCGCCGGGGGGAGGTAGGTTCTTCGCCGGGGCGGCGACGTGGGTGAAGGGGTCATCCACTGATCTTGCCAAATTCAGCCCACCCAAGAATCAAAGCCGTAGTTTTTTCTAATAATGGAACTAAAAAATCAGCAAAAAACTTGAAAAATCATCGAAATTTCTCACCTGGGTCGCCATGAAAAAACCACCAGAGTCCAACCAAATTCGACCCAAATCCCTGTTCTTCCTCCCCGCTCACCCTGGCCTCTCTTCTCACCCAACAAACCAGAAAAAAATCACCAAAAAGGAGAAGTTAGGGAAATCAGTCTCGCTAACCGCCTTCGGCCAGAGATACTGGAATTCCGAAGAGGCGATAGCAGAGGTGGTGAAGGAGAAGGCGCCTCATCTGGTTATGGTCTCGGCTTGCACTGCTTCTCATCCCTCTGACCCTCTCCAAGTAGTGAATTTTTCATAAATTTACATAGATGCCCTAAGTTTGAATTTATTATACTTGACAGTCACTCATGATGTCATCCGGGTCGACTCAGCAGATCAAACCGGTTGGCTCGACCCAGTTACTAAACTGGGTCAACGACCGAACCGGATTTTAAAACATTGGTTAGGACTGAGGACACTAGCCCGAGTCTGGGATTGACAACACACCCAGACTTCAGCCCAAGTAAGCTTGGATACGGAGTAATACGGCAATTTTTAAAAAGCCAAGATGCAATAGGGGTAACTTTTTTAAAATTATTTTCTATACACTATTTATAGTAATATTTTAGGTTAGTTCTTCTATAAATATCTTGATTATGATGGAAAAGAGTTCCACCAAAAAACGCAATTCGATCTATATATTGTGAGAACATGTCTACTTAATACTTTGAGCAGCAAACACGCACCTCCCTTAATTAGAAAACATTATATGAAGTAATTTAAAGTTGTTGCCTATGAAAGGTAGGGCACGCTGGCAGCTGTATACTCAGACTTGCGCCTGTTTTGGAGTGTCCATGCTTCCCAAGCGCAGCGTTCTTGGCCATGGTAAGCTGTGCGTTTGCCCATGGCTCTGGCTGCAATGGCAATGGGTCAGATCTGTCCGCCTCTACGTTGTCAAGAGCTATTATTGATCATATCAAGCACTCTACACACCTTGGTAGTTGAGTGCAAACAAAGTTACTTTTAACTTATCTCCAAAATGCACAAAGTAGCAGAAGCCGCTCAACATAATGCCATAAAGCTTTTTATCTTTTATAAAACTGACCATGCATGGTCTGGTACAAAAATTGCACAGAAGCTCACATAAAATAGTCGAAATCAGAAGTCCTACCAACAAATTGAAACAAAAAAAGATTGAAAACAGGCTATTTCTTGTCGAGTCCGTTTTCAGATCTTTGCGTCGTGTTTCTTCTCCTCTTGGCAATAACAGATTCCACCAACGAAGAAGCAACAAGCAACTTCTTCTGCATCCTTATGTTATTATCATCCAGCTTGGTCTTCATCTCTCTTGCGTTCACCAACGGATCCTCATGAACCCGCCCTTGATCACACGACGTCATTAATCTTGTAAAAATATCCAAGTCCAACTCCAATGAATCGGCCAGAAGATATGGTGGTGGAGCCAAGTAAGGATCTTCCTCTTCCAAGGGAATAGCACACTTAGCGTAATCAGCACCGGCCATGGCTAGAGCTTCAAGCGACATTGCGGACAATGTAACTCAAGTCTCCTCTGAATTACTTTGAGGTCGGGTTCAATGGAGTAGAGAAACAACCTAGATACTTGGTATCCGCTGGACCCTGATGTAAGATTTTATAGTTGGACTTAGGAGTCTGCTAAAAGGGAGTTACCATAAAAAAGAGTCTGGGCTCTCCCAGTCCCAGGTAGGTTGAATTGCGTGTTCTACCAGCCGTAGCCGCCCAAACGGTGAGGAGTTGAGGACATTCATGGGCTAGCAGGAGTGCACCTGAACTAGAGTTTGTAGTATGCACCTGGCTCATCGGACTCGTAATGTTAATAGGATGTTGATCCAACGGCATGCAAATACAGGGGTTGGGCAGTCTGAATAACCCACTCGCGCTTTAGGCTGGAGAGCGGCGTGGGTTGTCGATCGGACGGCTCGCAATGGGCGAAGGCCAGATGCCCTGGGTAAGTGAGCCTTTTCCATATACTTCCTCCGTCTAATGAAACCTGTTTTTCCAAATGAAGTCATGCTTCATTGGACGGAGTATGATTACGATAGTTTCCTGGTGGACATGCAGAATTATTATTATTATTATGGTAAACATCATGATATTATTTTTCTAGGCTATTTACTCTTTTTATACATTCCCACTGCTTTTTTGAATTTAAGTGTTAGGATCAAATCAACAAAAGAATAGTTCCAAAAACTCCCGTTACTGTGCGCATTGGCTCACATTTACATGTTTGTGTCCAGTGGGGCTTCATGAGATGGAATTTCGATCCAAGAAAGTGGCTCGCAGGAGATTAATGGGGTCTAAATAGTCGCGTTCAAGTTGTAATAGATATATAGCTAGCCACAGTTATAAGTTTAGCACACACACAGAAGAATGTGTAGTTATAGAAGAACTATAACAATCTAGAAGTGGCAAAACCTATTTGTTTCCCGCGTGTGATTAAATGATTAAACGCATCGCATCAGAACATACCGTTAATCAAAATGTTGAAATCTCACACAAGTAGTCAAATGAGTCATCGTCATCACATACTGATATACACTATTTTGTATACCTTAATTTATACTTATTTGCTAGTGTAATTTTCTTGTTAAAATAAGGATAATTACAGGTTATTAGTGTTAAACTAGTAATTATGTATTTAATAATTAAGATGTACTTAATTGATTCATTTAAATGCATTAATTAGATTTAATAAATTTATATTTTATTACACGTCTAAATTGGGTTTTGATTTTATTTATATAGGTCATAAAAGTGTGCGCCACATATCGCAGAAGTGTAGCACACATAATGGGTTTTAAGTGAAGAACTACCCATTGATCATCTGACGGTTAAGAAGGTCAGAACAGGTTTTAAAAAGCTCAATTTATAATACACAAGTTGAAAATTTAAGTGAAAAAGATCTGAATCATGGATGTGTAGTAATTAGAAGACAAGTTTTGTTTTAAAGAAAAGAGCCGCATAGATTAATTAGATCCGATGAATGGAAGAGATAGGACGGGTTTTAAATAAAAAGAAAAAAAAACAACACTCGGCCGATCAAATAGACGAAAGGGCTATTTGGGAGGCCATTCCCACTTCATTTCCCATAATTTCCCACCATTTCCCATTAAAAAGCATTTGGGAGGCACATTTCATTTTCATTTACCTTTAGTAGGTGAATGATCATAATGGTCATTTTCATTCATAATGTGAATGACATTTACTTGTCAAATGGGTTTTTCAATGGGAATCTTGTGACGAACGACCATACTTACCCTTCTATCATTCATTTCTCCCTTTTGAATCTCCAAAACCCATAGTTCAATCATCAAATGAAAATTACATTTTTTTCCTTTCCTACGATCATCGTATAGCCTCCCAAATAGCCCCGAAGAATAGAACAACAACATGAAGAGCAAGCTCAAGCTCGCATTTGGGTTCAAGAGCTCAACCACATATTTGGAAATAACAAAACCGGATTTGGAATGGGATGTACTCAAATTGGAAGGGCTGGATTTGATTTGATCTCGCTTGGCCTCATTTTTGGATTGGAAACTTGCTGAAAGGATTGGTTCGAATTTGGCTTGATTAAGGATGCAATTTGGATTAGAAAGCATAGGATTTGGGATTGTTTCGAATATAAAAGAAACCGACTTTGGGGACGTCTTGGAATGGTTATAAAGTAAAATAGTAGAAAGCCGGAGAAGAAAGGGAGGAAGAATAGAGGATGGAAGGAAGAGAAAGGAAAAAAATATATTTTTTTTTCAGTTTGATACGGTAAAATCGCAGGTCGGAGCATGGGTGAACAGTAATGTGCTACAGGGTAGTGAACAGTAATGCCATAGTGTTGTGAATAGTAAAAAAAAAAGAGCGGCCATTGCACATCGTCAAAGGTTTTGGTGAGCTACTATGGGTGCGTTTGGAAGCTGACATGGTGAAAGGTGAAAATTTATGTCAGCCTGAAAATAATCAAGGGTGTTTTTTCCTGATTGGTGACAGCTCGTTTGGAAGCTGAAAGTAATTCGGCGTCAGGGTGAAAACTTTCACGCCTAATTTGTGAAAGGTGAAATATGTTTGGGAACTGAAAATAAGTCACACTGATAGAAATATTCGTCAGCATATCGAGTAATTTGATACACTATAGTACTGCATATCGAGTAACTGGTTACACTATAGTACTGCATATCGAGTAATTTGATACACTATAGTACTGCATATCGAGTAACTGGTTACACTATAGTACTGCATATCGAGTAATTTGATACACTATAGTACTGCATATCGAGTAATTTGATACACTATAGTACTGCATATCGAGTAACTGGTTACACTATAGTACTGCATATCGAGTAATTTGATACACTATAGTACTGCATATCGAGTAATTTGATACACTATAGTACTATAGTACTGCATATCGAGTAATTAGATACACTATAGTACTGCATATCGAGTAATCGATTACGCGATAACTTTTTTAATGGGCAAACTTCACCGATGCATATCTTACTCATTTCTAATCCGTTTTGGCCCATTTTTTTTTCATTCTTCCTCATTTTTAGTGTTCTTTCTTATAACAATGAAAAAAATGTCCAAAACGGACTAAAAATGAGGGAGATATGACGGGGAGGGGGGTCCCTTGGCTTAACGGTGCGGCAGCGGAGGTGTCGGGCTAAATACCGGGGTGACCGGCTTTGGACGACCCAAGCAGTTGCCCGGGAGGGGTGGGCACGGGTTCCCTCAGCTCAACGGGGCGGCAGTGACGAGGTGGGGGCCTCAATCAGCGGCGGCGGCGGCAACCGGAGGGGAGGGGGGCTCAATGAGCGGCGGGGACGGGGGGCACAACCTCTCTCAGCTCAACGGGGCACCATCGGGGTGGAGGTACTCACCGGGGGGACGAACCTTGTGAGAGAGTTGATTTTTTTTTCGTCGAAGAGGTGCGACGATCGATTCGTCAGCCTGATGCTCACTTTGGTGAGAATCAGCTTTTCAGGGTGAAAGGTGAAAATTTGTCACCTTTCACCTTTCAGGGCCAATTTTCGGCCTTTTAGCAAACAAACACTTTTCAGGGCTGAAAGGTGAAAGAGTGAAAATTTTCACCTATCACCGTCACCGACCATTTTTCACCATTTCAGCTTCCAAACACTTTTCACCCTGAAAGGTGAAAATTTTCACCTTTCAGGGCTGAAATATGCTTTTTTTCACCCTGAAAGGTGCAAACAAACGCACCCTATAAAGATCAGACAAGGATGAGAGGTGTTTGGGATTTGTAGATCGGTTTGAGAGGACGATTTCTCGTGTTCCATAGCTCAACTTTTCACAAGTCACTGATGAATACAAAACAAAGTTTTTTTTCTCGGACATTCATGACTAGCTAATCTCCGTCTCAGACATAGATGAAACCCTAATTAGATTGATTCTATCTCTTCTTATTTTATTTTTATTTTAATTGATGTATATAACTTTATTCGATATAAATGAACGATAGTTTCGTCGATTTTTATTTTATGCACTTTAGAGAGGGTAGAGTAGAATTTTGTATGAAATTAAACTGAAGAACGCCCGTGTCCAAGGTGTTTTTTAAAAAAGTTTCAACTTTTGTATAGTTTCTATGCTCGAGAGAGAGTCTTTATTGATCACTAGTTTAATTGTTTAAGTGTATACGTTTGAGAGGAGTCTACATGATTATTTTGAGCGTGTGTCCTAGAGGAACACGTTAATTACATCAACTACAAGTTCATTAAAGTGAGAAGAGGTATAATTAATTTAATTAGTGGTGGATTCGATGCTTTGGAACTTCTATATAAAAGTTTATTGTTAATTTTTCTTAATTTTAATTAGTTGTCTAAAGTTTCTTTACTTTGAATTAGTTAAAGTTTAGAATTAGGTTGAATTAATTCCAAGTCTCTTTGAGATCAACCTCATAGTCACTATTCTATATTAGACTATTGCGCTTGCGAGTAATAAATTAAAATTCATGTCACACACTCTTGCATGCTAAAAAGTCACGTACAAATCAACCAACAACATCCAAAAGGATGAACTGGTTCATGCTTAATGGCTAGAAATCACACATCAACTACCGGCCTACTTTATCAATCTCTCTCTTTCTATTCGAGCCCATCAGTCTGCAAAACAGAAATACAAACATGGAAGGATACTGCTTCGGTTTCTGTATGTGAACAGTGAAAATAGGGAAGGGAGAAGCAGGAGGTTTTACGTGATGCATCAAAACTGAAGGCGTTGGAGATCTTGCAGGTTGGGCTGAGTGGGCTGGAGGCGTAATTGGTGTTGCAGATTCTGAGGAGAGAGCTGCAAAATGTTTCTTGCTTGTTCATCATAATATGCACCAAAGTGGTCCAACATCTGTGCCTCAACCTTATGCTCCATGGCTGCTGCCTGGTGCTCTTGAATCTAACCATCACAATCCCAAAAATACTAACAACGTTCAGCAACATTTCTTGTACAACATATAATGCATCCAATTTAACAATGCTGCACATGTAAAGAATTAGAGTCCGGGCTTCGCGGGACCATGAAACACCATAGGCCATCGGATTTCGATCCAACAGCATACCATCCCGCTTGCCCGAATTAATGCACGTTGTTGGATCGAAATTCGACAGGCAAACCAGTGTGCGTGAGGGCACATATTAATTTCTTCCAAAAAATTAAATGCATTCTATGATATAAGGTTGATTATTGAGAGTACCATCCGGTAAAGACAGCTGTTTTGGTCCTCCAGAAGGTGCTCCTGTAGAACACGCAGTAGAGACACAAGTGACTATAATTATTATGATCTTAATTAAGGGGAATAATCCAATGTAAACATCTGTATGGTAATTATGCAAACATGAGATATTCGACTGCTGATTCAATTGAATTACCTTCCTCCGTAGGTTCTCAAGTTGTTGCTGCAGCAGCTGATTCTGCACTCCCGGTCACAAGCAAGTTATGACTACTATGACTTAATTAAATCTAAGCTTCATGAAAATGCATTATAGGTAACCATGTTGTATTTTTCACTTTGCGATCCATATTAAATGTCCCATTGGGTTTTTTCCAAATAAACCAATGATTTTTCAAAATCTACTAGTTCATTTTGAAACACCAAATAGAATACTTAATATGGGACAAAGGGAGTAACTATTATGATATATTCCATGACTTAACAAATTATTGGACTACTTCCCTTGCTTTGGATTATTTTTCCAATTAGGGGGTAATGAACTATGTAAGAAAAAGTATGGGACTATTCATTTGATCCTCCCCAATTGCTTAAGGTGGTCAATTACAGCTTATCGAAGATGACACAAATTACAATTCATGAGAGAGAGAGAGAGAGAGAGAGCAAGAGCATCTTGAGGCCTAAGGGCCTCCCCTCCTGCAGCCTCTTTTGGCACCTCTTTGAAGGACCTTTTTTCTGCTTCTTCTCCATCCCTATCTTTCTCCATGATGCCTCATTTCCCATAATACTTATGGAAGCCCTCGGTTTTGGTTTCTTCTTCCTTCTTGGAAAAAGAAGCACGCCGTTGGGGAAACTTACTTTTCGGTTGTGTCATCAGAAGGAGACCATATTTTGTGCGCTTGAAGACCTTGCTATCAAAGCTCTGAAATGCCTTATTTGAAATGCCTTCATTGACGTAAGAATCTTGTTCAAGTTTGCCACTGAAGAAGAATCTGATATGGTTCTCAATTCTGCAATCTGGTCTATCAACGGTCGATAGTCATTCGACCCATTCGAGAGATCGTCTAGTCAGTCCTCATTTGGTTGTGTTTTCCTCATCTTCCAATACAATATTTTTCCAAGAAATCTCTTGGATTACTTACGAGAAACCTAGGGATCTCTTTGTACCGTGACTCACCGATAAAGAGTAGATCCCATCTTGCTTATGCGAGTTAGATCTCTTCAAACATCGAATATCCGGATACTATAGCAGGTGATGATGTATCATCCTTCCTTCAAAAAGTAGAGTATGAATGGAAGTCGTCCACATCTAAATATGCATCTTTTGACATGTGGCTAGTTCATGCAGATTGCATGAAGAATGGTGGCCACATCAAGTAGTAGATTCTCTCGTTCAAACTGCCATGAATAGTGCTTCGGTTGGAAAGAGGGAGACCATGACCACATCAGCACCCACCAACCAATAATATAAAACTTATCCCATCCAAGCAAATGAGAATCCAAGCCAACCACCACCGATGGATTCTTCTATTTGGTCCTTGGCATACCTCCTCTAATGCCCAAATGGTTGACCCAGGTATCATTTCAGGCCACACATCTCGTAATGCTTCATCCCCAAAGGCCAAGATTAAAAGTGCTACAATCTACCAAGTGGATCCACGACGGCCAGCTCGTCTGCTTGAGCAAATGGAGGCCCAAACTAGGGATTTTATTGAATCGGATGAGAATAATTTGGTTGTGAACCTTTCTAGGCCCAAACTGATGAGCCAACCAAGCTCCTCCCACTCACTCCTGGTTGGACCATGGATCCCATCCATACGTTAGACAGGATTGAGAATATAATGATGATGATAATGTCTCCTCTTCCATGAGCTCTTATTCACTTTCTCAAAGTAAAAGAAAAATCTCTAAATTCACAAAGAAGAAGAAAAGAACAACAACAAGAAAGGAGGAAAAGGAAGAAATGACGGATTGTTTTAGCTTTTGGGTAATTTATTGTTAGTTTGATCTCCTTTGTGAAGGATCACGCTTCTCTTTCTTTTCTTTGCCTAGTGTTTTGGGAAGGAGCATCTTTGTTTGCCCTTTTTCGGGCGTTGCTTATATATACAAATTTTCAATTATAAAAAAAAACAGAAGATGACATAAATTAAGACATAATTAAGAGGAGAGTATAAGAATACCTTCCTAGTACGGACTTTGTTGACTGAAGCTTCTAGCTGTTGTTCTAGTTGATGCAAGTCGGCCATCGACAGGGACGACAAGTCCTCACCAGTGTATTGTCTCATGCTTGCCTGAAGCTTGTCATTCTCATTCCTCATCCTTGTTATTTCGCAAAATATTTGCTGTACAAGACAATATAAACAAGATATTTGACGATTGTCAATTTTTCAATTGTCACAAACTGATCCACGACCTCATCCTAAATTATGTGATGGAGATAATTAAAGATGTACCTAAGGAAGTACCTGGTTATCAATCTCTTGAGGGCGATGTCCAGAGTGCTTTTGATAGCGAACAATGACTTGCCGCAGGCTACAACACGAGAAAGATTGAAGTTATTTATAATTCATAGTAATTTGAGTAAAATAACATCTACATACATTCAGACAATTAATAGAAGAGGAATGGCAATGTCTTTTTTTTCTTTCCCACATTCCCTTCATGCTTGTGAGCTTATTGATAATAGACAAATCTTTGGTGTTAGCATTCACATGATCTTTCAAAAAAATATGTACGTACATAGTAGAACTACAGTTTTACGAAGGATCAACTACTAAGTGATCTTTCAAAGAAAACCTTCCAGATCTTGTACCATGCCCTACAGTCCACTATTATTCTTGGAATCGAATCGTGAATATATACCAAAGAAGTAAAAGCAAACAAAAGTCAGTAAGTGGTGATTTGTAATGATTTGTATCTGATTCATGGAGTCCAGTCTATTATGCAAAGCAGAAGTCTTTTTTATGCAAAGAAACAAGAAACTAGAAAAAGAAGCAGATTAGGAAACTAAGACATTCGAATGATTAGCCAGATCGTAAGAATCCAGTCCAGGGATTCTCTTGTAATGCAAGTAATTATTTGTCTTCATGAGCAATGAAGGCCAGAATGTTGTATCAAGTAGAAAAAGAAAAAGAAAAAGAAAAAGAAGAAAGAATTGAATGGCAGAATAAGAATTGCAAATCGGGAAGGAGAAGTTCAATGCAAAACTAAAACAAAATGGACCACATTGCATGGGGTACAGATGAATATCATGACATTCTCAGCAAAAAAAAGATGAATATCGGGACAGAAGTAAACATCACAAATTCTGCCTTAAACAACTGATTAGATATGACCAATAGACAGCCATCACGTGAAAAATAAAGCAATTGATGAAAAATTAAAAACCAATTCTTGATCGACAAGTACAAACGACAAAATATATATACACTGTGTATAGGGAAAAGGTTAAATGAGACTTGTTTCATGCTACTTGCATGAGCCTAAGTAATCTCCTGCCGTCAGATTTTGATCTGTTGGTGCCAGAGGTGGATGATGGTTCACTCTCACCTACCCACTAATTTGACACCAGCTGTCAGGTCGAAATCTAATGGCTTGAGATGACTCGGCTCATGCAAGTTCAATGAGACCTGTCTCATATAAACCGTTCATACATACATATATATATATATATATATATATATATATATATATATATATATGTGGAAAAAATTTAAATGAGATTGCTCTCATTTGACTTATATGAGGCCAGTTAAAATCGTAGTCGTTGGATCTTGATCTGACGGCTATAAGGATGAGTAATGTGTCATGTTCACTTACCCCTTGATTTGATGCCCACTATCGGATCGGAATCCAATAACCTAAAAAACTATTCTCATGGTTTTTGTATGAAAAATGATCTCATGTAAATCAGTCTTTATATATATATAAAAGGAAAAAGTTTAATTGAGACCGCTCTCATATAAAGAGTATGAGGCCAACCTTATATATATACATATATACACACATATATATATATATATATATATATATATATATATATGAGAAGAGTTTACATGAGATCGTTCTCATATAAGGAGCATGAGGCCGATCTTTATTACCGTTGAATTCCGATCGGAGGGTGGATATCAAATCAGTGGGTAGGTGAGTGTGTCACATCAGGGAATGGGTGAGATCACCATAGCTATTTGTAACCGTCACATCAAGATCCAAGGGCTACGATTCAAAGTGGCCTCATATAAGCTATATGAGAGAGATCTCATTTAAACTTTTCCCTATATATATATATATATATATAACACGTGTGTGTGTGTTGAGTTATGGCGAAAAAAATACAACTACGAAAAACACTTAATGCAGACAAACCCACAAAGCTATTTAACTAACATAGGAAAAATCTGATTCTCCTGAATTCAATCCATTGATATTCTAACTCATTAAACCCTTTGATTCCATTCATTAACAGAAGAATGCAGAACTGGACCATTGAAAAAAAAAAAAGGAAAAGGCACATAAAAAATATATAAGAATACATAAAGAAGAGTGGAAGATTCACATGGGATGAAAGGAGATAAGAGTGATCAAAGATCATGGACCTGGAACCAGGGCTGCAACACTCAAACATCTTGCCACTGCTGGAGAAGACGATAAGACCGATTTGGGCATCGCAAAGCACGCCAAGCTCAGTGGCCTTCTTGAGTAGGCCATGCCGTCGCTTGGAGAAGGTGACCTGCCGGTTGGTAGTGCTTTCAATCCTTTTGATCTCAATCCTCCCACGCCCCATAATTATCAATGGAAATAACGGCCTTTTTTGTCTGTGGAAAGAAGAAAAAGGAAAATTACTCCATTTTTTGCCAGCTTAAAGTTGAAAAACATTTGAAAATTATAGCACTAGAAAGTGAGCACAAAGGGGCACAAACAGGCAAGAAAGCTCAAATATATTAAGGATTAGTAGCCATAAAGGACTGGCATCAAACGTAGAAACTCAGTTTAATGGCCCAAATGCTCTCTCTATTGATAGTGTTTCTCATTTGGTGTTGGTGCATTCATAACAAGGTGCAAGCAAGGAAGAAGAAGGAAAGGTTAAGGGAAGAAGGAATTTTCTTCTTCTCAGTGCTTACCTGATACTGCTTCCTTCGCTTGCTTGAAGAGACAGGAGCTAAGGAATAAGGAATGGATGATGTGTTAGGCACTTTAAACAAGTCCACTACTGCACTCCCCCAATGACCCTTTATTTCCGTGCTAACCACCAAACTGCCCTGCTTAATTTGACCTTGAAATTAACTTATGTGTTAATATCCTGTATTACTTGGTACTCAATGACATGCTGGTTGATACAAATTAACACAACCAAGAGCTTTGACTAGTCAAATTTTGAATCTTTATTTTCAACTTTAGTTAATAATCAGTAACATAATTTAGAAGCAAAAATAAACAAGCTACATTGTTTAATGAGATGGGGAAATGAAGGTAAAAATGATCGACCCAGATGATGATCATATTTTGAACTTCATTAGTAGCATACAATGGCGGGAATGGTGGCTTGATCGCAATAAATACTGAAAACAAGGATCAGAAGTCAGCTGTCTCTGAAGCCATGCATGTGTAAAAGGTGCTGGTTACTGATAACCGCCCAGCGAAGATTTGCCATGAGAGTTTCCTGATTTTCTCTATTATTTGAAGCAGTTCAGTGGTAAGAGAAAACTGCGTATTCCTGGAAATGGAAGGGTTGGGGGTTGGCCAACCCCATTACTCTCTTTGGGAAACGACAGATAGTCACAATTCCTGATAAAACTATCATTTCATTACTCTCCTAAGTGCTGGGGCCATGCCCCTTGACTCTTTGAGCTTTATTCCATAATCAGATGATATTGAAAGAAATCAGAGATATTCTGCATGGCCTTGTCAGCTCATAAATTGTATTAATTCCTCTCTCTCTCTCTCTCTCATTATAATTTCCAAGCACACTCTCTGGATATGTATATCTGTATTTCTGATTTTATAGACGACACTTTGGTGAATTATTTGATAAATACATTTCTTTCAAGCCCTTACGCCTTAGCTGCATATATATGGGTTATTTCTAATTTTTTCTCTTTTCGAAATTTGTTCTTTCTTGTGTTATGGTGTTATTAGACAAACATAGCCGAGGTAAAGCTTACTAAATTGGGTGGATAATAACCTGGCTTTCTTGATAATTAATGGCATGTGCCTGTTGTGTAGTACAGCTCAGATGAAATGGAGGTCCAATGTAAAAGGAATGTTCTCCTAGTTTCATACGGAAGCTAGCTATTGTCCAACCCTAGCTAGGTTTGGATTGCTATATTGCTGATTGGTTATTCAACTATCTTTTAGTGGTGTGGATAGACTTTTGTATATTTCACAAATCACCCACAAAGCAGTTATTAATGAACCAGACTTGTAGTGACAAACTTAAATTAGCCTCTTTCAAATATAGGGACATTTTAACTATAGTCGACAAACCGTAACAACTCCTTTCTTGAGTGTCCTCTAATTAGTTACAACCTTATTTGTACATAAGGTTGGATTGACATGGATGAAATGCGGCTTTATCCTTGTATATGATGAGTTCAATTGTTTGAATTTGTGCATTTTAATAGCCATATTGCTTTACCTGGAGATTGCTTAAATTAGAATATTTTACTCACTAATTTTCATAGTTTGCAAAAAAGTTCTTAGCGTTCTTAACTTGCTTGAGTTAGTTAAAACATGTTTTCCATTGTAATCCCTACAAAGAACTTTTAAACTTTTTTTGGTAAGTAAATCCCTTCAAAGATTACTGACATTAATGAATGGAACAACATGTAATTCAAGTCTCAGTCCATTCAGTTGATGGTCTCAAGTGTTTACACATAAGAATGCTTCCACTTTTCAACTTAAATTAATTAGTGTACTACGATAGTTGTCTGGGGTCCTACTTAGATTAACCTATCTAAACCTAAAACATGTCATTCACTAAATATTTCAGAAACCCTGGGTGAACACAATTCTTGTATACCAATTTATATGCTATCCTAAAAAGTTGAATCAGCAAATTCCTACAAGAAATAATGTGAAGAGGTTGCCATCTAATGCACACATGAATTGCAGGAGAATGGCGTTTAGGGTTTGGTTTGATAACTTGGTGGAAACCCGTGAAAGGCTTTCTATAAGAGCAAATCTAGGGTTTGTAGAGATGGTCCCCCTCGCTGCCTGTCTCAAGTTTCTGTTATTGGATGGTTGTGGAATCCCACTCCATCAAACTGGCCAATTTTGCCTGAGACCCCCTATTGTCATGCTTCAAAGCCCATTTGGATCACACTTTTTACATCTGGTGGTTCAAGCATTCATTAACTTTCTTCTCTTCTCTACCTACTTCAAACTACAACAAGCAATCTCTCTCTCTGGCATATGATGGAAACCTTATAACTTAGAATGAGTCTAACTAGGAAGAAATGCTCAAACGTTGATAGGAGACTCTAGCATCTCTTCTTATCTCTAACAAAAAACTATACACACAACTACCCACAAGGCATGTAGCTACTAAACTATAATATAAATCTTTAAAAGCTTGCAAATGCATAAAATTAGCTCTATTAGATTGTTAGTCAACTCCCTCTCTGTCTCTTACTAAGCATATATGATGAAGCCTCACTTAAAATGATTCCAACTAGGTAGAAGTGTTCAAATACAGACCGTGCACTAAAAAGATGAGCAACATAAGCCTCTTTTTTCCCCTATTGTAACGAGGGGTACCCGAGTCTCTAGAGCCCATTTAGAAGGGGGATCAGCTGGCCTATTAGGGCACCATATCATAAGCACCAGGTTAATCGGAATATAATTCCGGTGGGTGGCCACATAGTGGCTTCTAACTCAGGATCTCTACTACATACTTCTTATTGCCCTACAATACAATTACGCCACTAAATAGATAATCAATCTTCTAAACTTTCCAAATGGTTAGTCAAGTCTCTCCCTCTCTCTCCGTACCAAAACAAGTTAGACAAAGACGATAAAGTGACTGATGACAATGAGATCACGGGACATGAATGCATGTGAGGGAGGGAAGTTCACAAGCCGAAATTAATGGTCAGAGATCTCCAAAATGGATTTCTTATTGATATCTGCGACTAGAGGCAAGAAAGAAACGAAATCAGGAATGGAAATGTTGCAGAAAAAATCTCATGTGGGTGCAGATGTGGATCGACTCTCAAAAGAGCAACAGTTTTGCGTTTTGGCCACCTTAAAAATGAAGCTTGAGGAAATGCATGATTACTTCCATGAACTCTCTGAAGTCTCAAGTACATGCATGGTTGGCCCTTTGCCATGTGCAGGAGCTGAAATTCTCCCTCACTGAAGGCCCCCTATCAACCTCATCTTTCCTCCTATGGAAATCCAAAGGTTGCCAACGTGGGAACATTTTTGGGAGAGACAAAAAGTACACACGAGTTCAAATCTTCAATGTAATTTTTATCAGTAAAAAAGTATGTATGGCTCTCGCCCATTGCAGTGCGCTGAGGTGCCACAAGCCGTTGGACCGAAATCCAGTGATTCAAACCTGCTGCCCCCTTCTATTTACCCGATGGCCAGCGATGCCTCGTGCATGCGGATGCATGTGAGCCGGGATGCAGACTAAAGGGAATTTTTTAAAAGGCTTCCAAGTCCTTGCCATTCACATCTAACTATAAGAAGGAGATAGGAAAGTAATTAAGAATAATTCTGTGTTTATAGGAGCTTGATGAATTTATTTATGTGGAATCAGATAGTTATCTCCCTTGGGTGATTGAGTACTGTCTCAAGAAGATGTTAGAATTTGGATATATACAATACTTTCTCAATGCAAATGACAGTTCTTTTCCTTCATTTAAGGGCCAATAACCCTCCTCGTGAGGAGGGTTAGGTACAAAGGGCCTTTAAGCCCATTTTCTTTGACCCCTTAGATTCTCTTATAATTTTAAAATAAAATTTGGTAAGATTCTTAATTATCATGTGGATCACCATGAAAAAGTGACAAAAACTTGCAGCCTAATTAAGGACTCAGTCCACATCCACACGTGCGGTCGTCCCATGCAGTGATGAACAGTACTGACTCGGTCGATCGTCTTCTTTAGCCCTGAGCATCATGTTTCTCTTGTTTATCTCGTGACGTTTCTCCTCTCTATATGTAAGATCATTCGTCATCAATCATCGTAATACAGGTAAACAATGGATAAGCTAAGTCAAAAACCATGCAACTGGAGGCTGAAGGTTCTTCTATTAGAACAGCTTTCCTCTCGAACACCCGTGACTTGTTCCATATGGCTATTTATAAATAGCCAGAAACAGCGTCGTCTTGATGATATACTCGGCATATATCACCTTTAGAGATTGAGAGGAAGAAAGATAAAGCTGCATACTTGTTTCAGCTGGTAGAAATGTCGATAGAGGCTCTCGCCATGGCAGGGGCCAATTACGTAGAATGCGGTATTGAGCTCGATGAAAGAGAGATGTACGAAATTCCTCCATATTTGCTTTCCGATCGAGAAGGCGAAAGATGCAAAGAAGATGGAGCACATATGGGAGAAGAGACGAAATCAAGATTAACGTCATGGGCTAAGCAGGTTGCATGGTCTATACTACTCGCTAAGCCCGTGCCTCACACTTCTGGATCCAGAGGCTAATTTAAGCTCGATCCTAGACTCTGTGATATTGTCTTAGTTTTTTCACATTCTTTTTGTACCATGTAATTTTTTTGTAATGCCAATTACTCTCTGTCTCACTCCGCGTGTATATGTGTGCGCAAATACGGTAATTAACAAGCAATACTTGTCACTAGCCTGAAGTACTAGCTTACTGCACGGGCAAGTTAAGAAAAAAAACAGATAAAAAAAAAGTTAAGAAAAGACCTATACAAGGAAAAAGTCATAAAAAAAAGTACTGGATGTACAGGCCAGGATGACCGGCATGGAATGAACAACAAAAACTCATGCGATGGAGTGTATGATGAAATTAGTGTTGTGGAGTACGGTATGGAATATGGTATAAATTAAACGTGTAGAATTAGGAGAGCAGCTTGTCAGCTGGTACCGTGGACTGGGTCTGATACTAGCATAATGTAGACTTAGTCACAATTTGTTTCAAATTCATGCCTAAAAATATGTGGCAAGAGTTAAGTATCTAGAATTCAACTAACGTCCATGAGGTATTTCAAATTAGATGCAAGCCAAGCCACAAAACAATTCCAAACATGTACATAGCAAAACAGTATTCATTTGATCGTATCAAGTTCACTTAGGTTAGGAGTAGGAGTTTGCTAAAGGGAGTTAGTGAAAGAAGAGGAGTCTGCTAAAGGGGACCCTTCCTCGTAGGATTAGGAGTCAGTGAGTCTTCTTCAGCCCTGAACATCATCTTTCTTTTATTTATTTGACGATGTTTGGAATACAAAGCCGCGTACTTGTTTCTTGATGACGTTGCACACTTTAGTCGCGGAGCTCATACGGAAGAAGAAAGGAAATCAAGAAAATTGAAATCCAGACTCACGTCATGGGCTAAGCAATTTGCATGGCATGGTCCATAACCGTACTACTCGAGAAGCCGCTCTGGACAGAGGCCAATGGATGAGAGACATTTTGGCCAGTTCTCCAGAAGCTTTCTGACTTCTGAGAATCCCATGTTTTCATTTGTCTTTAGAAAATTTATCCACAAAATATCATATACCTGATTGACATAATTGTCCAAATATTTACATTTTGCAGTACATTGTAAACAAAAAACTTGCAGCACATTGTCAATCAATGGGTGTTCTTTTTTGGAAGTTCGATCCATTTCTACCAACTATAAAAAGTGGACTTGAAAGGATATTTTTTATCTTCTATATAAAAAGCGCCAGGCAGAGGACTACCATTTTTAGTAAGCTCAATTTCTTAGTCTTGATTTTAATAATCACGTGATGTGTCTAAATCTTGCGTTTGACAACTCGATTTAATTCTTCCCTAAAATTTCACCCTAGAATGACGTGATTCTGATTATAACTTGAAAGAGGGTCGTCGTCATTTGCCAAATCACACGAGATTCTTTTAATAACGTGATTCTAATAATCACACCTTTAAATCGAAATCAAGGTTACCAAACACACCCTTATGAACTTTTTCCTCCAAATTTATAATCTCCACTAATTGTGTTCCTTACTTATAATAGGGATCTACTAATTTCATTAGGACTTTTCTCTCTACATTTTAGGCGTACCCCTGAATTATCATTAATAATAAGCATTAAAACTATTAACTATTGAGTTTAGTTACCAAAAAAATTATTGCGTTCCTTAATTATAGGGATCAAATAATTGATTAGGACTTCTCTTTCTAAATTTTAGGTGATCCCCTTAATTAACCTAAATAATAAGCATTAAAACTCCTTTATTCCATAATTTTAGAAATTCTTAACTAATTACGAATTTTGAGATTCATAATTTTATGGACTACAATTCAATTACATACTTAAATAGATTACTAGATAAAATAAGTTAAGCTACAGCTATCGGTAATGGCCAATCCAGGATAACAGTTAGTTGATTTAACACTACCACCTTCCATCATAATAAATTATAGATTTATTTGTTTACTTGAATAAAGAGAAATAAAATAAGGGAGGGTTACTTAGTAATTATAAGTATGAGAGTAATTGTATCTGTTAAAGGAAAAAGGAATCGAAGATTGGCTTTACTGGAAAAAAAAACGGGATCTATTAAGTATGAGAATAATTGAATCTGTTATATTCCATTGAAAATTGTCATATTCTAAATCCTAGCTCTTCATTAACCATCTCTAACATGGCCATATCCATTCTATATATATATATATATATGCATGGATCAATCCCCATTTCCTTAATGTGTTTTTTCATTCTATATATATGCATGGACCAGTCCCCATTTCCTTAATATGTTTTCGGTATTTTCAATAGAAAATATCACTTTTGGTTATATAATGTGATACGTTCAAGCTCAAAATCTGCAAATGATATGTCACGTGCTTCTTGCACGTGCTCCAGTCCTAGTAACTAAAAATATATTATAGCATAGCCCAAAGCAGGGTACAATAAAATAAAACAATACCTGAACAACCCTCCTCCAAAGGGCGAAAAACACTAAGCTAAATCTTCCTCCTCTAGGGAGGGGAAACACCAATGATAGGAAAACCTAGAATTCTACTAATTGTATATTTCCTCGGCGTTCTCCTTTCTTATTCCTCTTTCTTCTTTCAATTAAAATTTTCGTGGAGAGGTGTGCCACCCACCACAACAACAACGGATTTAGAGGGTACACCTGGAGGCCAAACAGGTACCACCATCCAGCTTAATCTGATTAATCAGATGAATCAGATTGATCTTGATTAATCGATTGGTCAGGATCAGTTGGCACCACCAACCAACTTGTTGAGCTGTTTGGCCGCCAGGCACATACACATTTTCCCAAAGAAAATGAACCGGAGGGGGATCCTTCACTAAATTAATGTTGATTATAAAAATTGAATGTTCGTATTATCAAGTGCTCTTTCACACCAAAACAAAAAGCAAAAAAAGAGCACTTGATAGTGAGGGGATCGTGCTAATTTTGCATATGCTCCCTTTGTCCCATATTAATTACATAGATCGGAAATTAAAACTCCCTCATATGATAGCTTGAGATAATCGTGTTTTTGTCCCTATGGATGTAACGCGAGCCCTAGCTTAATACTACCATATGTTTGGCTCGTAAATTAAGAAATGAACTAATATAATCCTAGTTCATTTTTGGATTTCTAATCCACACAAGTAATGTGAGTCGGAGGGTGTATTTAATTCGAAAATTGAACTTGTTCAAATTACAAAAATAGGAATTAAGGACCTTTTGTGTGGTACAAGGATCATTTATGTAGAACTTGGATATTTTGGCCGCAGTGTTATGAATTGCCTATATCAGACGTAGAACGTGTGAAGAAGAGCCCCAACGTGCAGCCTAGTTATAAATGACCAAAAAAAGGGAAAACGATGTCGCCTTAGCTATTCAGTCCACATTCACACGTGAGGTCGTCCCATGCAGTTGGCGAACATGACCAGCTTATGGACCGTCTTCTTCAGCCCTGAACATCGACTGGTCGTCTTTTTCTCTCCTGTTTATCATGTGAACGTCCATGAATGCCCACTGTGGTTGTTCCTCTCTATATGTAAGATCCTTCGTCATCATACAGGCACGATCAAGAAAGTGTCAAAGCCTAAATTCCTCTCAAACACCCGTGATTGTTCTATGTGGCTGTCTATAAGTAGCTTGCATTAGTCTTTTGTTGATGAATGGTTTACTCGTCGTACAGGACCTTTAAAGATTGAAAGATAGAAAGATTAAGCTCCGTACATACTTGTCACTTTGGCGGCAATGTCGATTGAAGCCCTCGCTATGGCAGGAGCCGATTACATTGAATGCAGCATTGAGTTTGATGAATCTGATGGAGGAACTCCTCCATATTTGCTTGCCGACGGAGAAAGCTCAAGAGGTAGAGATGATGTAGCTCACATTAGTTGCACAGCTCATACGGAGGAAGAAATGAAATCCAGATTGGCTTCATGGGCTAAGCAGGTTGCACGGTCTATACTACTCGTCAAGCCGTGCTCGATAGACAGACCATCTAGAGGCCAATCAATGGATGGAAGACCTCTCGCCATTTCTCCACAAGCTCTCTAATAATCTGATTTTGTCTTTGTTTTTGTCCATTAACGGTTTACACATACATCTTGGTAGCATGTTTGTTAATGTCTGTTTCATACAATACATTCTTTTGTAAGGCCAAGTAACCAATTCTGAGTTATGACAAACCAAAAGCTCTCTCTCTCTCTCTAGTGGCGTTTAACTAGCTAGGGTGTAAATGAAAAGAGCGGAGCCGAGTTTGGGCATGGCTCGGCTCGGCTCGAGCTCACAATCTTAAATTTTGGCTCGCTCGGCTCATTTGAAGCTCGTACCCTCTTGGTTCGGGCTCAACTCGTTAATATTTCTGCAGCTCAGCTTGAGCTTGAGTGCCTACTACTATGAAGCTCGGCTCAGGCTCAACCCAGGCTCAAATTTTATTTTTATTTTTTAAATATATTTATTGTATATTTGCATAAATCTACATATATATGTATAAGATAACAAACCGAGTTCGAGCTAAGCAGCAAGCTTTGTTCAAGCTGAGTCTAGCCGAGTCGAGTACTATTGTGCTTGAGCTTGGCTCGTAGTGGGACGAGCTCAAGCCGAACCCGAGCCGAGCCTTACACGAGCCAAACCCAAATTTGAGCCGATTCGAGCCAAGTCAGATCAGCCCATGAGCCGGCTCGGGCCACTGACATGCTTACGTGTAACATTATTGTGCTATGTAAAAAAGTTGTTCCTAATGTATATGCAACTCGTGGCGTGTAACATTTTATAAGAATAGACGACGATCAAGTCGAACTCTTCTAAGTAACAAAATAAAAAAATTTCCTAGTGGCAGAACAAATAATGTATATTCCATTACTTCAGCATTCTTCCTATACAATATTGATTTTAGCGATCTATTTATTGAGAGACGAAAATCATGACTAAGGCCGTGCGTTTAAGTTATAATGACAATATATATATATATGGAAAAAGTTTATATGAGATCGCTCTCATATTGCTTATATGAGGCCACTTTGAATAGTAGCCGTTGGATCTTGATCTGACGGCTACAAATATCCATAATGATCTCACCCACTCTTTAATGTGACACACTCACCTACCCATTGATTTGATATCCACCCTCCGATCGGAATCTAACGGTAATAAAAATTGGCCTCATGCTCCTTATATGAGAACGATCTCATGTAAACTCATCTATATATATAATGAGAACGGTTTACATGAAATCGTTCTCGTATAAGGAGCATGAGGCCAATCTTTTGGGTCGTGGGATTCCAATCCGATGGTGGGCATCAAATCAGTGGGTAGGTGAATTCATTATAGTCGTTTGTAGCTGTCATATCAAAATTCAACAGCTACGAATTAAATCAGCCTCATATAAGCTCTCATTTAAGCTAAACCTACCCACTGTTTTGATACCCACCATCGAATCGGAATTCAACGACCCAAAAGATTGGCCTCATGCTCCTTGTATGAACGATCTCATGTAAACCGTATATATATATATATATATATATATATATATATATATGTGTGTGTGTGTGTGTGTGTGTGTGTGTGTGTGTGTGCAATTCAATGTAGTTGTATGCTTCTTTGTTTTATGTTTTTACGAGAAGACACTGAAACCCAACACAACACACCTCAATCGAAGTATAGTTCAAATCATGGAATGTTGTATCGGCGTTATATCGCCGATATATCGATATCGGGTCCCACCCAATAAAATGACACTGAGTAATATCATTTTTCTCATTTTTTAAAATACCGCTGATATATCGATTTCAGGCCGATATATTGGCATTTTAAAAAAAATATTTTTTTAAATAACTTTCCCATTTGTTTCCCATCGAATGCCAAATGGCAAGATACGGGTTTAAAATGCGTACACATATTTTGAATTATATATGGATTTTTATGCACATTTTGAAATCTATGCTTTGTCTAAATTAGTATTACTCATTTCAGAAGTTATATTGTGAAAATACATGGTAAAAACTAGTTTTTGACCACCGATATTTTTTTACACAATATCTCCTATATCTCTCCGATATTTTGTCTCTTTGGTCGACTGATATTTTGCCGATATCCGATACAACATTCATTAGTTCAAATTAACCTACGACCGGTCTGACTGGTTCAACCAGAGCCAGACACTTTTTTGGGCCGGGTCTGCCGGGTAGGTTGACCTAGCGGGGTCAGTTTAACACGGCCGATCATGCCCACGTCAAGCCAGGGTAGGTCGCCTCGCCCCTGTTGAGCCGGGGGGGAGGAGATTTTTTTTTAATATAATGACGTCTAAAATTCTGGATCGATGACCGGTCCGATTTTTAAAACCTTGGTCCGAACCTAAAAGCATGTTAACAAAAGAACAAAAATGTATAGAAACCAGGATTGAATTACTCGAAGTTAACAACTTCAGTAACCAAAATAGAGACCATATAACTAATGGGGTGCTGGTGCCTTGGCTAGGAACACATCTCAAAGAAGCGGATCGAACCCCAGTCCGTTGCAGGCCACCACCCGGAATTATGTCCCGATTTACCATGTGCTTACAAACAGTGGGCATGGTACGTCCCAGAGCGAACTCAGACAACCTTCGTAAGCGCACACACTGTAGACCTGATATGACTAAAACCATAATGTCTCGTATTAAAATCTAGTAGCTATTGGATTACTACAACCTTTTTCTTATTTTTGACAGAGTAATACAACATGTGTTAATTTATAATATAAGGTGTGTTAATTTTTTTGAAAAAAACAATGTGTGTTAAAGACATTATTGTTGTGATCAAGGAATTCCGTATCGGATTTCGGTAAAATATCGGTCGGCCTAAGAGATAAAATTTCGGAGATATTTCGGAGATATTTGTAAAAAAATTTCGGTAGTTAAAAATTAATTTTTATCATATATTTTCACAAAAAATGAGTTATATTAATTTAGATAAAGCATAGATTTCAAAATATGCATAAAAATGCATATTAGGATTAGAAACAAGGGAAAAGTTGTTATTTTTTCCCTTTTTTTTTAAAAAAAAAAAAATTTTTTTCCAATTTTTTTTTTTTGAAAATGTTTTTTTTTTTTGAAATAGCGAAATTTCGGTCCGAAACCGAAATTTCGGCGAAATTTCGCCGATATTATAAATTTTTTAAAAAACGATATTTTACCATTTCGATTTCTCGGGTGGGGCCCGAAATCGATATATCGGCGAAATTTCGGCGAAATTTCGCCGATATAGAATTCCTTGGTTGTGATTGTTCATGGGTTTTTTTATAAGATTCTTCATGGTTATCATATGCTATCGTTGTTACTGTTATTTGTATCTCATACGACAACCTATAATTTCATGTGCGAAAATAAACTTTATTCTCAGGTTATATCTTTGTGGCAAAAAATTAGTACAAGCAACGCGTTCATTAACATGACATCTTCTGTGATGATTACAGACATGATGAAAATCATGGCCCAATGTAAGGTTAAATCCACGCAATTACAGGACCCATATTTAAGCACTGTCTAAAGCAAGAGCTCCGGCAAATCAGCCAACGTTTTTGTATACAGTCAGATTCGGAGTTCGGACCAGGACACATGTTTTTACATATCCAATGTGTCAATAGCATGGAATTCCATATCGGCGATATATCGCCGATATATCGATATCGGGCCCCACCCGATAAAACGAGACAGATAAATATCGGTTTTTTGAATTTTTTTAAATATCGCCGATATATCGCTATTTTATAATAAAATAATATTTTCGAAAAAAAAATTCGAAAAAAAATTTTTTTTTTTTAAAAAAGGGGAAAAAAGTAACTTTCCCACTTGTTTCCCATCCTAATATGCATATTTTAAAATCTATGCTTTGTCTAAATTAGTATAACTTATTTTAGATGCTAAATTATGAAATATATGGTAAAAACTAGTTTTTGACCACCGATATTTTTTTACAAATATCTCCGATATTTTGTCTCTTAAGCCGACCGATACGATACCGATATCCGATACGGAATTCCATGGTCAATAGATGTTTCTTGACCAAGTTAGACGAGAAAATATGGCAAACTCAAGGTTCCCGTGAGCTGGATTCTAGCTAGATTGGCTGAGACCAAAATCATGCCTATATATACCTTCTTATGTTCAAATCTTGCAACCACTCGTTAGCTTAGTTTAGGAAGTTTAGGCACATACCGGAGCCTCCAGCAATGTCCATCGAAGCGCTGGCCATGGCGGGCTTCGACTGCACCACTTACAGCATCGTTCTTGGAGATTATTTTGATGGTTCAGAAGGCATGACATGCCCACCAGGTCCACCAGCTTACCTTCTCGTTAGTGGACCAAAGATGGACGAGCTTTCCTTGGATATTCTGTCCGATGAAAGAAGGATGAAGGAGAAGATAATTGAATGGGCTAAAGCAGTAGCTTCTTCAAACCGAACTTTGTGGAGAGAAAAGAGCTCTGAGTTGTAGAGAGCATTTTTCTTCTTCTCTTTGTTATTTTAGTTCAGCCGAGTCTAGAAACATTTTGCATTTATTTTCTTTCTCGACCTAGTGCCATGGTCGTTGTTTCTTGTAAATCATCTTTTCTGTATCTCCTGAACATGAAATTGTAGATACACGACTGTTTCAATCTTCTGAATACAATTTTAAACCCATTTGTGTAGCTTTTTGTGTAGAACGGATTTCTCAAATTTTCTTCTTCCTTTCCGTTCAAAGTTTGTGGGTGATACACTCAAAAGGAAATCAT